>JBAIZL010000005.1:232577368-233177368 GCA_036971475.1 Prosapia bicincta | reverse complement strand
TTCTGTATTTTAAATTATGAACTTAAACTTGTAAAAAGCAAATTGTATTTAAAATGTAATATTTTGACTATAATAATTTTTTTTTGTAAACACAAATGAGAGTCTTAATGTAACCTGTCTTTATTAGAACTATTAAACAGACAACAAGTTTGCCTCAGTTAGTCGTAAGATACAATTGTTAAGACAAACAATTGACCCAGCAAGTTTCTGCAAATATAAGTAATAAAAAAAGAGAATAAAGGTAACTAAAATTTTTTAAATAAATTAAATCACATTACTACCATTTCCAAAATACCGGGGGGGGGATTGCAAAATGGGGGGGGGGGTTACAAAATATGAATATCTGCTTAATACGTTCCCATTTAAGACGTTATCCCACTTATTAAGATTTTTTCAGACCCTAAAATTTAGCATAAAAACATACTAATTTTCATAAGAATAAGATAATATGCTGTAAATCCTGCTTATTATGTTTTTTTTTGACACGATTTTCTACATTACCATCGGAAATGTTGCTATGTAGCGGTAAAATCACAATTAAAAAAGCATTACTGTAGTTTTATGCAGTTCAGTAGATACAGTACTGTATAACACATATCAATGCATATGAAAAATATGTTTATCATGGAACAAAATCCAATAGGAAAAAGGATAGACTTATGACAAAGACTGTCTAAAATTTGCAGTTTTTGTGTTGTACATATTTAGATTTTTTGTGACTAAATTACACTTTTTTGTATTAACTTGGCAAAAAACCACTACTTACTGATTTATTCAGCAGACGTGTTTAACGCTAGATCAGCACATTATTCATGAATTCATTATTGAATTTATTCAGAATAATGAGTAATGAATTCATGAATAATGAGCTGACCTAGCGTGAAATGCGTCTGCTTAATAAATAAATCAGTAATGGGTTTTTGCCAAGTTAATACAAAAAAGTGTAATGTCTAAAATTATTCTGCAGAATGTTTACATCAATGATAAAGAGATCTGAATTTACACGGCTTAGGATGACATCAGCATGTTTCTGTTTGTTTAGAACAAAATGCCTTCATTTGTTTACTGTACGTGTAAAAGTCCAATATACATTCTACCATGAATGCTTTTCTTTCCCCATTCTTTTCACCTTTCTCCACTTTTCCTACATCCTCAACACGGATGTTATACAAAACGTTAAGTCTGTAGATTCTAGTCAGTCATATTGAAGGAGAATTAGTACAGTAAGTACGTAACTTTATATGCCACAGGATCATTTATTATTAGAGAGTAGTTGATATTAAGTATGGAGTGGTGTGTTTTTTAATCTCAAGAGATAAACAGGATAAAAAAATGCTTCAACACTTTATGAGAAATGAAAAACATGCTCTAATCTTGTCATTAAACACTCAAAGTGAACTGGACATCAGTAACAGAAAACATTTTAAAAATGCAAACTTAAGCCTCAAAAAACTGTAGGGATAACAGAGCAGAGTACAAAATGTCACATAAAGTTAAAGTGTTAAAACAAATTGAGAGTGGCAAAAATAAAGCATATGTGTAATTGCGAACTTGATGGTCAACTCAGCAGTTTTAATAATTTGGAAAAACAGGGAGAAAACATTTAGTGTATTTAAAAAAATGAAATAAAAATTAAGCAGTTAAGAAAATCAGACTGTAGTGTCGTATGTAATGTGTTTTAAAGTGATTCAAACAAAATAAACTTTTAAATATTTTACTAACCTCCACTAACCACTAAAGCTACATATTTTGAAAAAAAATAGTTAATCATGAAGATCTAGTGTGTACAATATGAGGTCTGTTCAAAAAATACGCGGACTGAGGTCATAAAAAAAATGTACTTTATTTGGAAGTTACACGGCTGGGTCTCCTTCAAAGTACTCTCCTCCCCAATGCACACACTTACCTCAATGGTGTTTCCACTTGTTAAAACAGTCCTGGTACTTCTTTTGTGATGGCGTTCAGCTCCTTCGTCGCATTTGCTTTAATCTCCGAAATCGTTTCAAATCTTCTTCCTTTGAGGTTTTTTTTGAGTTTTGGGAATAAGAAAAAGTCACAAGGAGCAAGGTCAGGTGAGTAGGGGGGGGGGTGGGAAAGAACAGTGATCGAGTGTTTGACCAGACACTCACGAGTTCTAAGTGCTGAGTGAGCTGGACCGTTGTTGTGATGGAAAAACCAGTTATCACTTCTCCACAGTTATGGCCTTTTGCGTCGGACGGCGTCCCTCAGACGTTTCAGTACTTCAATGTAGGTAATCTGGTTGACTGTAGAGCCTTCAGGGAGGTACTCCTAGTGAACAACACCCTTAGCATAAAAAAATACTGTCAGCATCACCTTCACATTCGACTGAACTTGGCGAGCTTTTTTGGGTCTTGAGGACATTTGACTCACCCATTGGGATGATTGGACCTTCGTTTTAATGTCGTAACCATACACCCATGATTCATCACCGGTTATAATTCTTGACAAAAAGTTCTCATCTTCATTTGAACGATCAAGCAATTCCCGACAAACCCGGACGCGATTGGCTTTTTCGTCATCGGTCATCAAGCATGGCACAAATTTCAATTTTTTGGTCAAAATCTTGTAACAAGATCCAACTGATATCCCACACTCTTCGGAAAGCTCCCAAATGGTCACTCGTCGATTTTCGCATACCAGGGTGTTGATTTTGTCAACGTGTGGGTTGTCAGTTGACGTTGAAGGATGTCCAGGACGCTCATCATCATCAATCGACTGTCGGCCATCCTTGAAATGTTCATGCCACTTAAAACATGCAGAACGCTTAATGGCAACATTGCCATAGGCCGTGTTAAGCATGGCAAAATGTTTCTGTTGCAGATTTCCCTAGTTTTACACAAAATTTCACAGCAATTCGTTGCTCCTTCAGGCTGTCCATTTTAAAATCCGACAAACGAAAAAAACACTACTAAACTCCGTGTAACTCATCAACAAATGATGCGACTGAAATACCGCATTTTAATCAGCTGATTTATACGAACCTAGCGATACCAAGCGGATTCTCGTGAAACTAACTTGAGTCGCGTAATTCAAACAGTCCGTGTATTTTTTGAACAGACCTCGTAGTTTAGTTAGACACATTCAAACCCGTCATCGACCTTTATTTTGAGATGGGGGGAGTAAGCCTAAGGCAACTACAATTTAACTTTGAGGCAATTTACAGAAAACTGGATTGACATGAAGGAAAAGGATGAGTGATATGTTAGAGGATGAAAGCATAGAATCTAAATGCATATGCTGGTGATGACAATGACATTGTTGCAACTGAAATTTTAATAGAGGAAGACAATGCATTGTTGAGAGTAAAAGAACACAAAAATAATGCACCAGAAGAATTGAGTCTACTTAAAGATAATTCTGTTGAAGCTCAACATGCCTACATCAGGTGAAGCGTTTTACAGTGGTTCTAATTTTTATGGTGCAACATAAGATGTGCAAATATTTTGTGACAGAAATAATGATTACACACAGTTACACAGTACAGTGGAACAACAGTAATTGGAGCCTATTTTACCAACTAAGTTATGAGTCATCTGTCTGAGAAACTGGATGTATTGCCTTGAAAACCAATAAGCAATGTACTGTATACACAGGAGGGCGAATTCCTACTTCAGTATTTTTTTGTCAAATACACAAAATTTGTTGTTGTTTACCTCAACATTGTGTGTTCTCAGCTTGTATTTGTTGTTAAGTATAAATTAGAGTACTTAGATAGAAGTCCTGTAGTCTGTCGTGTAACATGGTTATATGTATGTAGAATTACTGTATAGGGAGTTTTATTTTTAAGGGTGTTCCTTAATTCAAAATTCAATCATGTCAGCTTTAAACACTCACAAAACATAACATGTTTACTGTAAAAAAAATTGAAACAATAATCACGCTTTGCAAAGCTAAAAGTGGATTTTCCTTAGCAAAAATTTCCTGATTTTGGAATTGGAAAAGCTATGATATTCAAATGAGCCAACAAACGATGATGCATTTGCTACAGCAGAAACTCTTATGAATTGGTATAAAAATAAAACAGAATCTTGTGCATTTCAATTGTTTTAATGAAGAATTTAAGAAATTTAGTGGGTTAAAAAGGAGGAAATCTACCATTCAATGAAAAATTATTATTTTTTTATCAATTAATTGTTACTAAAATTTTAAAACAATAAATTAATGAAGCATTTTGTACAGTGTTGTACACAAGTATTTCAAAAAGGGTGAAATAAAACTTTCAATGCATCACTTCTTTAATGATTAAAGTGCCATTGTACAGTACGTAATAGGGGCCAATCTCTATTATTTAACAAAGTGTAAAGAAATGTAAATTTTGTTAACAGTATTTTATTAAGTTTCAGTATTTATATTAAAAAATACATTAAAAAAAAACTTTACTACCATTTTTATTTTGATATGAAAGGATTGAACAAAGTCAGGTAGTATTAATGATGCCCTACAGTATTTCTAAAAAAGAAACCTCCTACTATTTCTAAAAAAGAAACTATTACAGATTCCTCCATTATCACATGTATTCTATTTTTGTCACTGAATATTACATTTTACTAATATTCTTTAAGTAGTATATTGTACAATTCTGTTCTTTAATTCTATTTTCAAAATACTGTTGCCTGTGTAGCAAATGTATTAACAGAAACTGGTTTTTGCTGTGTACACTATTTTAGAGAATAAAAGTCATTGCAGTATTTTAAATAAGATCTTATTTTGAATTACTCTAATTGACCTTTAATAAAATTTGTTTATTGTTAATACCAGGTCTTGCATATTTGTTGAAGTTTTTCTAATCCACTCTTGTTGTTACAACTAAGTTCAGATTTATACATTTATTGCTGCCCCCACAGTAGGCCCTTTCTTCACAATTGTTTCCTGTAACTAATAGTAGAACTGGAAGCAGTTTTCAAAATAATTTTAGAAATTGGTGATTTCCTAATATTTCCATGATTTTCTGCACTAATAAAACAACGGCACTTGGACATTTTTGGAGTTTGGAGAAGTTGTATAATGATAGAAACTTTTAGGTGAAGATAATCGTTTAAACACTTTTAATAAAAAAATTCTTAGTAAAAGACTTTGCAGAAATTAAACCAATGTTAACGGTTTAAAATGTACTGACTTGGCTGATTCAGAGATTTTTAATTTTAAATATATTGCAGATTTTAATCTTAATGAAAGATTTTATATATTCTGGTAGCGTTTTCTAACATCATACTACAAAATAATCAGGTCCAACTCTTGTCTTCTTCAAAACACCTTGAATTACTTTTATATCGCCATTTAAAAGTTCTTGACCAGCTTTAAGTTTGGTCATCAAAGATTTTTAGAAGTTTGAGGATTTCTCTGCAGTTCTGTTAAATTTTAAACAAAATTTCATACAGACATTCTGCTCTTTAATTGAAACCACTTAGAAATTAGTAAAGTGTTTAATAGGCATAAGTGGAAATAAACTCACTCAGTTGTTATTCAAAACTTTCTCTGCTTGAAATACTGTTTGTACACTGTGATGATTCTAAAAGCAAAGGATCATTATGCATGCCATGTTTAAATATCTGATACCTGTAGGTACTTCTAGTTTGATTAATTGTTTTACCATTTGACCGTTTTGCTCATACTCCCAAACGGGGCAGAAAGATTTTTAAGTAGAGAAATTACTGTTTTCAAAAAGCAATATAGAGAGAAATTTGTAGGAAATTACAAAATTATTATCTACATCCATAATGACTTGATAGTAAAATTATCAACAAATATATTGTGAATGACATCGGTTTATACCAACTCGTACTTCAATATGAATGTACATTTTAATATTAAATTTTATTGTTTAGTAACTATACAAAACTAAACAACTTCTCATTACAATAATTACTAATATAACCGCTATTAATTATTTGCTTTTTCACAATACCATAACTTTTTTACTTTACAATGTAAAACAGACTTTTTATCCCTATTTTTTAGGACTTTTTGATATCAATTCAAAATTAATGAAATTGAATGTTTTATTAATACCTGTGCTCTCAAGAAACAAAATTAATTAAATACCAGTCATAGATTCCTAATCTCACCACTGTAATTCATATTTTTGGCAACAGAAATTCATCACAAATTATTCATGTTGTTAACTCATTAAAATTGGAATTGAAAAAGTATTTACCTGAAATAAATGTACAGTTACTTCATTGAAAATTTTAAAAAACGTTTAGGTTTGAATTGTATAAAAGCATGAAAAAATATGATTTAAACAACAAACTAGTATATGTACATAATGTTTTCAACTTTTACCATTGATGAAGTGGAAGTAGTATAAACAGTTTTATAACAATCTAATCCACATGTTTATGTTTATTTCTAACAAAAAAATAAAATGTATTATGTAAAATTGTAACTGACAAGCAAGTTTAAAAACACTACTACTCTTAAAATTTGGGTTTTTTAGTTATTATAAAAATAACAACTTTTCATAATATACATTATTTATACCACACTGACAAAATAAGATTATATTTAAATTTTAAAAATATATGTTCTTATAATAAAAGTTGTATAAATAAAATGTTCATTACCAACTCTGAAGTCGATGTAGCCTTCACCTCCGGACATAACAAGCATTGACTGTGGTTTGTCTGAATCCGATGGGTTCTCTATTACAGGAGAGTCTGGGACAACACTAGTAGCAGCTGATAAGCCACCTGATCCTGAAAGATATGATTATAGACAATAATTGTAATAAGAAGCACTGGAAGAAAAGAAAAGAGAAAGAACACGTATAGCCACTCACCTTTAGCTATAGACATGTACAGACATGTAAAAAATAAAATATGTATTACAAAAAAAGTCATAAGAAACATTTACTCCTTCAAGCATTTAAAATATATTTTACATTTAAAGCAACATTTTAAGAAAATAAATTATCTATGTATTTAATGAAAATAAAAATTGCTTTTAACAAAACACAAATTCTGTATGAAATTGTTAAAAATTTTACAGAAATGAAAGCTTTTATTATGTAATTAGTATAATTAGGGAGCAAACATGAATCTATTCTATTTTCAATGTTTAGGTTACTAAAAGGTTTTTTAAAACTAATCTAAGACTTCTTTTTTTTAATGTTTCTGAACAAAATGATTCACAATATAAATCTAATTATTTAGAATCTTTATTATTAACTCAACTTGAATAATTTTATATGTATTATCTATTGCTTAGATTATAAAACCTTCTTTGAGTACAGCCATTGTTCAGATAGTAATGCCTTAATCATCATTACTAATCAAACATTAAAATGTTTTGCATGAAAATTAAAATGCACTGGACTTGCCTAGACATGCTCTCACCATGCCTTGCATTTTATAAAACTGTTTGCGTTGGTATTATTGCAGTATGCTAGTTACAATATACGATCAAAACGTTTATAACTAATCATCATGAATGTGAAATATGTTTAGTGATTCAGTTTTTGACAATAAGAAATATTTCAGCAATGGGAATTCATCGACAGATAGGTGAATTGTATGACACAAATGTAATGAGTGACAGCAAAGTTAATTAGTGCGTAAGAGCTTTCAAGAAAATTTCTGAAACTCTAATACAGAGAGTAGATTTTACCGAGTTTATGTATGTTTAAATCTATGTTGAATGCCGTGACCTGATTGCTCAATTTATACTAACAGTTTTATAAAAGCAAGTTTTGTATAATATGGTTTCTATTGTGTTTGCTTATTAATATGCTTTTATTGTTTTGGTATATTTGTAAATTCCACATTGTGCTAGTGTTTTAGTGTCACTTTTTCGTTAATGTGAAGAATAAATTAGTTATGATTGATGTCTTTGTAAATGTGACCTTTTGCTAGTATGTGATGAGGGAATGTTATTTAACTGTAATACAAATACTTTATACAGGGATTAGATTTTACCGAGCGTATGTGTTGTTTAAATCTATGTCGAATGGAGTGACCTGATTGCTCAATGTATATTCAAGTTATACAAAGACAAATTTTGTATAATATGGTTTTTATTGTATTTGCTTATTAATATGCTTTTATTGTTTCCGTATATTTGTAAATTCCACATTGTTCTAGAGTTTATGTGGTACTTTTTTGTTGATGTGAAGAATACATAGGTTATGATTGACGTCTTTGTAAATGTGAGCTCTTTCTAGTATGTGATGAGCGAGCGTCATTTAACTATAATAGACTTTATACACAGATTAGATTTTACCGAGTGTATATGTTGTTTAAATCTATGTCGAATGGTGTGACCTGATTGCTCAATTTATACTCACAGTTTTATAAAGGTAAGTTTTGTATGATATGATTTCTATTGTGTTTGCTTATTAATATGCTTTTATTGTTTCCGTATATTTGTAAATTCCACATTGTTCTAGAGTTTATGTGGTACTTTTTTGTTGATGTGAAGAATACATAGGTTATGATTGACGTCTTTGTAAATGTGAGCTCTTTCTAGTATGTGATGAGCGAGCGTCATTTAACTATAATACCGACTTTATACACGGATTAGATTTTACCGAGTGTATATGTTGTTTAAATCTATGTCGAATGGTGTGACCTGATTGCTCAATTTATACTCACAGTTTTATAAAGGTAAGTTTTGTATGATATGATTTCTATTGTGTTTGCTTATTAATATGCTTTTATTGTTTCGGTATATTTGAAAAATTCCACACTGTTCTAGAGTTTATGTGGTACTTCTTTTGTTGATTTGAAGTATACATAGGACATTGACGTCTTTGTAAATGTGAGCTTTTTCTAGTATGTGATGAGTGAGTATCATTTAACTCTAATTTGTGTAGGAATATTTTTCAAAAAATTGTATTTGAAAATTTCCAATTTCTCAGACTATTGTAACATTGGTTCCTAGGTTGCTTACTGGGAAAGAAAAAGTGAAAAGAATGGCTTGTGTTCTTGATTCTTTAAACCGGTATGACAAAGAAGATGATAAAGAACATTATCACAGGGTTTCTCATATAAAACCAGGACATCATCAACCAATATAAGGACCTTTCAAATATCAATCAACAGAATGGTATATGATAATGTCAAAATATTGGCCAAGTATTTAATTTAAACACGCAAGGTTATAGCTGCTGTTTTTGGAAAGACAGGGAGTCTTATTATTTGAGTTTGTACAGCAATATATATAATATAATAATATAATAATATTTGATTTGTAATACAAAATATGCAACACATACTTCTGTCATTTGGAGTTTTTTATTGCTGGACGAAAATCCCATTTTGGAATCAAACCCAAAATCTGACCAATCTTTTAGGTCGCCGAATTTTATCAACGATTATAATAAAGGAATGGGTGGAGTGGATTCTCATGATAATGCTATTGCCAATTACAGAATTAGAATTAGAGGTAAAAAACGGTGGTGGACCTTATTTGTAAATGGAATTGATTGTGATGTAGTAAATGCATGGAAATTTTATATTTTATCAACCGGAAATAAAATCAGTCAGATAGAGTTTAGATCGCAACTCGTTATCTCTTTACTTCGATCAGCAAATATTGAAGAACCTGACAAGCGCAGCAAAAATCTGTTATTAGGTCACTGTAGTAAAATTACTTTACCAGACGACGTACGAAAAGACAAAACAGACCACATCGTAGACCGAAACAAAAGTAATGCAAGACGGAGATGTAAAGTGTGCCACAGTCAAACAGTCTACACATGCAAGATATGACAAGTGTTTATACATGTTGAATGTTTTTAAACAATTCACAACTCAGATTGAAATAAATTCTAAAAAGTAAAACTATGTGCACATTGTGTTTCAATAAATCGTTTCATGTAATGATTGTCGTGTTTTTTTTCAGTACACGCTATTTCCCAACGTTGCGTTAATGCAAGGCCGCGAGATGCACGAAACTCCCAACGTTGTGCGAACGCAACAGGTCATTACTCAAAAAGTATCAGATTCATATTCAGGTTATATTTTACTACTTCTATAGTAGAAATGTAGATGACATAAGGAAAAATCACATAAAATATAGATGTTGTCCTATTGGGAAGAAATGGGTTAAAGAAGAACCTGTAACTTACAAGTGTACAGTGATTCCTTTAACTAATTAAATAACACTTATTAAATTATTCAGATAAATTTTTGAATTAAAACGTGATGACAATTTCAATTTTTAAAAAATGTATTCATACACCAAATATTAACTTCAACTTTTATTTAACTTGAAGAATTTATCCTAGTAAAAACATCTCACATAAAAAACATTTTCATTATTATAATATCTTAACTACTAAATCTACAGATTCTAATTAACAAACCATTATAAGCTATTAACCTTATGAACAATAAAAAATGTTTACACAAAGTTTATGTACATTTCACTCACAGTTTTGATCAGGTTATAAATATACTGGGATCTAAATCCTAAGAACTAATTGCAATAGACACTACACCCACTCCTCCACTGATTTAACCAATACCACAGCTAAACAAAAGAACAAAACCACGCCCATCTTAAACGTAACAGATTAGATAAAAGACTAATATATTTAACTAAGGGTAAATATATTTAATATTTACAATCCAATATAAATAAAGAATCTTCATATAATATATCTTGCAATAAACAATGTAAATACTAAATAAACAATAGTAAATGTTAGTGCTATTATCAATCTTATCATTAAACAAAGCTATAGATTTGACACATTCTTTTTCTTTGACTAGACGAAGGGGAATCCTCAGCGCTCTATTAGCTATACAATTAAATGCAGATGATATTCATATTACAGGTCCTATTATTATTAATTGAACTACAGGGTGCGGCAGCATAACTTCCTTTTTTTAAATGCTCGCCATTCAGTTAGTTGATGTCATAGCGGAGCGCTAGTGGTCTCATTCAAGAGGGGGTACAGTAAAGTTTTGTCCCAACACGTTTCAGTCGCCATCATGCGTTGGAATAGTGAGGAGCGTACCTTTGCCGTTGAGGCCTACTTTTCAAGTGGATGTTCAGTTATTGCAACACAGCGTGCATTTCGGAATCGCTTTAATTTAGCCCCGTTGGCTCCCGCCCCAGACCGCAAATCAATTGTTACATGGGTCACTACATTCAGACAAACTGCAAGTGCGACAAAACGAAGAACTGGGGTCCCTCGGCCCGTTAGATCACCTGAGAATATTGAAGCAGTGAGAGCGTCAATGTTGCGATCACCACGGCGTTCTGCGGGCAAACACGCATTTGCCCTTGGACTATCCGAACGTTCTGTGAGAAGAATTCTTCGTGATGATCTTCATTTTCATCCCTATAAGATGGCCATAGTGCAGGAACTTTCAGAACGTGATTTCAATTCTCGGATGAACGCGTGTGAGCTTCTTCTTGATGTCGTTCCCGAGGGTGCTATTGTTTTTTTTAGTGATGAAGCCCATTTTCATTTGTGTGGGTCGGTTAACAAACAAAACATGCGCTACTGGGCTGACAACAACCCTCGAGAATTGCATCAAAGGCCTTTGCATTCACCCAAAGTCACAGCGTGGTGTGCAATTTCCTCAGCTGGAATTATTGGTCCCTGGTTTTTTGAGGAAAATGAGGTTACAGTGACAGTGAATTCGCACCGGTATGTAAACATGCTACAGAATTTTTTTTTTCCCACGGCTAGAAGAGTTGGATTTGGGGGACACTTGGTTCCAACAAGACGGTGCAACAGCACACACTTCAAGAGCATCGATGGCTGTTTTAAGGGAACACTTTCCAGAGCGCCTTATCTCAATTAGAGGCAATTTGGAATGACTGGAACACTCTCCCGATCTGTCCCTTTGTGATTTTTTTCTATGGGGTTTTTTGAAATCCCGTGTTTATGTGAACCGTCCAAGAACCCTACAAGATTTGAAGACCAACATCCAAGAAGAAATTGCCAACATAACACCTGCTACGCTAACAAGAGTCATGACAAATGCCAGAAATCGGTTTATGCAATGTATGGAGAATGAGGGACGTCACCTAACAGATTTGATCTTCAAAACAATGTAAATAAAAACTTTAGACATTTACCTACATTATAAAAAATAAATAAATATTTTCAGATGCATACAATAGTTTTTATTGAGTTTTCAAAAAAGGAAGTTATGCTGTCGCTCCCTGTACAAACTTTTATAGCCTTACTGGCACGCTCTGGGTTCCTTTACGAGGCACTGAGAACCCCCCTTCTGAGAGACAGCGAGTGCAGTCTCACTCCCAGTCTAATTAAAACTTCTCTAGTGTCGATAAGTGTTTGTATAAAGGTTTGATTTTTGCGTCAGTGCTTCAGAAGAGTTTGGAGAACATTGTGCCAGAGTCGTTTTTAAATCTGACCATCCCAAGTTAACTTTTGATGCTTCAACTGAAACAATGCTTCAGGGAGTTTTATGAACAGAATTAATTTGGTTTAACTTTTATATTTTAATGTTTTTTTTAGTTTGAACCACTCAACGCAGCAAAATATCCGGTAAAAACAACGATCATAAAAATAAGCTAAGCTTTCTGAAATAACTCAAGAATAAACGATAACTGTTCTCTTAGAGTTAATGAACCTACTCGAGGTGGGGTCAGACTACTGTAAATCAAAGTCATTGATAAAATGCTTGGACGCCTGAAAACCTAATGTGTCATCATAAGATTGTAGTAAACAAATGTTAGCTAATCTCGGCTATAAATAGCCTCGGACGTGGCATATGCATTATCAATCTCTATCGCTTTGTGAAACACATGACATAAACAGAAACAAACATTCCCATTTAAAAGTTGAGTGATTAATTTTAGTATGTAGTAAATTTTAGTTGTAGATACTCTAGATTTGTAAGTAAATTATCTTTCATTGCTCTGTCTTTTTTATTGAGTTTTATTACTTGTCATATAGTATCTTATCATTTGTATTTCTTTTTTTTAATTGTGACCCGATAAATAAAACAATATTGTAATGTCCAATACACTAGTTTGATGAGATCTTTAATATCGCCGCCGTGCTGAATGTGTCAACTAATTTATTAGGAAATTCTAAAGATAAACTACCAATGTTGCATAGGTCTGGTATCATTACTATTATATCTAAAACTTGTGACAAAGTGTGTATTTGTCAAACAAGAAGAAGAACTATAACTAGGTTTAAAGAGATTGCTAAAACTAAAGGTGATTTTTTGATGAACACTGATAAAGGCCCAATTCCTGGTTCTAGTTTACTCCTCGTTACAAACAAATACAGCCTTTATTTGTTAGGTTTGTAATTATTGTTAATATTTACAATGATATTAATAATATTATTAATGATAGCACTAATATTAGAACTAACACTTGCAGTGCTTTAATTATTATTAACTATTGTTTTACTTAGTATTGTTTCTATATTAGTATTGGAGTTACACCTGTTGTGTACAGGTCATTGGTGGGCATGGTCTTGTACCTTGTCTAGTACTCGTATTGGTTAAGCTGGTCAAGGAGTGGAAGTAGTACTCATTGTGAGTAGTTATAAGATCTTAAAATTTAGATCCCAGTATATTGGTAATATTCTGATGAGGTTAACGGTGTTAGCGAAATGTGCATAAAGGTTGTGTACATTTTTGTAGCTAGGATTTATAAATGTTTAAATTAAAATAATTATACTACAGTGCTAGCTGTCATTTTTTTTTGTTTCTACAGTTTCTACAAATAGTTAAATTAACTGTATACATTTTTATTTTGATTTTAAAAATTATTAGACTTAACATGAAATATATGTTTAAATTTTAATGTTGCCTTAAATTTAAATTTTAAATTTTGTGACATTATGTGACATATTTTATGATTTCCATGATGTCTAAGCTGGAACAGTGTCTACATTCTCTTCTGACAAGAAAGACTCAACATGATTTCATATCTCTTTCAATTATTATAAATGCTCTTTGTCAACATTTTGAAATAAATTAAAATCAGCAACAATTATGAAACACTTTAAAATAATAAAAGAACTTTACAACTACAGAAGAAAATAGTAACTATAAAATTAGATTGTGATATTTTAAATAAACCTATTTTTAACTTGATACATGGGTGTGAAACCCCAAATAAATACAAACTGTTAATGATTTTTTTCTACAAGTCAAATAGAATAATGATTTTCTTAACAATAACAAGACTAATGCCAATTTACCTGGTACAGACACAAAGAATTTAACAGCATCTCTATGTCCATGGAAGGAGAGTTGCGCTTGGGCCATGGAACAATATGGAACAAAGCTTGCCGGTGTTAGCTGCGATGTGATAGAATCGGAAAATACTCGTACAACTCCTCCAGGCACTCTAGAACTACCTCCACCAGCTCCTCCTCCTGCATCTTCATCGTAATTTTCAGTTTTAAAAACTTATTTTTAAATAACCTTAAACTTTAAATTGGACAATGGTTTTTAAAAGTTTAAGATGATTTTTTATAGTAGAAGTAATATAATCATAAGTTAAATAACTTACGACACTCACCCTGTATTCTCTCGAAATCGAAAATAATTTGTGAAATTATTTAATAATGCTATAATTAAATGATACTTAACTAAGTGAATATGTAAGGGCTTACTTGTTGAGGCGTTTCAAAACAATCGTTCCTTTTACGAAGCAAAGCTTCTACTGGCGGCGTCGCACTAGGTACAAAGGTTGTTGGGATGAGATTTATGAGTGTAGAGTGTTTGGGTAAAGTTGGTAGTGGATGTTCTTTTACAAAACCTGTTATGGCCTTTACTGGCATACGAATTCAATAGGTAAACTATTTATCTGTTGAAGCAGAAAAAACTACAACTTTCAAATCTTAGGGTTCAGAAAGTCATAGTCCCCAGTATTCTATATGGATCGGAGAACAGTTATTCTTCATTTTTAGGAATATTAGATGCATTTTTTATTGACCCCATGTTGTGTGATACTACTTCCTTATCAAGGATAAATCTTTTGGATCTCTGGTTTCCTATGAAGACATGTTTTTGAAAGATGTAAGTGAGCACTGTGAAGTGTTAGGTCGGAATTTTATACAGAGCACAGTAGCGTAATTATGATAAATAAATAACAATAACCCTTGCTACAAATATTTAAACACCCTTGATGTACAATTCGCCAATACAGTTAGCATCATCAGAAGGTTACAAACATTCTCAAATGGTTGTAACCTTCTAATTATGCTAACTGCATTGGCAAAATGTACATCAAGGGTGTTTAAATATTTGTAGCAAGGGTTATTGTTATTTATTTATTATTATGTTAAGTTGGAGAAAATGTAGGACATTGGGATGGATCATGTCTGTGGGGTTAGAGTAGGATCAAGCACAATCAATAGTACATAGTGATTGGTTGATCTTGGGGGAATCCTCTCAAAGTAATGTGGAGTACTTTTGAGATGATTTCCAGAAATCTTAAAGATTTATTCAACTTGAAGAGATTGTTCTTTCTTGTAATAACAGTTGTGAACTCTGCCTGAAGGAACCAGCTCTTCATGGGTTAACTGAGTGCTTATGCTTATGAATTTTAAATAATGTAATTTAAAAGATAAACCACAAAGATAACTGTTATAAATAGAACCAAGACTGAGTAGTAAATTTAATTTCTGCTATAGCAGAGCTTAGTACTTTGTAGAGAGCTGATAAAATCTCTTTTGACAGGCCTAGAGAAATGTTTAGAAATATAACAACTTTTAAGGATAACAGATCCAACATTAAAAATAGAGAGCAGACCACTTTTACAGCCTTAAAAAACATGTTTTTAAAATTATTTCCAAACCTGCCAATTGTAACTCTTTATCCAAAAATTACTATCCTGCCAAGATCATTGTAGTGTGCAGTTGTGGTGGATTTAATTAGTAACTCAAGTATTGCACTAGGATATGAATAGTTGAAAGCCACATGAATATAAGCTTAATAAGTATGCTAAACTCTTCCCTAATACAAGAATGAATGATTAAAAATATTACTTTTATAGGTTGAGTGGGTCTTAGAGAACCTGAATGCTAAATTAATCATAGGTTTCTGAAAACCTTTTGACAGAGAGAATATCAGGTTCTTTTTTGAAGAGAGGTTCAAAATATTGTATTACCAAAAACTAATAACAAAACCTGGTTTAAAATTACACCCTTAAAAGTGCAATACAATTATAATTAAATTAACAAAATATTTAAAAAAAACAAACAACAAACAAAAAAAGATGCAGGAAACGTAGCTGCATATTTGATTAATAAAAAATGAAAATTTCTACATAGGTAGAAGCCTCATTGAATGAGTCAACCAAGGTATTGCTACATAGATATGTGGGGACGAGTTAACAACTAGCTAACATGGATGAACTTAATTTTGTGTCTTTTTATAACTAACTAAACCCTAACTGGATACTTTGTAGCTATATTATAATTTTAATCAGATTTATGGTCTACAACATTGAAAATTTACTTCCTTTTCTTAGAATGGGGTATTGAGAAAAAAATTGAGTAGAATTAGACTCTGTCAAGTATTAGCAACTGTTAGGTGAAATATACTATAAAAACAATTTAAAAAATGAGCACGAGACAAAGTCAGAAAACAAAAAACAAGTTTGATCTACAGTTTTTAATATTAGGTAAAGATGAAATTTTTAATAATACAACTATAAATGTATTGATATAGTCTATATAGACATAGATATAACCGAACTTACTTTCTGAAAGAGGGACAGAAATGATAACACCATTTCCTGTTCCGATCCATAGTCTGTTTGATGAAATAAGCAAAGCCGTTATTCTTACAAAAGAGAAGCCTAACTTTCCAGTACCTTTAAACAAAAGAGAGTCTATTATTAAAATCAAATATAAATATTTCAAATAAACATTACAGTGATAGACATATTTTGTTTGAAATATTATGAATTTTATTTTAATGTATTCTCTAGTCTTAAAGATTTTTTTAGAAGTATCCATACATATCAACAAAGTAAAGTTCAATATTTATAAATTTCTTCTAATTTTCTTTTAAAGAAGAAATCCTAATTTCTTGAATGACTTGTGAAACAAATTATTAACATTTGGTAAAAGAATGTTAGTAAAAAAATCTGGGTTATCGAATTCCTACATTTTTAAATATACCGTTGGGATAATTATAATCAAGGAGTCACTGTTAAAATTAAATTTTACACATTCTTAAGAAGGAAATGAATGATAAACCAGTCAATTCAATAAATTTATTTTTACTCCAGCAACTTATTTGTTCTCCTAATCAAGTCTGAAACGGTTTTGCTATAAAAATCAAAGCCCTTAAAATTAAAAAACAAATCATCAATATGAAAAGGCAAAATGTCATACCTTATATAGCCAAAAGAAAGTTAGTGAAGCAATACCTCAAAGGGGTTTTTTTAGTGAAGTGTATGGCATATGACAATTGGCCGTTTCATATTGAACATTTGATTGCTAAATGTAAGACTTTGTTTTTTATAGCAAAAGAGTTTCAGCCAAGTAAGGACAATAAATAAGTTGCCAAAATATTACTATAGTTTAAATAATTATATTAAGTTAACTCGTTTATCAACCATATTTTTCTTCACAAAAAACTTCATACGAGTGCCTAAATAAACAGAAATGTATAGATTTTTTGTTTGTTCTGAGTAAAACAAACTGGAGCAAAGACTACTAGCAAAGATTTTCACATCTTTAAGGTTTATAAATTTTTATGTTAGTGACAAATTTTCCCCAGTTTTAACTTCTTACTAACATACAAACGCTTAGACGCTTTTTTTCATTTGCACTAATACATCACATTTTTTTCTAAAATGAAAGGTTTTATTTGTTTATGGATTAACTGGAGTTCAAAACCATATTGTATATAAGAATTATAGCTCTATAGTGCAGATAAAATGATAATAATAAATTTGCCTCAGGTGAACTGCAAATGAACTTTACTAGAATTGGTTCTATTGGGGAAAACAAACCACCTTGGGCTATCTTCTGAAAAATAGGATGCACAAAATTAACTTGTTGATATTGTTATGAGAAAGAACTTAACTGAAACTACTAATTAAAAATATTATATAAAAATTAATTATTGTAAAAAATTATAAATATTAACAAAACATATATAACAATTCGTATATCAATATGAGCCAAGTTTGTGCAAAAATAATGGGATATTAATGCAGATATAATGGGGGTTTGCTTATTTCGTTGTTTAAATATCCCTCCTCCTTCAAAAGAGTAGACCATAGGCTGCTGTTGTTTCGTCTTGTTGTTGTACGTACTCGATCATCTGGTCAAATACCTGGAAATTTGAAATGCCAGAGAACTAGCCCGACGACAGGGAGCTTTGCGGAATACAGATGCTTACTTTATTTTAGTATTGGGTTCGGATATCGAAGATTCCGGATTTGAGAGATTTTACTGTACTTATAAAATGGCACAGGCACTCTTTTGTTTGTCAAGTGCATCACATTTGCTAAAGTACCACATTCTATTTCTTTCTGGGTTGGTATATGCTGCCATATTTTATGCTCAATGACAGTTTCCAAACAATGAAGTCATCATCAGATAGTTATTCACTAAAACCTGAGTAGCCTCCTAAAGTGGGTTACATTTCCTAGATAGCAAATGTGTGCTGTATATCGTCTGTCACAACTCATAACTCACATGAAGAAATCATTCACAAGACTGAATAGAACTCTGCCCTATAAACTTGTGGTGTGCCTCTTCAGTAGCTCTGTCATAGAACCAAATGCCAACTCATCACTTAAAATGTGGCTCAGACCCAAGAGCTAATGCTGTCTTCTCACTCATGGCAACATATCACTAACAGTTAAAACCCAGCACACTGCGCTTCATGAGAAATTCAGGCCATTATGGTGGACAAGACCCTCATGGCTCAACCTACCTCATTAAAATTGGCCTAAATCATTGATTTACAAACTCATAGGGACCAAAAAAGATGTTGAGGATGCACTTATCGCAGAACTCAGAACAAACTTGGATCTTCTATTCAAGTTCAATGGACCAAACTCGAATACGTCATTGCTTACAAAACATTTTTTGAAATATTAAATAGTTAAAAATTAATCTGAAAAAGTATTATTTGCTATGACAGGAAAATAAAGCTAAACAAGTTAAAATAAGTCATAATAAAAAGAAAGTATCAAGGAAGAGAACTCTATCTCGCTCCCTACAAGACACTAAACTAAATTACTGTTTGTTTTCTAAATATGTTTAAATGCACATATTTAAAATGCATTTCATAAATTTCAAATTTATGAAAGTTTTAAGTAATTAATTAATATTAAAGTAATTAAATAATTAATACACAAGTTTTAAGGTTAATGGATATTTTTTTCAATATTTATGGTATTGTAAAATAGAGGATATAAACAACATTTTGCGAAATAAAACACTTAATTTTAATACTATCAAATGTTGTCTTCCAAATCTAATGCCATTTTGAATACAGTTGTCAAGATTGTGAACCTCATTGAGTACAATACTTTTTGTTTCTAACAAAAATTGTAACCCCATTGGGTTGTAAATCAAAATTGGATAAAAGTATATGTAATTTTAATTTAATAATTGCATGTTTTTTTTTAATAATTGAATTTTTAAATATTCTGACCTGGTGTTCATCTGGAGCACCATCAAACTGACATATTAGGATAATGAATTTTTTAATGTATATATACAAATTAAATGGAAAAATTTGTATTAAAATTTTATTATTAATAAATTATTAGATAATTAGTTAATTAAAAAAAATAAAACAGTGCATATTAACAAAGGTGAAAATAGGACTTGTTAAAAAAAATTAATCAAATATTTCCAACGTGACAAAAAAATGTTACAACCTTAATCATAGAACCATCAGAAAGCTTTTTATATATTCTTCTTTTGAAACAATTCTAAAGAATTCTAATGAATTAAAAAAGTGTAAGATGACCATTTTGGGAAATGTATCCCAATGTATACTCGTACTGTAACAATGACTTGTCAATAATAAATGTTTGAGAACTGTTGGCTAATTTTTTAACTAAATAAATAAAACCTACTAACCACAATACAATAATCTTTATTTTGCTAAAATACTTTATGTACATTTCGATTATGTGGTAATCATCTTCAGAAGTACTGTTATAGTCCATCACCCTCAAAATAGTACTATGAAGATGTACAATTACCATGTAATTGTAATGTACAAAAACTAATTTTAGTAAAATAAAGATTTCTGTGTTGTGGGTAGTAGGTTTGTTTATTTAGTTAATAAATGAGTTGCCATGCATAGGTGTGTCTATAACACAAGTTCTACTATACGCAAGTGTGACATATCAATATATGTTAAAGTGTTTTAGTGTAAACTAGTAGCTCAAATTGAAGATGGATTTAAATAAAAATATAACATTAATCAATAGAAGTGACTGCTTATACTTTTCAGTTAAAACATGCAGATGACACAAATTATAAAACAAATGACTAATAAAAGTATAACCAACAAAGTAAACAACAATATAAAAACTAAAGCAACTCTTTTATATATACAATATTTACTGTTTGAAAGCATTTCCTACACTAATACAAGGAAGGCTATGTGCAAATAAGTTCGAACTTTGGAAATTATCATGATCCTCTGTTACTGAGAATATGGGAAAATTATGCCACCGTGTGAGCAGACTGTTTACCTGGAGCAGATTTGTTCTCCTTGGATGAAAAGAGATGTTAGTTCAGAGTGTTTCTTATTTTAAAAGTGTTAAACATTAGAGCTAAAATTTACTAAATAGATACATAAGTTATATAAGTTTTTTTAATTGGCTACATGATTAAGTAAATCTTTGTCGTTTACTGATGTGTTAGATGAAAGTATTTGGTAAATGTAATATTTGTTAAATGTATTTAATTTATTAATAATTATTTACCATTCTGATCTGCAATCAAGGTAAGTTAACAGATCTGCATCACGTTTATATCTCTAAAATCTTTATTTTATCAAGACTTAATTATGTATTAAAAATTTAGTGATAGATTGAATACTAAATCAATATATTTATTGAATAGTATACTTATCGAATAAATATATTTATGAAAATTATAAATTCCATCTTGTATATTTGATATTGTCAATCAGAAATGTAAAATACTGCTACAAGAAATGTGATCCTATGTCATAATTTTCTGCCGGCCTCGTTAAAACATAGTTAAATTTTGAGTTTAAATGTATTAATTATGGTCTTTAGATGTAAATTAATATAGTAATCATCATTTGCGTATGTATTTTTGTAAATTAATTGTTCAAGATTCAAGATGTCATTAAGTAATCAACAATATTTGTTTGCAATATTGTGTTGTATAATATTAAATGTATACTAAAAAGTTGTTATAAATTTATAAATATAATTTAATGTTTGTATTAATTTTTTTCTCTAATTGTATTAGTTCATCATATTACATTAAAAGTTAATTAATTATTTACCTGATTTTTTTTAATTTAGAATTTTTAAATTTAATTCTAGTACAAAATAATTCTCATTTTTTATTGTTAATATTTTGTGAATAGTATTTGTAACTTTTTTAGCATTTATACATTCATTTTTTAGTATTTATAAAATAAAGCTGTAATATTATTATTTAAATATTTGTTTAGTTAGGGTTAAGAATAATTTTTGTATGTATTACAACCTCTTTTTTATTTTTGTACTTACAATATACAAAAATGATTTTTTTAAATAATCAATAAATAGTTATTGAGATTTTTTACAGACAATTTGTTAGAGGTTTCTTAAACAGACATTTTTTCTATTTTGAGTGAAATAATAACGATAATTTTAATGTTTTTGTTGTAATTTTTCTGTGTAAATTTTTATACGGTAGCCACATTAGATGTTTATGTACAAGAATTGTTTAACATTTTTGAATTGTTGCATTTATTTTGGCAGAAAACAGACAAAATAACAAGACTAGAATAAAATTTTATTATAAAACATTGGATTTGCTCTATTACAAGGGAGCTATGGTATATCTTCATCAGCTTCATTAGAACCTGCCTAAACAATTACACAAAATTTCCCCAATTTTTCAGTTCAACAGGTACTGAATTAACTTGAATAAATATTTCCCTAATATTTCAATTTAAAAAGTATAACAACTAATTAACTCAATCTTAATTCTGCAAATAAAAGTTGAAATCC
Organism: Prosapia bicincta; assembly: GCA_036971475.1. NCBI lineage: Eukaryota > Metazoa > Arthropoda > Insecta > Hemiptera > Cercopidae > Prosapia > Prosapia bicincta. The sequence goes on along the minus strand of JBAIZL010000005.1, from coordinate 233,155,213 downwards.
AAGTAAAATTACAACTTAACTTAGGAAATAAATTCTAGTAACAAAAATGTAATAGTTATAAAGCGGATAAGATCATGCACGAAAAATGTAATAAAAGAAGTAGTTTAAATCTGAAAACAAGAAGAGACATTTTTTAACCTGTAATAATTAATATTCAATTGTTATCATGCAAGTTACATATTTGAAGAGTTATGTAATTATAAATTAATAGATTTGTACATAATTTTTTGGGCATTTGTCTCATTGATGTATGAGAGCATTTTGCTGATTAAACATAATTAGCAAACGTAAATTACATGTTAGAAGATATTAACTGAAGACTGTGTCTCGGCTTTAATAGGAAGAATTTGTAAAAATATTAAGTAAGGCAATGCCACTCTAATAATTGATTCAAATAATTGGGAGAGTAAAATTATAAACCTTTCAATGTTAGAAAATATAAGACTTGCATCAAAAGTAAAATAGCAAGCACTCTAGTAAACTTTGTACTTCAGTAACTCTATGTTGTCATTTTAAACATTACATATGCATGGATTACCTAAAAATACATAAACCCTGGTTCTTTTAAAACGTTTATCTCCCACAATTCTCCTTGAATGGAATTACCAAACTATTGTCTAAAAATAATTAACTTTTTGTAGATAGAATACGAAAATAAAATTCTAACGTTTTATGAATTTGTAGATGAGATTAACTTAAAAAAAGAAAATTGTCTTGAATAGTTTTGAAGTTGAAAATCTATTTTTAATGTTCTCTTAGGAGAAAATTAAATAAATGAAAATTAGGTTTCTGAAGATATACAGTAGAATCTCTAATTAGTCATGTTCAGAACCCAGGGAATGACGAATTCGAGAAAAACAACAAATACAGAAGTCGTGAAATTAACTTGTAATTGTGGGTAAACATAGCACACAAATATTTTGATTGTTTACATCTACATCAGAAACTTCCATTTTAGCCACAAACTCTTCAATTTCATTGCCATTTTTCTTGATGTCATTCTAAAAATTCCAAATTTTAACGATAGCTTGACCACACTTTTGTTTTTTCGTAACCATTGTAAAATATTATGACTCCAACCAACATTAAATTTTTATAATTATCGCGTTTAGACAGGCTCTCCTTCTTACAAACATGTTTTAAAAAATTATAAAATGAAGGAAGGAAACGAAAACTGAACTGTAGAATATAGTTTGTATAGATTACGGTGTAACTTATAATGCAACTCAATAATGTCTACTGTCCTGTGGCCAGTCGACTACTGAAGACTTCAGCTATATTCTATCACATGTATGAGAACAAAGAATATGTTGAGAAATGTTCTCAGTAATTGAAAGTTATGTTTGGTATAAGCCTTATCTGATGGCTGGTGACAATACTACGTGGTAGTGCAGACTTGCAGACAATATTGATTAAAAAAATTGATTGATATGGAATGTAATTGTTTTCAGGTAAAATATAACACCAGAGTCATAGAATGACAATGAGTGGACTACCCACTGAGTTGATTTTTTACAATATTACTATGGAGGAAAGTGAGAGGAAGTTTTTAGTTGTCTTGGATTCAAACAAAAATTATGATTGAAGTATTACAAAGATAAATTGGCATATGGCCTTGTAGCAAAGAAAAAGTAGAAATATTTAATTAATTCTATACAAAAATCTTAATTTCAACTCCTTTATTATGGGAAAAGAAGTTAATAATAAGCTGGCTTTCTCAGATAAATGTATTGAAATGCTTAGGACTTTGATATACAAATTAACAACTCTGGACAGTACTATATGGGTTATTTATCAAACCATCAAACAAAAGGGAATAGTTCATTCTTTAATAGACAGAGCTAATATATTTTATGAGATATGTTTAGCGTAAATAAAGCTTATTCAATTTGTAAAAAAACTACATTCGGAAAGGTCTCAAGTCAAATGGATATTGTCAGTTGAAATTATAAAGTGTAAAAGAATAAATAATAATAGAGAGGCACTGAGACAAATAATAGAAATAAAATCATTTCATCAAATACAATCCCTTAGCTACTGTGATTATCATAAAAATTAGATATATGGTCAGGAAATTTAACGAACCACCTGCAAAGATTGAAATGTGTTGATAAGAAACATCTAAACCAAATGTAAAAATATCACTCAAGATACAAAAATCAGTTTACAGTATAAAATATAATTATAAGAACATAGAAGTTACACAATATATAAATACACATATTTAAATATCAGAATACATTAACAAGAAAATCTGATGAGGCCTAACCTATAAATTAAAATTTGCTTTAAATATTTAATCCTAAAATCATACAACTAGATGATCCGAGAAATTTAAAATGTGCTGGGAATATAATGTTTATAAATGAAAATCGCAAGCTAATGTTACCAAAACTAAGAAGGAAAGTAACATAATGCTACCCAATCAAGGTAATTCCCCTCCATTCTATCTGCTTTAAAGTTAACAGACTCCTATTGGGTATGTATTTTCTGTAACAATTTTTTTTCACGCCTATAAATTGTCTTATTTTTATAAGGCTTAGATATTTTGTTATTTTATACTATTTTAAGGTTATTGTAAAGAATGGTCTATTTTTAATCTACAAACTAATGCGAGTTTCTCACTTGAAAGGAGTTATTTCAAATCTTGAATCATAATATATTGTTTTAAAAATACACAAATGATGACAAGTGTTAACTAAAAAAATGTACAAATATATTATCTATTGTCAATGTACAAAACAATAGTAATAATTTTAAAAACCATGCTCAAAATGATACAATAATACAAATCATGCTTGCATGACATGAGGATGCTTAATGAGGGCGTGTTAATGGAATACCTGCAGGAAACACTGCTACGTGTACAAGCACCAAGCAGAGAAGGTAGTAAGCCATTTCCATTGCATTGCGAGCACAAACATAAAGAAATGCTCACACTTAGCAAGGTAAAAGCTTACAGAGTTAATGAATGAACTATGAGTAATGATCAAGAAATTTAAAATGATTAGATGAATTGGTTGTTCTAAAAGTTAAATTGACACAAGCTTTCTATTTGTTGACAGTTTAATGTATAAAGGGAAAAGAACTAAATCATAAACTAGATTTACTAAATAAAAAATTAATCTATAGTTACAACTCTATTTCTAAAATGTTCACAATAAATATAGACACATTTATAGTGTTAAAAAAACATACAGATTTATTCTCTTCAGAAAAAAAGACAAATATAAACAAAATTTAAACATGAAACAAACTTACTATCGCATGTAATCAACTCTTGAATATGTCATTTAGGGTTAGAAGCGCCCTAGAGAAGGGGTCGGCAAGAGCTCTAGAAATGATTTTTTGCGGCCCTCTCTATTTGTGGTTTTTTAAATTCTGAGCACTTCGGATAGCTTCTGTTTATGGGTTAGAAAACAAATAGGTTGCTCAACCTAGAACCTAGCTAGGCTGCTCAATAGCAGGGTTACACTAGCCACAACAATAAATGCCTGATAATAAATTACAGGCTCGATATAAATGGAAAGTAGTGTCTGTGATGTGCATGCAGGCAAGTTCACCCATATGGGAATTTTATTATTTTAGTAAAATTTAGTCAATTTTTAAATGAATGTGTTTTATTCTATTATTTCAGCACTTCAAAACATTAGTAAAGAAATTTGAGTTGTGTCAGAAAATTTGTTAAAATTTGTTATTAGGAAGTAAGTAGCCTATTTTATAAAATATACTTTTAAAATCCATTATTGGTCGTTCGTTAAAGTCACCTTCTGTACTGCATTAAAATCAGTTACATTCCCGATCTAAAATGAAATATAATAACATTCATGGTTATTATATAATTGAGGTCCTTACAGCCATGCTAGATTCAACATGAGGTCCTCAAGTACAAAAAGGTTGCTGACCCCTGCCCTAAAGGATTAAGCCACCCTCTAACCTCCAAACACACACACACATACCCACACAAACTGGCCTACCTATCTCCTGGGAAAGATTTTCCATGAATCACTATATTTGTTTAAACTGTTAAAATTAAGTACTTATTACCAACATATTTGGGTTCTATATATATTATTCCTTGATGAATATGGAAAATTGATAATTAAAAGCTGTAATCTTTAGGAGTATTATAATTACTTTGTCTTTGGACTCTATTTCCAAAGAATAATATTTACAATAAAAAATATTAAAAAAACATCCTACATTTACAGTGTAAAAAATTTTAGTTTTGTAGACCACAGCCTAGTATCGGCATTCTGCCAGGCCAGGAAGTTATAGTGTGTGCGCGTGTGTGTAGGTTGCCAAATCTTCTGGGCTGCTTCCAAGTCCGGAGCATAATAAGCTGAAATAAGACTCCTGTGTAAAGAACAGTGAATAGTTTAAGTTTGTAGATGATCTTTTTAATATGTTAGAAGTGCTTTAAAGTTGAATCAAACTATTTTACAAGATATTAGCATTTTACTTTTTACCATATTCTACTGCAAAATTTACTACATTCATGAATTGTAGACTATGAATAGAAACATAGCATGAGAAAACCTCTGATATTTATACTAAAATATTAAAAGTCCATTTCTCTTAAAAAACAACCTCATTTTGTTGTACGCACATTAAATTCCAATTGAGCGAAAATAATGCTCTATGATGAAAGTTTTCTCTGCAGTAGTTAGCAACATGTCAGCAAAAAACCGACCTCAAATTAAATATGTCAACAAGAATACGCAGCAACAATCAAAACTCAGCACAGCTGATTGAGGAGGGATTTACAGCTGATTCAGTTTTAGTACTGTTTATTTTGATGCATATGGTACTTCCATCCTGAATGCAAGGTGTTGATTATTTCCTAACCACAAATATTACATCAATCAGTACTTGTACAAATAAACAATATATTTTTATGGTTGTTCATCTAACGGTTCTACAAATACAATGGATTTTGGTTAAACAGGCCACTGGTTTATCAGATAAGGCGATTATATGGACCAAGACTTAAACAACAAAAACGAATGCATGTCATATACAAAATTACAATAGTTAATTGGTTCAAGATGGGCCTTATTTGGTCCAGTATTTTGAAAAAAAAATATTTTGTAACATAGCTACTTGAAGTACTGAACGCATTCAGTCAAGTAAACATCTGGTATAGAACAGAAAAAATGTATACACACTTTTGAAATATAATTAGAACCATGTACTAGTGAAGGCAGCTGTAGTCCCAAGCCCACTCTTGTCACTCAGAATTACCAACTCATAAACATAAACATTCTTTATGTGTTTATTAATGTTATACACCTTTATGTTTAAACTGTACTTACTCAATAGGTTATTAGTAAATGTTGATTTAATAGTAGTTTACTTTTACAAGTGCTATGTTTACTGCCCTTACTGTAAACGCTATATAGTACTTCAGAGATACTGTATACTTCTCTAAGTTATTACTTTGTAAGTACATATTTCAGCATTGTTCATTAATTTAATTGGTTGACATTACCATTGTCATGTTTAGAACATATTCCTAAGTAATTTATGTGAAAAAAAAGATTTCCTGTTGTTCAGTAAAGTATTAGCTTTATTCATAGAACTTTATTTCATAAGACCAAATCATGCTGGTCCTATTATCCGAAATCTACTGTAGAAAATACTTATTTAAAAATAAAATTTATTAAAACCAGCTATAATTTGTATGTATTATTTTAAAAATTATTATAATACTAAGCAACTAATAGAAAGACATGGTACTCACCTAACATTTTACTAACATAAGGCTCAATATCTACATCTTGTAAATGTTGATACGTGTGAGCATGATATAACCTCAAAGTTGAGTCTAAACGTATAGAAACCCACACTCCATCACCAACCCATGCCATCTGTCGAACTTGGCTTTCTTTTCTGGGATGTGCGTCAATGGACTTCTGTAAAATGTAAGCTTGATTTGAAACTTAATTAAACTTTTAACGTGACTTTTAATTTTATCTTAATTTATTGCTAACAAGTTTTAGGTAAGCTCCACTTTATTCAGGATTAGTCAATGTCTCGAATTACAGGATTAGTCAATGTCTCAGGACTCGAATTACAGAATAATGTCCAAGGTCTGATTTCTGCTTAAAATATGTCAGCATAGATGTTAGGTAAGCTCCACTTTATTCAGGATTAGTCAATGAATTACTTAATCCATAAACTTGAATTACAGAATAATGACCAAGGTCTGAATTCTGCTTAAAACATGTCAGCATAGATGTTAAAACTAGAAGCTATGGAGAGCTGTTAAAACTAGAAATAATCAATAATGTAAATTCTTAAAGACAAAATAATTTGAACAAAAATTAAGATCAAAGAAATGTTAGTATGCAGCAAATTATGAACCAAGGCCTACATGCAGCAGTTACACAAACACAAATAAATACCAATATAAAACTATATATATATATATATATGTATATATATATATATACACAGACACAGTCGAACCTCTATATAACCAACCTCCAGATAACGAAATCCTCTATATAACGAATTTTTACCTTGTCCCATGACATTTTAGAAATTATACTGCTTATTTACCTCTATGTAACGAATTTCGACCTCTCAATAACGAAGTTTTTTCTTCACTCCAACCGAAGAAATGTAGTGTTGTATAGCCAGCTCACAATGTCACTTCCAGAAAATTGTTTATTTTCAGCAGGAAGGTCAACAAAACCAAGAATGGTAGGTGTAACACAAGTCGGCAATTGACTGCATGTTGTAGTTCGGTTCAGTAAAGAATGCAGTAACTCATCGGTTAGGAATTCTAAGAACTCAGCATTTATAGATAGGCCTACTGTACAGGCCTACAGTACATTCCCATCCTCCCACCATTTTCTTTTATCACTCATTTCAATGTTGCTAGCTCAGTTTTATTCGTGCCGTTAATCTAAGGGACTGCTTCGCTGAATTGGCAAAAGTTTGGACGAATGACGTGAATAAAACAACAGTTTTTAATTGTTTCTCCAAAGCTGGATTTAATTTGGTCTCACATGAAGAGGACAGTGAGGACAACATGACTTAAAGTGAATTAAAAAATCAATGGGATTTTCTGAAGAGTTCAGGAAACGTAGCTGGTGACGTTGCACTTCAAGATTTTATTTGTCTGGAAGAAGATTTGTTTGTTTCCAATTTTTCAGACGATGAAGACATACTTCAAAGCGTCCAGATGACAAACTCAAATGAACTTTTATTGAGATGTTTTAAAAATATGTTAGCTCAGCATTTATTCCCTTTGTATAATGTGATAATCTCGTTCATATACCTATACCAATAAATTACGTGGTCTGAGTGTTTGTTGTTATGTAAAATGTGGTTTTGTTCAATGTAGTGTATGAGTATTTCCGCCTAGATGCTAGATATAGGGGATCTCATTGGTAGGCCATCATTTTGGGCGTAGAAAGCGTCTTTGTACAATGACATATCATTTTTATATCTGTATCAATACACATATAAACAGAACTATTTAAAATAATTTTAGATTTTGATTGGACCAAATAGTACTAGTGAAAGTCATGCAGATAATCCACTATGAAGCTGATATGTTTTTCCCTTCCTTTAACTTTCTTATATAAAAACTCTTAATCAATAATAATTTATTCTAAAACCTAGAATATTTAACTCAAAACAACATAACACAAAACTAAGAAAATTTCAGTAAATGTGTCATAATTTTACCTGAACCACTAGTGTCCTAGGATCAAGGATGTGTATCCTATTTTTATAACCACACCATACTTTTGTATGGACAGTAACTAAACAACGTATTGAATGCTGTGGAGGTCCTAGATTCACAACATGGTATTTAGAAAGATCCCATTGTCCATCTAAACCTCGTCTGAAGACAGCAACCGTTCCATCTGCTAACGCACACAGGACTCGTCCACGTACATGACTAAACACATACACCAACAATTAAAAGTTACAAGTACTATCGCTTTACTAAAACCATTAAGCTAAGTAAGGTGCCATGATATTTTAAATTCTTGCTAAATTTTGACTGTTAGATCACATTAGAAATCCAAATCTCATCTCCTTTAACAATGTTCTCTAAAAGTTTATCGTATTTCTTACCATGTTTATCTATGAAAAGATCTGCTTATATACATTGCATTCCCTTAACTCACTGGGGCTATATACTTCCCTCAATTGTTAATGGATGTATGCTGTTTAAATGTTTGATTTTGTCAACGTTTGTATCATTGAAAATATTTCACAAGAGGGCTGCCGATTGTTTTCAAGATCTTCACTCTAAAAACCAAACGCCAATAAAAAAATATATCATTTCACCATATATGATTGTTATCAAAACATTCGATTAGTTACGGCAAATGTAACTTTGATTCTGAATAACTTTGTAAATAAGGAGCAATACAAATTAAATATGTGCAGTTTAATTGCTACGAAAAAACATTTTTTTCTGTATGATTATGTTGTATTATATAGCATATCTGTAGCCAATAGATAAAATTAAAAACCAATAGAAAATACTGGAAGAACAAAGCTTTAAACAGTTCACAACTGTACCTATTTTTGAAGTAAGACAGCTGATCCTCTGGTGTACATGTTAAAAAAAATAATACACTTGTGCACATAAGGTCATGCAATAATTAGAATTGAAAGAGTTGCAGGGGATTTCTATTGGCTGCACAATAACAAGGGTTACACAAAAGATTAGCTAAAACAAGGGGTACACCCAAAATTTTAAAACATTAGTTAAATAAACAAAGAGTTAACTTTTTAATAGTAACCACATCTAGGTTAGTTATTTCCCCTTTGAGGACTTAAAACTAACCTGTCGGCCTTTGTGTTTATTGTGAGGACTGCCTTGACAATCTCAACATAACTTGATATTGACAATTTATGCTTAAAAACCCAGAAGCTGATTTTTCAGCTCATTTTAGCATGAGAAATCGTGCCCTAATATTTTTGTATTTAAAAATTACATTTTATAATTTGTTGATTTTCATTTTTTGAACTGGCAATTTTGGTTTGCTATTTTGTAATAATGAATGTTTGATAATATTTAGCCCTAACATTTGATTTACAGCACTATTACAATGGACGTGGAAAAAAAATTTTAAATCCTGATTTGAAGCTAACAAAAAATATTTTTTTTTATGTAGAAGAAATATTTGGCATGATTTATCCAGGAGAAAATGTCCTGAATATTTAACAAGTATTCAAATTGAAGACTTCCTTAGGCCAAATCATTCCTTGTATCGTTTGGGAGGTCACAAATTTCTAGAAAAAGTTATCATTAAGTTGGAAATAGAAAAAACGACGCAGTTAGTAAGTTAGCTGGAACCCAAAGGATCCTGCAAAATTTTATTAAGAAATAGAAAGCAATTTCTTTTATAGAAAATTAACCAAAAAAATTAGATGGTCCAGAGGGTTTTTTACCACAGACTGGTAATTATCTATCAAGGGTAGGGTGTTCATTAAATAAAATTTTACTCTATTCGTTTTCTATATAAACTCTCTTGTGGTTTAAAAAACATCTTGTTTACATGAAATACAAACAAGACATGCCATATATAAGTAAATAAGATTCCTTCTATTTAATGAAATCATTACTTCCATACATTTGAGTACATTTTTCTGCCCTTCCTAACAGAAATTATAATATTTTTCTTTGTTGGCGCGTTTTGGAATATATACAAAAATGTCTCTTTGAATAATGTAAAAAAAAGTTACACAAATAAAATAGCAACACTGTACATCACTGCATTTTACTACACATATTTTACAATGGAATGAAAATAAGTATTAAATGTTATATATCATTTTAAAGGTAAAAGAAAATGTAATTAAGAAATATTTCCTTTAAAATTTAGAAAACTTTCTAAAATTGGGTCATTTACATTTTCATTCAGTTCATCAATAAAAGTTATGTCAATTGTACAACCGCCCAGATCGGTGTCACTGTCTAAAAGCAACATAACTCTTATTGAACCGGTTCCTAAAGTGTCTTTAGCCATTATATCTATAACGTAATATCTCTAACAATAAAAATTAAATGAACTAAGTAACTAAATGATAAATTTAAAGCGAAAACCAACAAACTTGAAACCTAAACAAAAATCCCACAAACTATGAATTAAATAAACAAAATAACTGATAGATACAATTTAGATATCTACAACACAAACTTGAATCATAAACTACACACACTAATAAAAAACTCTCTATCTGACCAAACCAACACCTGTGAAACAAATGTCTGATAGCTCTCGGTCGCCTCACAACCAAATAAGTTAAAAGTAACTCCGATTGGCCTAAAAGTAAAGACATGCGAAACTAGGAATTACGTTGCTATGGAAATAAATATTGGATTCCGAGCTATACACGGGCGTAGGCAACTAGCATTATATGAAGGCTTGATCTATAGATCTATACTTGGGCGTAGGCTTGAAACTTTCAAGAACTTCATCATTGCTTCCTCTCAAATATGCATATAAGTTATATCTCACATCAGTTATAAATTGTGTAGATTCAATAAACTAGATAACATATCTGTTTACAAAACCATTTAAATTTGTTTTCTTTGTAAGTCTTATTAGCATACTAAGTTTGTCCAAATAAACTAATAAAACAGGTGTCTATAACATGATGGATGCAGACCCTAACTAGCATGGATGATGATGAGCTGGCCGGAGGTAAAAATGGGAGGAGGTTCCTTAAGGAAAATGGGTGGGAAATGTAGATGGTAAGTAAGGAGCAGTGCTGAGGTAAGAATAGAAAGGTCTGTAGGGCTCTACATTATTTTTCTTTATCATTACCCTCCATGTGATAAGAGTCTAAATTGGCTTCTATTAAACTGAGAAATACTCTACTTTTCATTACAGTCAACTCCCGATTATCCTGGATAATTACCGGCAGAGCCGTCACGGATAATGCGAAATCACGGTTAAAACAAATACCATAATATCCACAGCCCTACTTCTATCCAATGACTGTAAAAACAGCTGATAAATAGTACCACCTCCTGTTGTACCATCACTACTGTACAGTTCGTTTTGATCAGAAGCAACGCATAGACTGACCACTGAGGAAGGGTAGTGTTTACGTTCGACTCGAGCGATCGCGTAATTCCGCGAAGTCGGCGTTCGGATTTATTCTCCGAAAAACGGCCGCTCGCGCTCGGGGTTATCGCCCCTCCATGCATCACGTTCGATGCTTCGATGTGCTCTGATCTGATTGGACGTTGGAGATAACGCATAATTAGGGATTCGCGCGTCATAGAACCGCGTGAATTTATAAAAGGACAACAAGAAATATAACGTAAACTCAGACATGCTGACCGAAACTCTGCCCGCGAGTGCGCGTCGCGCGGAAACAGGTAGGAAGGATTTAGGACACGGGATGGCGACTGCGGGCGAGTTGACAGTCTATAAATTATTCCGTAAAGGTTACTGTACGTCCCAACGACCGCCCGCGCTCGCATCCGTCCGCCGCGTTCACATTTGACTCCTCCGGCCCCACTGCTCCTCCCGCCCCTTGCGATCCCGGTTGATCCGCAACCCGGTTAATGCGATCCCGGATAATCGGGAGTTGACTGTACTATATTTATTGGCTAAGCTTTTACAATACTCTGGTAAAAACCTTATAGGTTCTAACTTTCCCAATTAAAAAAATTCTAACTTTCAAAATCCATTACATCACAGTTGAAAGGAGTGATCAAAACATTAATCTAAGACAAACAATACAGAAAAGAAAATAATGGTTTAGAGTTTGTAATATCTGTTCAAACTGTAAGTACCAACTTTACTGATTTTAGTTAATTAACAACTCCTGAATCATATGAAAAGTAAAATGTACTGGTGAAGAAAACAAAACACATTTTAGAACACTACAATGTTGCTCTTAAGAGGGACTTACTTACACTATGCTAAGAACAGAGTCTTTTAGTTTTATTGAGTGCAAACAACGTCTCCATTGTGAAACTGCTGAATGTACAAAGATAGATCCATTCTGTGAACCCAGCCAAACTGTTGGAAGAACACTGCTCATTTTCTCCAATTCTTCATTTGCAAGTCCATTTTCTAAAATTAAAATCAAACTTTAACAAAATACGTAAATATAATTTCTTCTACTAAATAATTTCATTATCCTCTGGAAGATACAAAAATGAGAAGGCAAAGAACTAAATTTACAAACTCCTATACTGACACTGGAAGTAAAAATATCTTGGCGCGTTTTGATTGCAAAAAAACTCACCATATCTCTCGTTTTAAGTAAAAATGCTTTACTACAATCTTACATTACTACAAATTAATTAATCTTCTTTGGAATGTATGATGATAAATATTGGTCCTAAGCCATTATTGAAAATGGAATGAGAAAATATTCTAGAAAAGTTATCCCTTTTGTAAGAATTTAATAGTTTAATGTCAGCAAACCAATACAACAACCATAAAACGTCAGACAGCTTGATAGCCTATAGCAAATTTTATCAAAAATAAGTTTGGTAACAAAATATGTAACATTTTTACTCATTTGAATTCTTTTTATGTAAAATTTTGATTTATTATAAATTTAATTATAAAAATGTTTGTAGATTTCACTGTTTTGTTCTCAAAGGTCCAAAAAGTTCTTTTCACAGTTTAAACTATATTTTTATTTATTAAACACTACCTTCGAACATCAAAATTAGCCCACGTATGAAACATTCAAAGCTAATTAATTTCATACAGTATTTAATTTTATTTTAAGTTGCTTTATACATTTATTCATTGTCATAATATTTGAATCTGTAATAACAATAACTTATTACTGTTATAACAATAACAGTAGCTTATTATCATTATAAGAAAATTAAGTAATATAGAATTGATTCAAAATTTATTGGGTATTTATATCAATCTCACACATAAATGATAATTCAAAAAAATTATAATTGGTGATGAGGAGCCATTACGAATATAGAGAAATTAATACAACTTGGCCGCAAGATTTTAATAAATACTTTGAAAAAAGACACATTTAAAACCTTATTTTACAACACACATAAACTTTGTAAAATTAAGTTTTTAATAAAACTGAATCGTTAAACTACAATACAATATAGTTGCATAGTTTCCAATTATTAATAATAATTTACTAACATAAGCTAAACATTTACTGGATCAATATAGTATCTATGCTATATACAGAAATGTAATATACACAAATGGAGGTCACATGTCAACCAGTTAGCTGATATTGGTAAAACTTATTATATATTTTTTTTATTACCTAAATCTACCCTATATGTGACTTTGTAGTTATATTGTAATGTAGTATAACATCAACATAGAGCTATGTTTTATAAAGTAACCTACTAGAGTTTATAAAATTGTGTGTTGTAAAGTGAGGTTGTTTTTGTATCTTTTTCAAAACTATAATGTTGTGGATCTCACTCCCAATTGGATGTTTATTTTTTTTTTGTTCTTTAGAACTTGCTACATCAGCAAGTAATTTTTTTTTCAAAATAAGACATAAATACCATTTTGAATATCAAGCACAATATAAATAATAATTAATGATTCCAATTAAGAAAATTAGATTGCAATTAACTATACATTTTAATAATTTTAGTTTTTATAATAGAAAACATAAATACAAGGTCATCAAAAAAATATGCCAGAGTTTCAAGTAAGTGTAACAAAAAAAAAATAAAATAAAACTATTCAAGATAATTTAGTGGTTTAAAAATTTTGTGTCACCTTTTTGTTAGTAAGTTTCAGTATGAGATCTATATTTGTTCTAAACTGACATCCAATTTGTTTTCAATTTCATACCCATTGAATCATGTCTGAAGTTATAGTCATGATGGGGCAGCGTTGTGCCGCAGCAGATGCACCAAATCACAAATATAGTTTCTTATATATAAGCATACTAAGTAGGGCAGTATTCTATAACATGGATAGTTGCATGGTTTTAATGTGTAGCTCATGAGGTTGTTCATTTATATGAGGTTGTTATTGTATCTATTGTTATATGCTGTTTTCTCAGAGAAACCTCAAATCTAGCTTCAAAAGTATAAACCAAATGTTTATTATTGTGAATGTTAAACTCCTTTATTCAAGATTATGAAAACAGCCCTATTTACAAAACTTTATGAGTAGGTATCAAAAAACAGGAATTATTTCTTAAAAGGTATATATTTCATCTTTTTTACATAATAACCTAATCCCCTTTAAAGTACTCTACATTAGACTTGATACATTTTTTCTATTAATGTTGCCACAGTCAAACATATTTGTGTACTCTTCTTCAGTAATGGCTGATAGTCCTGTCCTCATTTTATCTTGATGCCATCAATGTTGTTAAATCTGAGTCCTTCATTTGGAAATAAAAAAAAATTGTCAGGTAAGGTGAGTAAGGTGCATATGTTAGCAGAACTCTGCATTTCCCCCCCAAAACTGGGCTTGAGTACAGTTGTGTTGTCATGGGAAAACGCTAGTCTTCTGACTATCATAAATCTGGTATTTTTCACAAAAAATGTTGCTTCATTTGATTTTTCTGGACTCCTAACACAAGACTTACAGATGTGTTTGACTTTTTTTTCAGTTATTCTTGGCCAACCTGGTGAGAGTTTTTCTCACATTTCCTTTTTCTTGAAATCGATTGAACCATGGGCGAATATCAATGATGCTCAGTGCATTTTGTATTTCATAAGTGAGTTGACAGTGATGTTGAACACTCAAGATTGATTTTATCTCACCAAACCAAATAATGTACAGTATTTCCTGTTGCATGGTAAACATCTCAATGGGGACTCGGCACTGGCTGGCACTTCACATCTATTGCACATGTCAAACCCAATCAGTGAAGACATTAATCATGTACATGGAGAAGCTTTCCTACAAACTCCGAGCAAACTAAATGTATCATTTTTGTGCAAGGTGCAAACCATATAGCAATAAGAAACATTGTTAGTATTAGATTTTCTAATAGTTGGATTGGAAAACTGCACTTATTTATTGATCCTTTGACATCCAGACCTCTACCCTATGGATTTATTTTTCTGGGAGGATACAAGGAACACAATTTAGGTTGAAAAATATGTCATTTGGTGCATTTATGACATGCACCTTTGCTGTAATCACGACTGAAATCCCAAAAATGACTCAACTAGCTCAGCATGAAAATGGATACAGATTAAATGTCAGCAGAGCATCAAATGGATTTTACATGAAAACTTTCTAAGGTAAAAAAAGTTTTCCCTGTATATTGTTAATATAAAATAATTAAATCAAATTTTTTAGTTACACTTAAATGATATTTCAGCATTATTTTTTTAATGATGTATTATTATTTTTACTATATCCTGTATTAAAATACATACCACAATCATGAAAAATATTTATTTATTTAGGAACTGTCGTATATTATATCCTTTAAAATTCAATATTGTTGATTTATAAAATATAATAACACCCTGGGAGTCAGGCAACCTTAAAAATAGTATCTATTAGAGACTTTCTTAGTTTCTAACAGTGTTGGAATAATGAAGATAGTGGTATCCAACAAATATGAACATTACAACAGAGAAACTTGAATAATGATATAAAACTGCCCAGAAATCTATCTATAAAACTTACCTAATCATTAATCTTGAAGACTTTCATATATATAAAGTACATAAAGATTGTAGAAAAGGCAAATGATACAGGAATGGGTGTTTCTCAGCTTTAATATCAGAATATAATACTGTTTACATGGCATTACTTGATGAATATTGACTTAATTGAATATTGCAATGCTACATAAATATTATTGAACATTACCATTAATAATATTTAGAATATTAAATATAACCATGAATTTAGTAGGACTGATCTCAAATGTATATTATATGACAAAAGAATAATAATATGTATTTAGACAAAATATTACAAATCAAATATATAGAGGGTGGGATTTATACAGAACTCATATAGATGTACATAAATAAATACGAGGTCTGTTAAAAAAATACGCGGCCTGTTTGAATTTTGCGGCTCTAGTTAGTTTCAGGGGAACCCGCTTGATGTCGCTAGGTTCGTAAAATTCAGCTGATTAAAACGTGGTATTTCAGTCGCAGATATCTTCATTTGTTGATGAGTTACACGCACTTTACTAAAGAGTGTTTTTTTCGTTTGTCGGATTGTAAAATGGACAGCCTGAAGGAGCAACGAATTGCTGTGAAATTTTGTGTAAAACTAGGGAAATCTGCAACAGAAACATTCGCCATGCTTAACATGGCCTACGGCGATGTTGTCATGAAAGGTACTGCATGTTTCAAGTGGCATGAACTTTTCAAGGGTGGCCGACAGTCGATTGATAACAATGGGCGCCCTGGACGTCCTTCAACGTCAACTGACGACCCACACATAGACAAAATCAACACCATGGTGTGCGAAAATCGACGTCTGACAATTAGGGAGCTTTCCGAAGAGTGTGGGATATCAGTTGGATCTTGTTACGAGATTTTGAGCAAAAAATTGAAGATGCACCGCATCACTGCAAAATTTGTGCCACACCTGATGACCGACGACCAAACTGCTTGATCATTCAAATGAAGATGAGAACTTTTTGTCAAGAATTATAACCGGTGATGAATCATGGGTGTATGGTTACGACATTGAAACGAAGGTCCAATAATCCCAATGGGGGAGTCAAACGTCCCCAAGACCCAGTTTTTTTTTTTATGCTACGGGTGTTGTTCACTACGAGTACCTCCCTGAAGGCTCTACAGTCAACCAGATTACCTACATTGAAGTACTGAAACGTCTGAGGGACGCCATCCGATGCAAAAGGCCAGAACTGTGGAGAAATGATAACTGGTTTTTCCATCACGATAACGCTCCAGCTCACTCAGCACTCAGAACTCGTTAGTTTTTGGCCAAACACTCGATCACTGTTCTTTACTACCCACCCCCCCTACTCACCTGATTTTCCTCCTTGTGACTTTTCTTATTCCCAAAACTCAAAAAACCAATTTGTTGCTCCTTCAGGCTGTCCATTTTACAATCTGACAAACGAAAAAAACACTCTTTAGTAACTGTGTGTAACTCAGCAACAAAGGAAGATATCTGCGACTGAAATACCACATTTTAATCAGCTGAATTTTACGAACCTAGCGACACCAAGCGGATTCTCCTGAAACTAACTAGAGCCGCGAAATTCAAACAGTCCGCGTATTTTTTTAACAGACCTCGTATATTTGTAAAGTTAGTATGAGATATCAGGAAGAAACAAGAATATGCTTTACTACCATCACTATTTATTTCCTTGTTCCTGTTATATTCTACAGCTGCAAAACACGGCCATAACAATTATACCTGACTCATGCTTGAATTGTCAAGTACTATTCACACACCTTTCAAAGTACCCATGCATAAATATGTTTCTGTACACACAATTTATATCATGCAAACTTTTTTAACATAAACATATTTGCATTAACATTATTTACCTTTACTCCCTAAAGTCATGGCTGGAAAACAGTAATTCTAATTCAGCAACATTACTGCTATACAATGAATTCAATTAATTTAGGAAATACAGTTATACGTCTTGATATATCCATAAAATTTTAAGCTTTAAAGCATTACTTACGTAATGAGAAGCCAACAAACCAATTATATAGTGCCCCAAACAAATTTTCATTATTAGATTAGCTGTGTTTTAATTGAAAGCGAAATGAAGTTTATATCATCAACATCATATATAGCTGAACACACACATAAGAAGAACAATTTTTTTGGAATATTGCATGCAAAATTTTAAAGGTATACTAGTATAATGGCTTTTTTTATTGATATATAAATAAAATATTTTAAAAAATAATATAATATAGAACTAACTGCTCATTCAAGTACAATTTGTTTTATTCTTTTAATTTCAAGATCTAAAATGTTCTGGTACACTACTTATTGATTAAATTTATAATTAAAAACCTCAAAAAATTATACAAACCAGAGAACTGTATACATAATTAATAAAAAAAATATCAAATTACCAAAATGGGTACCATTAAAAAAATTATCTAACTGTATTTTAAGTACAATACTAACACACACAATTAAGAAAATGAACTTGATTACAAATTTAAATATACATGTACACAATAGAACAGATTTATTTCCATGCTGAACTTAACCGATTAGCACCTAGCCTTACCATACAGTAACGGGAGGAGGGGTCTCTTTGTTTATGAATAATAAACACAAAAAGAGTTGAAGGTTAAATGTAGGGCTCAAAAATCATTGCAGTCCATCCCCTATAAAGCATATCAGCTGACTTGGAACCCATATTACATGACTGAGGTGAGTTATTCATTTGTCAGTTATCCTTCACTCCGATTTGAGATAGCCTCACGTTTTTCTTTTCCAAAAATAAAACTCAAATACTTCCCGTAGTCGGATTTTCATAATTTTTCTAAGAGTAATTGTTGGATGCTAGAAGGAGCTAGTACAATAGTATTTATCAAGTTTTCTGGTTTTCGAGAGTTGTTTTAGCCGCACAATTCGGAGCCATACCGTACGGTAACACTAAGCTTCTGTGCTACTGCGTTTTTGCATCTTAATTTTTTCGTTAGAATTGTGTTTCTTCAAGAAATGGATGTGACTAGAATAAACTACAATGGTTTTCAGGATATTGAACTGAGGCAAGTTGGAAAAGATATATTTTGCGACTTACTTATGTTCATCTAATTTGTTATCTAATATATTTCTTATCCATTTTTTTAATATTTTCTTCTAAGGTGGATTAACAGTAGTAGAAGCTATTGATATTTTTTTTGCTAATGAGGAGGGTGAATTATACATAACTCCGTCTACAACAATCATAAGGGTGTAACAGATCTGATGGACTAGAAAATAAATCATCTCGACATTTATGGAAAAAAATATTGGTGGCCAATATTCACATAGTTTTTATATGCAGCCAGAGTTAATAGTAATTTTCTTTATACGAAGAATCATGCCATTTCTCAGTTAGATTTCACTCGTGAGCTAATGACGTCATACCTTATAAAATATGGAAAGCCTAAAATAGGGGGTGGCTACATTAAAGAAGTAGACAAACCAGGCATCATCCATTCAGGTATCGGATAACATCAGATTCGAGGGGAGGCACTTCATTATATACAATGAAGAGGAAAGAGGAAGTGGTAAGCAGGAATGACCACCCGATGTGTAAACACGACATTATGTTAGAACAGCAACAATTTTACCATCCAATATGTAAACGCAACATTATATTAGAGTGGCGACAGATATTTTATTGGCAATATGTAAACACAAAATTATATTAGAGCAACAAAATAAGACCACAGTTTTTCCTTTTTTTAATGAAAAAGATCATTGTATGATCGAAATATTTCAATAGTGTGATGTGTTGTTTATGTGCGTCTATTTATTTCCAAGATATTGCAGTTTTGGACTATTGCCACAAGATAAGTCTTTCAGACTTCTATCTAGTCCGAAAATTCCTAAATAAAGGAATTCAAGCTCTACTAGAACTAACCTATATATATATGACAATGGTCAAGTCAAGCGACCGAAAGGAACCTCATCACATAAGGTAAAATTATTGCACTTAGTGGTAAAAAAAATTGTTTTACAATTAATAATAATAACTTCATATATATAATGTGGTATAAAGAAAAACCGAATTACTTACAGTTAATGTTGTTTATTCATATAATTTGACGTCTCAAACAGTTATTTTACATAATTAATAAATTTCAATATGTGAGCCCTTAGTCGCTCGATAAAAGTCCAAATGATTTTCAACTTCTCTCCAAACATTCGTTAATATTTTTTCGGTGATGGTTGTCATTGCTTCATTAATCCTGTTTTTTCATGTGGTTCAGGTCATGATTTGTTTGTGAATAAACAATGGTTTTGATGTACCCCCACAAGAAAAAAAATCACAAGGTGTCTACTAACAGACAAACAAATCCATTAATTCAACATTTATTTTCTGTTCAAAATTTGTTATCAACAATGACATTTATCAATATTCCACCAAATGTATACTTCTTCATTTACAACCACTAGTGCTTACAATACCATGATCCAACAGTCTTTTGCAAAATACACTGACATAAACATTAACAATGATAGAACTAAACAACAACAATAAAATACTGATTACAGCACATCAATGATTGACAATTACTCCAAAACTACTGCAATTACTCCAATGATAAAACTCCAAAACTCTAAACTCAAAACACTAAGCCTACTAATATACAAAACCTAAACTCGAAGTAGTGATTTTCTAGATGCAAAAAACTCTATTAATTTAACTTATATATCATTTAATATTTTACATTTTACCAAATATTTTTTGTAGGTACTAAACCAGTTTCTACAGCTGCCAAAAATCTCTATCCTTTTACACACTATTCCAAGAAAACATCAAGTCGGTGTATTAATGCACCAAAACAAATTATGAAGCACTGGTTTGATGCCACAAAATATAATGATAAAATGTTTAAATAAGTAGTAGATAAAATCATACAAGCAGCAAACTTTGTAGAACCAAACAGTAAGAAGTACACAAATCATACAGTTTATACTTAATACATCTCATTAGTGTTAAAATATACAAGTTTCTTGCATTATTTTGACACAATAAACCTATTTTATTTTCAAACTATCTTAGTTTCTTACCAATAACAGTTTTTAATTTACCTCCTATTTCCAATGAAAATCTATGCCCACTGTAAACCCGTCCTCTGCAGCTACTACATTGCATAAACTTTAAGTATTGAAACACCTTAAAAAATGGCCATAACCACACAACAAATATTGTATAAAGTACTGCAATTAGCAAAATTATTTTTATTACAATCACTTTATCTTAATTTTATGTCTATCACAAGTATGCAAAAATTATATTTATTGTAATTATAGCATGTAGTTGCATGGAGAGTTTGTGTTGACTCATTCCCAAGACAGCAATATAAAATGCAGTTGTTAAACATGCAAGTTTTGTATACATGAACATATTTACTAAGAAATATATAGTTTTGTACATTGATAAAATCAAATTAAATTTCCCCTGAACTTTGATCCTATTTCTTTAATATGAGGACAAAACTTCGATGTCATATTATTGAATAATTTGGAAAAACAATTGACATTAGGAAAGTTAACATTAAAAAATGAGAGTTGTTAGGGAACAAAACCTGGTTACTCTATACAACATCAGAATCAAAACAGAATTTGCTGAAAACATACTTTGTTCTATAGATTTTATTACAGAATAAAATTTTATTCAACCAGGCATATGCCCCTCCAAGTAATGTTTCCTGCTCTGATGTAATGTGAAATTCCCAAACCAAAGTGAAATAGATGTTGTTTTACAAATATTCACTTTAACACATTTTTTGATGAAATATACCATGAAATTATCATCTTTTTCATGAACCCCAGAAATCCGAACCCCTGTTAAATCCAAACATGATTTGATGAAAACCAAATTTTCAAAAAGGATGTAAAAATTAATGAAGTATGTACTGAGAATTTGCTACTTACGTAAAAAAGGACTGAGATATGTAATATATTGGAATTGACACTGTAAAAACATGATATGATACAAAGGTCTATATTGTACTACTGTATCTCTTCATTAACATAGAATTTATTGACAGTAAAATAATAATAAAAAAGACAAGCACTAAACTGTATGTTTCTCTTAAAAAGAAAAGACACAAACACTTTACTATATTTTTCACTTAAAATCAGTAATCTTCATCTGGTGAAGATACGTAAACCTTCCCGAGGATGCGATGTTGCTCTACCGTCACATCACCATAAAATCATTGAGTGTTGCAGCTGCTTGTTGTTCTACGTAACACCACACAATGTTGAGAGCAATGGCATTAGTAACAGCATTCGTAGAGGTATCTTTTTCCTCGCAATCGCTATCTGGCTACAATGTCATCGTGTTGATCCTGGACCATAGACATCATGTCATCCTCGGTATATTCTTCATTGTTATCTAGTGCTGTCCACTCTTTCAGGCAACTTTCTTCACATCCGGGTATTCTTTGAATGAGAGCTGAAGGAGCTCAGTTTCATCATCTTGTGTTCTAAGTGGTGTTTCCACAAATTCTAGGCTAGGCCAGAGCTTCTTCCAACATTTCTGCAGTAAAGTGTTACTGATATTTAATCGACTTAAGTTTTTCTGGAATAGAAAGAGAACAATCTTCTTCAATTAATGTTTGCAGAAGGTTTTCTCTGTAGCTTAGTTTTATGTTCTACTGCACACCTTAATCCATAGGCTGAAGCAACGATGTATCGTTAGGTGGGAGAAAAATTGCTTTAATGTCTTTACATACCAACTGCATGTCTGAAGGATGTGAAGGAGCATTGTCTATCAAAAGTAGAGCTTTTGGGGGCAGTCCATTTTTTTCTTTAATTTTGTTACAGAGGGAACATATTCATTTTTGAACCACTCCTTGGAAATATTACCAGTCATCCACGCCTTACACTGATTCTGTAATGAACAGGAAGAGCATTCAAGTTCATATTTATAAGGGCTCATGGCTTGGCAAATTTTTCAATCACGATTAATGGTAGCTTATTTGTTCCCGCGGCTTAGCTGCAGGTTAAAACTGGGAGATGCTGTTTGCTCATTTTAAAGCCTGGCGCAGAATTATCCTCTTTAGAACCAAGACTTTTAGTGAGAAGGGCTTTAAAATTTAAGCATGTCTCGTCCGCATTATACACTTGCTCGGGTGAGTAATTTTCAGACGAAATCAAATCTGTGAATTCGTCTAAATATTCTTTTGTAGCAAAATTATTAGCTGAAAACTTCTCTCCGCTTACTATTAGTTGTCTAATTCCTTCTCTTCCATCTTTCTAACCATTAATTGTTAGCTGTAAATTCCAAATAACAATTCATTAATTTGTTTAACTGTAATGTTTTTCTCATATTAATGGGCCACTAATAGGAACTCCTTTCTGTCTCTCTTGTGTAAACCACAAAAATAGAGCCTCGTCAATTTTTTCATTCCCAGAAACTATCACGTGATGGCATTGTTCCAAAGACTTTTCACTTGTAGCACTAGAAAACTTTAATATTTGATACAGAAATATGTAATCTACACTTTAATATTGTTCGTTAATTAAAATATGCACTTCTGTCAAATGCAAAATACAGAGTAAATCCGAAACCAAATTTTTTTGGCAAATCCGAACTTTCCCAAATCCGAACAGGTTATAGTCCCAATTAGTTCGGATTTGAGGGGTTCGACTGTATATATATATATATATATATATATATATATATATATATATATATATATATATATATTAAATATGGTGATATGTTTTCTTGTATATATAGTTAATAAATTTAAAATATTTCAAACACAAGAATACTTTTAATGAATATATTTATTAAATATATTCATTAAAAGTATTCTTGTGTTTGAAATATTTTAAATTTATTAAATATATATATATATATATATACCGTTTCAGTGCAATGGAAAAACAATGGATAACGTAAAATATCAAGAATATATATATTATAAAACTTAGATTAATTATTTTTTCTTGTTGAATATGTATGGTGAAATAAAATAATTTTCATAAACAAGAATATACGAGTATTACTTCATTTTATTGTTGATTGAAGCTTTTCGCTAATTTACATTATTAGTAGGGATGGGCCGATTCCGATTCTCGATTCCAGGAATCGTCGATTCTAGGTGGTATCGAGGAATCGTCGATACTTGATTCTTCATCATAAAAGTGTCGATTCCGATTCCTATTTTGTTAACTATTAAAATATGTGTGTGGAGTAATTTATTAGAAAAATAATTAATTACCAACTATATCTTATTTATGTATTGGTTGATATCAATGAATTAAATGATTAAAAGTAAACGAAAATATAACGAAAATATTATTATTTATGAAGCAACAGCAATCAAGATTGTAACCATTTCTGGTCGTTTGACATCGGTCCTCTCTCTCTCTCTCTCTCACTAGAGCGGGTTCGATACTCTCTCTCTCTCTCTCTCTCTCCCCCACGTGTCTTACTGCCACTGATTTATAGATGTCAGAACAAAACACAAAAAAAGTACAGTCAAAACTCGATTAACCGTGGCCATGATGGTTGAGCGAATAGACGGATAACAGAAACACCGTATTATTCCTCCGAAACTTAACCTCAATAAATTATATTATAGACGGTATTCGGTTCAGGCTACTGGCCGTCGCGTCAATTCGATGACAGTTAACAGAAACTGACGGTGGAAAACCACATAATATATCAAATATGAAAAAGCAATTAAACAACATTCATTTTGCCCAAATTTATCAACAAAAAAGATCTATACTTGAAGAAACTTTATCCTCAGACACAGGACCTGTAAGTGATAGTCGGTTAAAAATCAACTGGGATTGAAGAATAAATACAAAATAGGCCTGAATCAGTCGCACTTGTTCCAGACACCTGCAGAAAAAAGGTCCCACCAGATGTGGAGAAGGTATGCCCCACTAATCCAGAATGTTGAGGAAGAAGGTACCCCAGGGGAATTGACAGTAGAAGAAGAAGTAAACAATTATCTGGGGGAACCATTAGCCAGTCCAGATTGTGATGTTGGAAAGTATTTGGCAGTACAAAGTGCCAAATACCCTCATTTAAATGCTATGACAATAAAATACCTGTCTGTCCACTCGCGACAGTGTTTTCTGAAAAACCTTTCTCAACTTCAGGAGCTATATGTGACTAGCGATGAAACTAGCTTGACCCACAATGTGTTCAAATGCTTGTGTTTTTTAACAGAAATGTACATTATCTGCCAGACTTTTAAATTTTAAAAACTATCCTATTTGTATTAATTTTTTACTTTTTATGTTGTTTGTTTTTAATTTTTGTTTTGTTTTGAGAGACAATGTAAATAGGCTTAGGTATTTTTCAAACATCATAAAATAAGTAAAGTTCACATTTTTAACTTTAAAATAAGTCATTACTTTTATCTGATATGTTTTTATGCTTTTAAAAATTCCTATTGATAAATCAAGGTTGAAGGTTTTGTGTAGCCTATTACATTAAAACAGAACTTTTAAAAGGTTTTGCCATATGACCAAGATGTTAACTAAATTAATTATTAGAGAACTAGAATGTAAGCTAATATAACTTGAAAGAATCGAGAATCGAGAATCGAGTAAAGAATCGAGAATCGAATGGAAAATTTTAGAATCGGAATCGGAATCGAAAATTTTAGGAATCGGCCCATCCCTAATTATTAGCATTTTCAAAATTTATAAATCACTGTCCAGTTATGTGACTAGAGTAAGAATCACTGGAGGGAGGTCGCCATGGGCCTGCAATCGTTATTATTTTTGTGTTAAATTTTGTACTGGACTTTTAATAAATTTTCAAAATTTCATAACAACAGGAAAATGTGTTATAAGTAGCTTTGATTTGTATATTTTATTATTTGTAAAATTCAACTATGTTATAAGAGTAAACCTGTGTAAAGTTTTAATATGTGGTAACAAAGCCATACAATTTTAAGTGATTGCCAAGGTATGTTTTAAATTTAATTTCTTGATATTTTTCGATAGATTCTAATCAGTAAATATACAATATCAATGTGCAATAGCCTAGTCTTGTCACAACCATTTGTAAAAGACGTGAACTTTTTGTATTTTAGTAAATGTTGTTAGACTTGGGAAAAAAAAATTTTTTTAAGTGTAATATTTTAAATTGTTTAAAAATTAAATTTTTTATGAAAATACAAACAAGAATTTTAATGTAACCTGCCTTTTTTAAAACGATTCAAATAGACAGATAAGTGTGGAAAAACTTGTGAATAATAGTAGTTAAGGTTTTTAAAATAAATAAATTTAAGCACATAAGCCATTGTAAAAATACCGGGAGATTACAAATACTTCACTAAAAACAACTCGACAATAACAAAATTAAATACAAAAGTATAAGGCATTTATTAGGAAGCACATACAATTTGTAGTTACATTCTAAATATTTTCTAATGTACCAAAAATTATTTTGTACATATTTCTCCTGAAAAATCCTCATTTTCCTCTGTTATATATAGAGAACCTCATTTACAAACCTCATTTACATTTCTGTGCATACCCATATAAAAATAAATTGAAATTTGTGTATACTAATTTTTCCCAGCAATTTAAGGGTTGAAACAAAACCTCAAATCGCTTTGTAAAAATTCACAGCCAATCAAATTTTGAAATTTGTGCACTGTATACTGACCCAAGCATACATTAAAAAAAATCCACTGCCATAATAATGTACAGTAAAATAGCTGACGATGAGCACCAAGTATCTAGCACATTACATACCAGAAGGTGCTTGTATTTCTTCTGTATCATTACTTTCTTCAGCAAAGTCCATTGGCGATGAAAGAGATGTACCATTATCTTCTGTTTCTATACATGTTACAATAATTTTATCATTATAGATAATAACCACCTCTAGTCCAACATTCCTGATAAAATATTGCTGTTTTTTACCAAAATAAATTAAATACAACTTTTTATATTGTTTATTCTTAATAGTAATGGTTCAGTACCTATAGCAAAACCAAATATAATTTACTTTTAATAACACCTTTAGATTTTAACACACACCAGTCACTAAATTTTTTAAAGCAAAAATTACTAATTATTACATCATTGTTAAAATGTTTAAACAAAATTATTTTAAGGTGACATGAGCTAAAATGCGCCATGTAATTGAGCTTGGAATGATGTAGCTATCATGAGTAATTTTTAATATAACGATTATTGTTGGAACATAAACAATTATTCTGAGTGCAATAATAGTCCTACAATTATTTATTTTTAAAATAGTAGTTGATGTGTTTGGAAATTTTGATGCTATATGTGTATTTTTATATTAGCTTATATGTAAACAGGTTGAGGAAGTGAAATGAACTTCCTCAAATGAAATACAGCTACAGATTCAACTTTTAAATACATTGTGTACATATATCTTAGACAATCATATAGGTATGCAATGCTAATTATTATGACCTAGTTGTTATTCAGTTTTTTTAAAGATAAAACAATAACGTAACTATAAATAAAGAAAACTTTTATTTTGGGTTTTGTCAAAAGCAGAAAGGCATTCAGTCTCATGTTGTTAGAAGAGTTTGAATACATTTAACATCAAATCAAGCACACGAGCAAGGACTATTAAGGTTGCCAACAATAGGATAAATAGAAGTTAACACAATTCTTCTAGAAGACAAACTAAGGTAGAATTTAACAATAAAACCGATCTGAAATTACCTCAAATCTAAAATTATTATTTTTTTTATTTAACTAAACTTAGTGTAATGTTCAAATTGAGAGAATAGTTAAAAATGTAATGATGAAATATGAGGACAGTCAAGAAATCAAGTGGTCCTCAGTTACTACGGTCTAAAAAGGCAGTAGGCGATCTTTCAACCACCATCTTGATGTTACTATGTCCTCACACTCAATATAAAACTAATTACAGTAGCATGCAGATTGTACTGTTGTTTCTTCTTTGTTCATATATTAATAAGATGACTGTATTTCTTTACCACCAGACCGATTGACACGAATTCAGTTTCTCTTAAACTTCCGCAAACCACTAAAGTTTTGAAATTGAAAACTAAAATTGTTTTCAAATTGAAAATTATTGTAGCAATAATTTCAAAATAAAATAGACCACGGTTTCCATAAAATCATCAAAACATTTCTAATAGATTTCAATTAGTTTGATATTTTATACAATATTAAGCCTAATTTATTAATGTCTCCACTTACTACTTTTTCGCCAACAAAAACATAATCATTTTTCGCCAAATAAACCTAAATATTACCCATGTGAGTTTCTTCCATATCATATATTTTTCCAATATGTTTTAAAAATTCAAACACAGTACAAGCCACAGGTTATTACAGGTAAATGTATGCTGAGTTTAGGTGAGGTGCTTTGACATCAAGATAGTGACTCTAACCTAGTAACTGGCTCCTAGTAACCTAGATCGGTTACTAACCTAGTAACCTAGTAACCAAGATAGTGACTCTAACCTAGTCTGGTTAAAATGTGTTACTTTCTGAACAGCCACTGTGCAATTGAAAGAGAAACACTTACATGAAGGATAAATAAGATGAAATTGATTTACAATACAAAAAGTTTTTAGTTTCTCTTAAGGTAAATATGATTAATATAGCACCAATAAAATATACCAGGAACATAATAATAACAATTTTGAATTAAAACTAATGATAAGAAAGATGTATTAAAAGAAATAGAGAGAAAACAAGTAAACAGAGCATAAAAAAACAAAAATATAATTATAAATATTCGAAAGGAACCAAAAAAGTGTGTAGACAATAAACTAAAATATAAAATATTTAAATTAGCAAAAAATTATAAAATACACTTCGACTTTATTGATAAAAATATTAACACGTTCAGCACGGCTAGCGTACTGGCACACTCTGGGTTCCTTTATGAGGCACAGAGAGCCTGCCAGTGTGCTCCCAGCTTAACTCCTTAGAGACGGCGAGCTCACCGGCACACTTACTCCCAGGCTAATTGAAACTTCTCTAGTGTCGATACACGTTTGTATAAAGGTTTGATTTTTAAGTCAGTGCTTCAGAAGAGGTTGGAGAACATTGTGCCTGAGTCGTTTTTAAATCCGACCATCCCAAGTTAACTTTTGATGCTACAACTGAAACAATGCTTCAGAGAGTTTTATGAACAGATTTAATTTGGTTTAACTTTTATATTTTAATGTTTTTTTTTAGTTTGAACCACTTAACGCGGCAAAATACCCGGTAAAAACAACAATCATAAAAATAAACTAAGCTTTCTGAACTAACACAAGAATAAACGAGAACTGTCCTATTAGAGTGAATGAACCCACTCGATGTGGTAACATATTGTAAATATGAGTCATTGACAAAATGCTTGGACGCCCGAAAACCTAATGTATCAAACTTAAGAAGATTGTAGTAAACAAATGTCAGCTAATCTCGGCTATAAATAGTCTCGGACGTGACATATGTATTATCTATGTCTCCATTTACATTATCGATTTCTATGGCTTTGTGAAACACATGGCACAAACAGAAACAAACATTCCGAGTTAAACGTTGAGTGCTTATTTTAGTATGTAGTATATTTTAGTAGTAGGGTCTTTAGTTTTGTATGTAAATTATCTTTTTTTCTCTGTCTTTTAATCATGTTTTATTATTTGTCATACAGTAATTTATCAATTGTAACCCGATCATTTATCATTTATTATTTTTTAATTGTGACCCGGTAAATAAAACAATATTTTAGTGTCTAATACACTGTTCTGATGTCCCCAATAAACCTGTATATGTTAGAATTATAATTATTGAGATGAAAACAACGTTCTCAATAATTAGATGCTATGACAAGCTATGCAACCCGCATAGTGCTCCACTGTCATCTGAGGTGGAAGTTAACGAAAAACAGACAGTAGTTTGATGAGATCACCAATATCACCGCAATGCTGAAAGTGTTAAGTCTTTGTTCAACATGCCTCAATATATTATTTCTCAAACTGGCTATTAGGAGTTTGCTTGGGAAAACTTTACACTGAAACATTTTTACTCACTTTATGAATATCAGAAAGTTTTCCATTTCCTAAAAACTTATAAGACATTTATTTGTCTTTATATGTTTTTTAGAAATGGAAAAATTAACTTTTAAATTTTAAAATTTCAACCTTAACTATTACCGAACATTTGAAATTTTTTTTAGTGAATCTTTGTATGTTATAGATGGAATACAAACATGTTATAATGTATACTCTTCTACATTATAAAAAATCTCAAACAAGCCAAGAGAATAATATTACACAACACTGTATTTTAATAAATTCTATTAAAGAACCAAAGGCCTTAAGAGTCCACCTTCATATTAGAATTAGTATTAGTTATTAAATCAAAGATTTCTCATTGAATCATAATAATGTATTTAAAAGCATAAACTGTAAATTATGTAATGTCAGGTAGAAAAAAATATATGATATTAAATTACTATACTTGTTTAATTATTTAGAAACCTAAAGGTGTGGTTGTAGGTAATGTAAGGTCTCAAAAATATATGATATTAAATTACTATACTTGTTTAAATATTTAAAAACCTAAAGGTGTGGTTGTAGGTAATGTAAGGTCTTAGCAAATACACAATATAAAGGAATTGTAAAAAAATAATCTTTAATTTATATATATTTGTGTGTGTGTGTGTGTGTGTGTGTGTGTGTGTGTGTGTGTGTGTGTGTGTGTGTGTGTGAGTATACTGGTTTAATGAGCACAATCAATTCACACCTATACTTTCTACAATAAGGTATAAAAGAAATAATTTTGACTTACCAGTTGTTGGTGGAGGTGCAAGGCCATCTTTAACCAGTCCCTCTTTAAGATCCTTCACAAGGCGTCTTGGAGGTAATGGTAATTCACTCAAAGCATCTGTTTACAATACAACTATCACAAATGCAAGCAAACCAAATGCAACATCTAATGAAATTTAGGTTTTACATAAATGTAAATTATTTGAGGTGACAAAAACAAACAATAATTTTGTAACTAAAGAAATTGCTTTTATATTATTAAACAACTGTGTTTTTACAAATATTTGAAAATCATTTTGTAATAAATGTCTTCTACAAAACTGTGTACTAGAGATTTTATCCCTTTTACTGATACCATCAATAATTAATTGATCATTTGTTAAATGAAAGAAACATCCGAACCAATAAAGTTTTTTACAAGCATATTTTCTGTATAAAAAAAAAAATTAACTTATTTGATAAATCCTCATTTGTTAAACCAAATAAAAATAAGGATCTATAATAAATTGTAATAACAGTAAATTTAATTTATAGTTTGTCAACTGACTTCTTAAGAAAAATTTCTTAAGAAGAATTGTTATATCACATCACTTTAGCAGTCACTAAATGTTTAGTTGGAGAGTTGTATTGCCAGTTAAAGAATGGTTTTATTTGGCATTTGTTAACACGAGTCACCATTTAGAGAAAGTATTATTCATCAGTGAGAGCAGTTAATACTTGAACAGAGTATTCAAAAATATTATTGAGAATGAATGTTTTAGTGAATATGAATGACACAAAATTACTAGTTATTTAACATACAAAAAAACACTAGTGACCCTAACTTGGGATAAAAAAATTAGCATATTATTCCAAGAAATTTGCTAAGAAACTATCATCAGGAAATAGGACAGTTTAAACAGCAAAATAGAAAAAATTATAATGTCAAGCACCATTTGACTTAAGCCTAAGACCACATAATTCAGACCACTAATGAGTGGCACTCTTTGGTAGTAACAGTAACACTAATGTCAATGACAGTAAGAGAAAATAATGACCCTGCGAACAATTCCTTTACTGATAATTAAATGTCAGAAAACAGTAATATCCCATCAATTACTTATGACGATCTTTTCTCTCTATGTCTTCTTCATATCCTCTCTCTCTCTCTCTCTGGGCAAAAGACCAAGAAAGACATCTCAAAAGCTTAGACTTACCAAAAACTTAGACAAAAAGAATTATAGATTTGGAATTCACAAAGACTTGCAAGTTATGTTGAAATAAAAGCTTCATCACTATCATCCTGATAGTGCTAAAATAAAATCCACAAATAAATGTATTTTATGATTCCTATATTATAAAATACTATATACAGTTTATATGCTACAAAGGAGCAAAGGGTGATAATTGAAAGTGATCAGTCAGAAAGAAGCTGCAGAATTTTTATAAACAGGAAATTAAATCAACAATTATAATTGGGTGGCACTGTACTTAGAGTGTTTGAATCAATTAGTTTTATGAAGATTGTTGGTTTTTCTTAGTTTAAAATTAGTAAATTGGTTGATATTTTTGCAAAGTTTTTTGTTTTTGTTTTGGAGAGTGTAATTATGATCAGTTAGTTATGATTCATGAGTGTACTTGTGTGTTCTTGGTATCAGGTGTGAAATGAAGCTCCTGTTTGACTGTAGGAAAAGCTATTAGCATCTACGCCAGACAAATGGCCTGTGTCTGTACAGACCTTCAATAAGCTGATAAACAATATTTTAATTAATGCGCCATGTGATAATAAAAATATCATTACCAGACCAAACGGAAAACAGTTAATGAAAGTAATATAAAGTATAGTTCAATATACAATTTTAACAGACAATTTATGCATGTGTAAAATAGTTGAAAACTACGAAAACACAGTATACACGATATAAAAGAAAAGATATTAGAGTCAAGCAAGATTAAGTAAAAAGGAAAGAGAAAGTGATGCTGGTGTTTTAACTATCATGCAATTCTGCTTTCCAATTATCTACCAGCTAGTCAAACTCTCAAAAAACCATAGTATCTAAAAGTTATAAACATCTTGAAGGCCATTTCAGAACAAAAGATCAGATATTTTGAAATTACATATTAAGAGACATTAAAATTAACGTTCCTATGCATTCAGCCCTTTAAATCAAAGATGTCTTCTTTAAGTCTGGGATTCCTTGGACTCATCAGACTTTTTAATTACAAAACACAGCTTATTATGATTACTATCATCCCTGAACTTTTTTGATGCTTGAAAGGGTTTAGATTTTAAAGTACAGGAAGAATATTATTGCAAATATGAAACACACAAACGCATAAGCAAGTAGGAAACTATTTCTCAAGTGCACTAAATACAAATGGAAATGGGTATCCACTACATTTAGTGGGAAATCGAAAAAGCAATAACTAAATTAAGATTAGAAATGAAAGTCACTAAGTATGCCACAATTTTACGTTGCTGTATATAACTTTTTCAACTTACCTCAGATTTTTAAAATTTTCTAAATTTCTAAATATAATATAATGTCAGTAATAAAAAAATATTAAAAATTATTAAAATTCAAATTTAAGTACAAATACTTTAGTTCCATTTCCTGTGGTCAAACTGATTTTTACTGTGCTCCATTTAATTTATTTTATTTAGAGTATACTTTTTTGCAAAAATACTTCCTCAGTCTAACTTTAATTTTCTCCAGAAAATAACAATAAAAGTAAATAAAAAATTTTATAGTAAATATATAGTATAACTATACAAAAACTTTATTTAAAAGTAAGTAGTAAAACCACACATAACTACTTTTCTATTTTAATCACATTAAGGAATATCAATATACAAAATGTTCTTACCACTATTCATGTTATCCTGATTACTATTGGTTGAGCCTTGAGAGACAGCAGGTGCCGGGGGTAAACAAGTAGAGTCTTCACTGCCAGTAGCACAACTTACAAAAGTTATACGACCTATGGAAGGCTCATCTTCATTCTCTTTATTTTCTTCTCCATCCTTATTATCTTCCTCAGTTTTTACTGAAGATTCAACTACCACAGGTTCTGGTGTTATACTCCGATTGTCTGGCTCATCTGTACTCAAGTAATCCCCTGGTAAGGCACCTAAAAGAAAGTAACCTCATTAACATTATTGTTTAGTTACAGATACAAAGAAAAAATTCTTTCTTCTCACTTACACCTAGTTAAGTATCACTTACACCTAGATACCATTTAAGTTATTATGATATATTTATTATATCATAAATACAACTCAAATTAATTTTTAGACAAATTAAATAAAATGGATAATTAAAAATAAAGTTTTTTACTTTATAATAAACATTAAATAATAACGAATTTATTATAAATTGAAGAGAAAACAATGTCATTTACCTGGAACACTAGCTATACACAGAAGGTGAGATTGGCAGACATTGAAGGCCTCTAAAATATCAGCAGGATTGTTGGCGTCTATAATTGTGACTTTACTAACAGAATGAGTACTTGTGCAGATCCATACCAACGAAGAGAGTTGCTGCTTGTTCTCCAGTCTTTCCTTCTCTCCTTCCTAAAACAGATCATAGAGCCAAATGTATTCTTTGATAAATTGTAAATGATAAACATTTAAAATTTGAAAAAAAACATGGCACGTGAAAGAAGAAGAGTCAACTGTGCACTCACTTTTTGAAAACAAGATAACTCTAGAATGCTGTACCGAACTGGAAACTCTTAATGACAGAGTGAAAGATAATATTCCTATTTACACTCTTGCAGCAGCTCTTGGATTTCCAAGTCCAATTTCATTGCATTGAGATATGCAGTTGGGAAACTCGTAATGAAGGTTAACAAGGTCGAAGAAAACGTTACTGTTTACATTATTGTAAAAGTTCATGAATGATCCAACCAAATCTTATTTTACCTTAGTCTGGGAAATCAGTACATTAAGTGGATAACCACAATGAAGATAGTAAACATGGTGAAAAAAATCGCTGTTTATATTCTTGTAATAGTTTATGAGATATCGATGACCTAATTGGAAACAAAATGAAGATAAATATGGTGAAAAAAGTGTTAATGTTTCCAACCTTGTAGCAGCTCATAAATCACCAAAAATCCAATTTTATTATAAGTACTCTAACTGGAAACATGTAATAAAGAGAATAAAATGTTACTATTCAATTAACTACACCACTGTACATTTAAACCAAAGACATGAAGAGAAGAGAGTAAAGAGCATCACTTTTGGGTAATCTAAAAGACTACTGATAACTTACATTTTTTTAAAAAATTTAGGAAATGGCTATAACTGAATAAGCCTGTTTTTTTTCTGTTTACAGATTTCACCTGTATAAGAAAAATACCCCTGTCTTTATATATCAGAAGAATAAATACTCAATCTTTGAAAAAGAGATGATAACGATATTAAAGTGGATTTGATATAACGATACTTTTAAAAGAGAAGCCCACCACTGAATGATCAATTAATAGTCTCACCTATGAAGATAAAGGGGTATTGTGACATAGCTGGCATCACTAACAAGAAAAGGTTAACCTTCAAAACTAAAGTGCCTACAAACAAAGAGCATTTATGAAATATACAATGGTATGTGTTCAAAAATTGTTGTTCATATTTGTAATTATATATATATATATAACTTTACTTCTATCCAATATGTTCTAAATGAAACATACTTCAGAAACGTCTACTTTTAAATGAAGGTTGAACGCTCTATGTAGCTTATTATATGGAAATGGAAGTTAAAGAATAGATGTTAAATAAATTAATTATTAAAGAATATCACGTATGCATATGTACCTGAAAAAATCAAGAACAGACTTAACAATTGAGAATCGGAAGAAAAATTTTAAATCAGAATAAAAAATTTTAGGATTCGCCCCATCTCTAGTCAGTATGTTTCGGTGTTTCTTTTAATATGTACATTTTCAGCAACGACTTTAGAGAACTGACAATACCATACTGCTTTGAAGTTAGTCGTGAGTTTTGGTTAATTAAAATACGTCATCATTTGGCATAAGTCGAGCCGAGTGAGTGGGGTGGTTGAGAGTGTGTTGCAACATACAAGCCATAATAATTCTTATATCCAACACCAAGAGGTTTTATGCTCTACCTCAAACATGGCTATATCAACAAACCTCTACATATCCTTCATACTTGGAAACAGTCAACTTAACAGATCTCTGCCGAAAAAAAAATGTTACTTTTGTTTGTTTTTGAATGTATCCTTCTTTCTTAATCATTTTTCTGATTAATTATTTCTGGAGTCCTTACTTATGTAACTGTTTTAAATATGACTGTTTAAATTCATAGGGGAGGATAATAAAATGCAAGTATATAACACAATCAGTTTTGCATATGGACTATATTTGTGAACACTTTTCTTTATGAGTTTCTATTTGTAAATGTTGACATTATTGGGTAGATTACAAAGATATTATGCAAAATATGGTAAAATTCTCTCTCTCTCTAAAATTAATTTATGTAAAAATATTATGTATGTATCATATGTTTATTAACTGCAACATATGATGAACATCAACAGTAAAAATTATTTTGATAATTGAAGGAATACCTAAATGTACCTGATTAAAGCCAGCTAGAACATTAATAATTTACCAGAAAAATTGTCAACATAGTAATATAATTAATTTCTACACAACTTTCGTACTAAATGGTAAGTAACCTTTAACTCATTTTCCAAATCATCTACTGGACTGGTAATTTTTTCAGGACTGTCCTCTTCTCCTTTCTCTTCTCTACTGTTTTCTTCGGTGCTGCTTGGATGTGAATAAAACACACTCGCCCCAACAATATTTCCACCATCTTTAGTTCGACCTCCCGCCAGATTGACACCCGTAGCACACCAAATCTGAAACAACATCATTATTCAATAAACCCAATAATTCTATTTATAAATTATTAAAAACCATTTTGTTAATAAATATATATCTTCTTATACAAAACTACTACAATAAATATTGTATGATATTAAAAGCTAAAAGAAAAGTATGGGATTTCATCAGCCAAAGAAATTGAGAATAATGGTTAAGAAATATAAAGAAAATCTATGCTAAAGAAAGATCAGTCAACTAACTAATACAGAAATTCTAAAATAAATTTTAAGCACTACCAGAACAAACCTAAAGCATTTGTGTTTTTTATTAGAAATTTTTTTTCTTGTTTACACAATTAGTATTAAAAAAATATATTTTCTGTTTTTTAAGCAATTTTGTAACATATTCTCTTATTGCATCATCAGATGTTATTGTAGCATTCCTTCTTGTAGTTTAAATTTTTCCTCGTGATGTCATATAATAGTGTGTAGTACCATAGGAATCTTTTCATAATCTAGTTGGTTTAATATTTTGAATAGGGTGTTTTGTTTATTGATTAATAGATTATATGTTTGAAAATATGTAGCATTTCGCACATATTTTGTTATTGGCCTTTAAATGTTCTTTTGTTAGTTTTAAATTATTGGGATAATTTGCTTATTTTGTATGACACATTACTAGGTTACATACAGAATAAACTACCAAAACATCCAGAAGTAAATTTCTAAAGAAATATTTAAGGTAAAGATTTGGGCTCCGAGCAAAAGCTGGAATGGTGGAGCTAGTTCCTTACATCTTTTAGGAAACCCATTCCTTGAATTTATCAAAAGCTAATTAGCTACATTTTGACCTTTGTGGTCATCTTCAGGTTGTTGATTTTAAAGATGATAAGAATTTATAAATTGTAAAAATATTTATGAAACATGATCAACCTATATGCATAACCACTAAATGAACCAATTTGCTAATTGGAAAAACAAATCTTATTTGTTGGATAATTTATCAAAATTTTATATATACTGATGTATCTCAAAAACTAACCCCCTCCCCCAAAAAAGTGTGATTTTATTATAAGTTTATTAAAATAATCTTTGTGTAGTAAATTTGCTACAACCGGTCTGAATTCCCATCTTTTTTATATTTGGTGAAAGACATTTTGGTAAGTTCCTCTTTTTCAGTTTAAATAAAAACAAATCAGTTAAAAGTTGTATTTATTATTTTTGAAAAACTAGTTTGTTTAATATTTAAAAAGAGAATATTATTATGAAAAATGGAATTTCATTATTTGAAAAACAAATTAAAACTTTTAACAAAAAAATCCTTTCTGAACTGCCAAGGTTTTCAACTTAACAGTACTAAGAATACTTGGATCATTCTGCCATTCAAACTTCAATGTGGCTCCCTCAGATGTAGACCTTAGCAAATGGTATGGCTCAAATACGTAGACCATATCTCTTGACTGTATAAGCTTGAAGCTTCTTGTTATTAATTCATTGTATTACAGTCTAATAAAGTTGCACTGATTCTATTAACTTTGCATAAATATTTAAAAGTTTCATAAATTATTAAAATTCTATAGACATTTTTATCAGCTGTAAAATTATGATTTTATATTGAATTTGAAGATGCATTGAAAATAAAACATTGGAGAGTGGTGTATTTTAAGCCCTAAGCCCTAACACAAAAAGCCTATTTACCCCAACTCCATTTTCCACCAAAATTTTTGTTTAACAACATATTCATTTTCAACATTTTAGTTTACTAATTTTAAAAATACTTAACTAAGTGAATACGTAATTGCTTACTTGCTGACGCGTTTCAAAACATTCATTAATTTTACGAAGCTAACCCTCTACTGTCAGCATCAGTTATTTGTAAAAAGGCTCTAACGGGAATGGATTTATGGCTGTGGAATGGGGTGGGTTGTTTGAGTTTTGTGTCATATAATAGAAAAGGCTGTTGGCTTCAAAGTGTGTGTGATCATTTAATACCTTTTCTTTATCTATTGCTTAGTGTTTGTAGATTTCATATTTTTCTAAGGTTGTTAGTTTTTTATTTTGTTTTAATGTGTGTAGAATATTTAAATTAGTGTGTATGTCGGTGTGTATGTGTTGGGTGTTTTTTAGGTATTTTGTGTAGCTGGATTTAGGGTTTGTTTCTTTTGGAGTAATGTGTTCTTCGAAGCGTGTATAGAATGACCTGCCGGTTTGGCCGATGTAATAGTTGGGACAATTATTACAAGTTAAGTTTTAGTTTAGCAACAGTTTCATTGAAAAAAGAACAAATAAATCTTCTCCATCTGTTCAGTTTTGTAGATTGAATTAACATATCCTCTTCAACCTTCTTTGTTTTTATATTGTTGTCTTTTGCTTCATGAAATATTGCATAAAATCAGCCAATGGAAACTCTGTAGGCAAAATCCTGACTGACTTGTGACAAGGGTTGCCTTGCTCCTTAAAAACAATGGAAAGTGTTCTGTTTTAAGCACTTATTTGTTCATTTGTAATGATAGAAAATTATGATTTCTTGAATTACTTTTAAGGACCCTGCATTTTCTTCCATGGAGTCTTCTTTTTCAGCTTATCTTTGTGAATCACTAAAACTTTAATTCATTCATGTAGCCGCCAATTTATCACTTTAATCTCTTTAGTGGCTTCCTGTGTGCTAATTGCAGACAGTTTCTAGCATTTAGGTTTTTTTTTCATAAACAGATTACTTTTGATAAAATTGTTTGTCCCTCTTAAATTGTTTGCCTAACAATTTGATTTAGACTAATTAAAATCTCGTTTTATAAAGTAGATTGTTTTTTTTCTTTAACATGCCTTATTTTTATGAATGTATTTATTTGCTGTCATGTTTATTCCAGCAATTTTTACACATTGTAAGAAATTTTATTTTAAAATTTATGCAAAAGTTCAAACAATCAAAACACAGCCTATATTGCACCCTGTGTAAATAGCTTTTCTACCTAAAATCGATAGCATCATGTTTTGTAGACTTATTTTAAACTTTTATATGGAAAAAATAGATTTGTACAAACTTCATGTTACTTAAACATGCTAATG
Source organism: Prosapia bicincta (assembly GCA_036971475.1). NCBI lineage: Eukaryota > Metazoa > Arthropoda > Insecta > Hemiptera > Cercopidae > Prosapia > Prosapia bicincta. Next base: position 233,115,937 of record JBAIZL010000005.1, on the reverse strand, counting down.
ACTGTCTTTTTTATTGTGTATGTGTGTATCGTGTGTGTGTTTGCATGCATATCCTATTGTATTTTTCTGGTAGAACTCAAAAGTTTATTTGATCAGTTAGAAAACTGGTAATTTTACCTTGGTAATAGTTCATGAGATTCACCATATAAAAGGCTTTGAGCATGGCTTGAGAGAGATCAATACAGTATAAGATGTTAATGTTTTATAATAAGATGTTTAATAAGTCTTATGCATTACAATAACATTATTACAATAATTGTATTCAGTTATAATAACTTATCAGTGTTCATTAAAAATATCTATCATTACCAAGTAGAAAATGTGTTAGTAATATCAAAAATATGTTAGAACCAAGTGCCACAACAAGCTCTACTTTGAAATAATCTGTCTTAAATAGAGCAGAATCACGAGAAACAGTGTATTACTGTACCAAATAGAGCTAGATACGAGGTCTGCTCAAAAAATACGTAGACTGTTTCAATTTCGTGGCTCTAGTTAGTTTCAGGAGAATCAGCTTAGTGTCGCTAGGTTCGTATAAATCAGGTGATTAAAATGCGGTATTTCAGTCGCAGATATCTTCATTTGTTGATGAGTTACACGCAGTTTAGTAAAAAGTGTTTTTTTTCATTTGTCGGATTGTAAAATGGACAGCCTGAAGGAGCAATGAATTGCTGTGAAATTTTGTGTAAAATTAGGGAAATCTGCAACAGAAACATTTGCCATGCTTAACACAGCCTACGGCGATGTTGCCATGAAGCGTACTGCATGTTTCAAGGGTGGCCGACAGTCGATTGATGACGATGAGCGTCCTGGACGTCCTTCAATGTCAACAAAATCAACACCCTAGTGCGCGAAAATCGACATCTGACCATTAGGGAGCTTTCCTAAGAGTGTGGAATTTTGACCGAAAAATTGAAGATGCACCGCGTCGCTGCGAAATTTCTGCCACGCCTGATGACTGATGACCAAAAAACCAATTGCATCCAAGTTTGTCAGGGACTGCTTAATTGTTCAAATGATGATGAGAACTTTTTGTCAAGAATTATAACCGGTGATGAATCATGGGTGTATGGTTACGACATTGAAAAGAAGGTCCAATCATCCCAATGGGTCAGTCAAACGTCCCCAAGACCCAAAAAAGCTCGCCAAGTTTGGTTGAATGTCAAGGTGATGCTGACAGTTTTTTTTGATGCTAAGGGTGTTGTTCACGAGTACCTCCCTGAAGGCTCTACAGTCAACCAGATTACCTACATTGAAGTACTGAAACGTCTGAGGGACGCCGTCCGACGCAAAAGGCCAGAACTGTGGAGAAGTGATAACTGGTTTTTCCATCACAAAAAGCTCCATCTCACTCAGCACTCAGAACTAGTGAGTTTTTGGCCAAACACTCGATCACTGTTCTTTCCCACCCCCCCTACTCACCTGACCTTGCTCCATGTGACTTTTTCTTATTCCCAAAACTCAAAAAACCAATTCATTGCTCCTTCAGGCTGTCCATTTTACAATCCGACAAACGAAAAAAACACTGTTTACTAAACTGCGTGTAACTCATTAACAAATGAAGATATCTGAGACTGAAATGCTGCGTTTTAATCAGCTAATTTATACGAACCTAGCGACACCAAGCGGATTCTCCTGAAACTAACTAGAGCCGCGAAATTCAAACGGTCTGCGTATTTTTTGAACAGACCTCGTATTGATGGGTAGGTGTTAACTCTTTGAACAGTAACCTAAACAGCCAAAACACCCCAAAAAATATAACAAACATTTTTCTTAGAAAAACATTTTAGTACTAACCAATATAAATATATATTTTACAGTTTGAATAATTATTTTCCTTTGCTTTTTTGTATCAATTTTAACATTGAAATTGCATAAATAATCTTGACTCCAAAACTCACATTTAATTTTATATAGTCAAAAATTCTTTCAACACTCTTATGATCGCATTACATGTTCAAGATACACTTCAAATCCATCCATACCAAACACTCACACACAAACAATTTGCTTTGAAGAACAGTGGCTAAAACGTGATATCCTTTGCTCAACTTTCTAGAGCTGAACACAGCTCACCAAACACAAAAGACACCCTGGTCCTCTTCTTCGAACAGTTTGGTATAGCACAGTGTGTTTGGTGTCTACAGACTGAGCTTTATATTTGGAGTACAGGAAGCGTAACACAAAAATTGTAGTTAATCAACTTGTGTACCTTAGTTGATTTTACCAGTTGGTGATATTTATTTGGTTTTAACTTTAAAAATAAATACATACTTTGTGCACTTTCTACCATACTTATTGAATATGCATGACCTAAATTTAACCACTGTAGAGCATCGTCAAGGTCTTACAGACTGACAAATGAAAACTGATTAGCACATTATAAAAATTAAGTATAACCTAGTGCCTTAGGATATCATTATGAAAACAAATTTATCCTAAGTACTTGTTGGGTTTAATTATTTATTCAATTTTGTGATTATTTCAAAATTTTAAGAAAATAACTTTTAAGAGTAGTTGTGCTTCTTGTCTTAACTACATCAAATTTTATAACATATGTAAGCATGACGGTAAACGACAAAAGCAAAAAACAAACATTTGGCTTGTTTTACTTTTATTGTTTAGAAAAAATAACCTTATTTTGCCACCATACACTACAACAATAATTTTTGATTTAAAATTAAATATTTTGCAGCAAAGTTCTAAAGCTAGTAATGGGCACAACTACTTGTCATTTTATTTTTAAAATACACACTAACCAATTATCCCTTACATAACCATAATAACAAAAATTGGAGGTAGAAAATATTATACATACTACTGACACAATCAACACCTATGAAATTAACATGGATAGCATGACAACTGCTTTGAAAACATTCTGAGTAATACGGTACAAACCTCCCGTGTGTCTGATTACATTAGCAGTGCCCAGTACTCGGTTTAGAGAAAACAATCATATAATCAGCACCCCACACTAATTCCACTGCTCTACACATAGTATTGAGAAAGAAAACACTCATATAATTGGATCCCACACTAATTTCATTGCTCTACACATAGGACACATCTCTCAAAGAGATGGCTTCAAAATTCTTCAAGCTTCCGTCCACACCAAAAATCTTTTCACCGATCCACCGCAAATTTGGTACAAGCAACGTCCCAACTTGTAAAACATCCTAGTACATCCTAAACTACCAGACCCTGATGCAGAGAAACCACACAAACTTCCTCATGGCTCCTTCCCATGCAATAGACCTAGATGCAAGACGTGTCCAATACACCCCTCAGCAAATAGTTTCAACAGCCAAACAACAAAAATGGTCTTCAAAATACAGGGTCATCATAATTGTACATCGAAAAATATCATATACCAGCTACAATGTAAACTTTGCTCAGCACAGTACATAGGCCTGACCACGGATGGTCTGAATATCAGAATGAATGGCCACAGACATGATGTTAAAATTATGAATATGGATAGACCAACAGCTCAACATGCTGCGAGTCACAACATGACTGCTAGACCACAAAAACAAATTAAATCACTCCCCCCTGATTGCAATCCCTCAGAACTGAGAAGGTGGGAACTATCATACCAGTGGTATACCAAGTCCAGAGAATCCCCTAACCTCAACATCAGAAAAATCCATTTTTTTTTTTTTTTTTTTCCAAATAGCCTTATCTCTTTTCCCCTGACAGACTTATATAAACTATAATCACTCATATGCTCATGGAAACAATATATATATCTTTAATCTGTGCATCTGTGACATCTGATTTCTACTCTACACAATCTGTGATTACAAATATTTTATTTCATTCTCTCATATTTCTTTTTGTGTTTTCTCTTCGATTGACAAAGACCACTGTGTGGTTGAAATATATCATTGTTTAAGTGCTTTTATGTGTTTCTATTTCAAGACTACAGAGTGGACTCTTACCAAGGTAAGTCTGTCAGTCTCCTAGTCCAAAAAATCTATATATATATATGAAGTTATTATTATTACTTGTGAATAATTTTTTCCACCACTAAGTGCAATAATTTTACCTTGTGTGATGAGGCACCTTTCGGTCACTTCCAATGATTCGACAATGGTAAAGTGACCGAAAGGCGCCTCATCACACAAGGTAAAATTATTGCACTTAGTGGTAGAAAAAATTATTCACAAGTAATAATAATAACTTCATAAAGTCAGTGCAACAGAAAAATAATGGACACCGTGAAATACCACGATATATATATATATATATATATATATATATATATATATATATATATATATATATATGTAGTTATTATTACTTGTAAATAATTATTATTACAGGTAATTATTATATATATATATATATATATATATATATATATATATATATATATATATATATATATATATATATATATATATATTAAATCAACATAGAAAAATTTTATTTTAGTTTCTTTTGATTTTATAATTACAAATAATATAAAATCATAAAACATACATGTCAGAATAACAATATTAAGTGGCAAAATATATAGCGAATTCCCTTGCAATTTTTCATTTTTCTTTCTATGTATGATGTTGGACTATTATTTTTGTTTGTTACTATTTATAGGCTTTCTTTTTTTTTGTCGCTTGCATTATGTTGTAGTTTCTTTTTGTTTTCCTTTCACATTGTTTGTTTGGGAAATAAGGTTTGATAACGTTAATCCAGTTTGTTTATATTATTCTATTCATTCATTTTTAATCCTACAGAATGATATTGTGTGGTAACCATCACAACAATTTAAAGTTATACGATGGAGGGATTCCATATAGATCTTTGAGAAGTTCATTCATAGCTATGGAAAGTTGGTGCCAAGCGCTAGACTTCAAACATGAGGTACTTAGTTTGAATCCAACCTAGACGCTCAAATTTTTATAATTTGATTATTGAATAAATATTTGAAAATATTGTATTAACATCAATTGTCATCCACTATAGGTTGAAAAAAATTTATTTGAACTTGATCGGATGAATAAACACATATTTTATTAACAATTGAAAATTTGTACAAGGTATATATCAGGAGTGTGACCTAATAGCAGGAATTTAAAAATAGATTCCGTTGACAAAAAAAGACACACATTAGCATACATCAGTTTGATTCATACAATGACTGGTTTCTATATTTTCCTAATAGAATTCTGAAAGCAAAGTAATTTGAAAGTTGTAAGACTCCAACAAATTTCTATTCGAGTTGACAATGTAATGAAATTGAAGTGATATCAGACACTAACAACTCTCCAAATCTCACTTGGATGTGAGCTCAGTACTTGTATCCTATTAGAACCTTGTTGCAAAATATTTCATGGTCGAAGTTTAAATAATGGATGATAGTTTTAGTTGTTGTACTGTATAGCAACAAAATTGGAGCTGGAATTCATATTTATTTAAGCACTTAAAACCACTATTAAATAAATGATAAATTGGTTGAATATCGAGTCTAAGAAATTTATTTAATTAGTGCAACGTTTTGTTAACTGGTTCGTTGCCCTTATCAATTTTGTATGCGTATTTATCCGTGTAATATTGCTTTTAGGCTTTATAAGGGCAAAAACCAGTACCTGAAATGTTGCACTAATTACATAAACTTCTTTGAGTCTATATTGAACCAGTTTATCATTTACTTAAAACAAGGATGCTTTTTCTAAAGGTCCTATACAAGGTCTAAACAAAAAATTCCAAATGAAATATTTGGCTCTTTTGTTCGCATTTAACCTTCTATTTACAATTTATGCAATTTCAGTTAATGAAACTTACAAAAGTTGCTTGGTGTAATCATCTTGAATTCACTGATTAAACAATAATTAAAAATTAACAACTACTCATTGAGGCTTTGCTTCGTAAAAGGAATGATTGTTTTGAAATGTGTCATCAAGTAAGCCCTAAGTATTCACTTAGTTAAGTTCATTTTTAATTATAGTAAACTTACAAGCCACAACTACTCCCAAAAGGTATTATTGAACAAAATAAGTTTGTCCCATTATGTTTAAAAATTAGTTTACTAAAATTTTAAGTTTGTGCAAGTCCTTAGATTGCTGTATTTCTTTCAGATAACATCACTGGCAGCAAAATCAATAAGTCGACTTCATTTTAATCTAACTTTTATAATCTAAAAATTGATGTTTTATTAAATTAGTGTTTTGATGATTATACACCAAAAGCAAACTTTTAAATACAGTTCCAAATCAATTTATTATTTTTGTTTTAGAGAAGATTTCCATCCCACAGGCCATTATGTTGGGGAGGATTTAGCACAAAACTTACCAGAGACTGTAAAATTAGCTAGAATCATTTAGGCTTCCAAAAGAAAGATATAGAAAAATGTATAAATATACTTATAAATGTTTTCTATTTTGAAAGTTTTAAAACATGTTATTGAAATTTTAGGGGTGTTTTGGCTCACATGCACTTTAATTTCCAATTTAAAGTTCATATTCTCTTTGTTTAAAGTATAATTTTGTAGTGTTAAAGTAACACATGTAATCTGTAAAATCAATTTCATCAACTTTGTTCTAACTCAATTGATTTAAACACAAAACCGTTATGGATTGCTATGAATTAGCTAAACACAAAGAAATAAAACTCAAATCCCACAAATTTATTTATTTACTATAACACTTGACAAATATTTTAATTATAAGAGAAACATCTTCAGAAGTACTCACTTTACAGAAGTACCCCTGTACAATAAATTAATTTGTATTGGTTAAGTTTTATTTTTTTAGTTAGGAAAATATTATGTAGAAAACAGCCTCAAATGAAATAGATTTTTGAACTTGTTTCTAGGAATAAATGAGATAAATTTATTCAATAGTGACTCTTTGATTATCTGACTTCCAAGTACCAACCTATGGTTGGTTAAATAATTTGGAAGTTCAATTACATATCTTACTTAGCCTGAACTGAAAATTGTCTAATTTAAAAGTGTTTTAAAATTCCTTAATTTGTATATCATCAATGAAAATTTGATAAATATTAGGAATTTAATGGAGTAATAATTTTTCAATGAATTTTGTTAATTAATATTTCAAAATTGTAAAAGTTATAATAATGTAATGGATACTACATTTGTTGTTCAATAAATAATTTACATAAAGGTAATTTAAAATCTTACTCCTGAATTTTGTAATCCATTATGTTCGGTGAATCTTAAATAATCACTTTAACATTAGTTTAAGACTATCCGAACTTTAAATTTTCTAAATTTGTAAAATTTTCTGAGACGAAAGTTTTTACGAATTTACAAAATTTAAAGTTCGGATAGTCATAAAAAAATGTTAAAGTGATTAATTCAAATCTTAATTTTACACCTTAACCAATTTTTTAATGATTATAAGTGGATGTGTATGTATATATTTTATTGTTTTGGAACAGTGAGGTTTTAAATAAAGTTATTTTACATTTACTCCTATCTATAATCATTACAGTAAAAAAGATATCTCTACCTTCATGCCAGGTTCCTTTTCAGTAAGAGGCCTACAGTAGACAGGGACAGGCACTGGGACTTGAGGAGTACTATTGCCGGGTGCTGGTGGCATTAAAGATCTAGGAGCTGGTGAAGATGTTTTTGCAGGCAGAGACCAACCGTAAGCTTGCAAGCGGCCATCATCTTTACGAACATGGGCACGTACTTGACGATACTGTTCTTTCCTTTCAGTTGCTCTTCGAGCGGCTACCTTCTCGCTGCATCTAAAATAGATTCCAGCACTCCACGTTGGTAAAAATGAACAAAATAATAACTCAACAATTTGTATACAAAATAATCTTTATTTAGAAAAAAAAACAAAACTCTAAGTTAAATTTAAATATACATATTTACAACAATAACTTAGTTAATAATCACAGTTCATTCCGTTTTAAAAAAAGTACTATTGTAAGTAATAAAATAACACCTTGCCCAGTGAACAGAATATTACAATAATATTTTTGCAATAAGAAAAAAAATTCTGAATAAAATAATAAATATGGTTAAAATAATTTTTATAATATGTTTTAAAAAATTATAGAATATCTCCTATTCTCTAGAGTTGTACCATGATTTAAAAAACAAAATTTAAACAGAATTTAAATGTTTGTAAAACATTTCAGTACGTATTGAATTTAATTTTTTTTTTTAGTTTCAATTTGGAGGAAGTATATTGGAAATATTCATCTTGTTATAGATAAATTATAATTCATGTTAGTTAATACACACCTCTTATCAAAGATCATTACTTTTTTCTGATTGACACATTTTATGAAGACATCTTTTAAAGCATTAAATACATATTCATAACTGTAATGTAGAGGTAATGATTCAGATGTCTCCACAAAACTTCCAAAGATTAAGAAACCTGACAATAGTAGGAGAGGCAGGAAAAGCATTAACAGCAAGATAGTAATAACTTGAATATAATTATTTAACTACTCTAATTCATGGAATTTGAATTTTAATGGATATAATTTAAAGAAAAACTATTTTATTCACTAAAGACTCAACACTGGTTCAAAAACTTAACTTTTTTTTTTTTTAATCTTCAGTTTTTGTTCCTTCAAGACAAAAATATATTTAAATTACGATTTCCAGAAAATAGCAATAGAGATAGAAAATTCTTAATGCAGGAACTACCTTAGCTTTATGTATTGAAAAATATGGCCTTAAAAAATATTAAATAATACATTTTTGAGACTAAAAAAAAATAATAACATAAATGGTATTATTGCTCTCTAGTAGGTTTAGGACAGCTGTAGCATTCTTTTGAGATGAAGCAATAATTAAAACTAAAGAGTTAATATCTCCATCACTGCTGTAGCTTAGAAGTAACTAAGTCACATCACTACATTCAAGTGGCATTTTAACTGAGATTATTGTATTAAAAATACTGATTTTTTTAAGAATCAGAAGATAAATAATCCCATAGTGTGGATTAATACACGAACTGTTCTTTTTTTAAATTGTTGTCAACACAATTCTCCTACCTCAATTTTCAAAATTAGACGAAATGTTTTGATTTTTGTGTGTTTTAAATATACTATAAATTTCTGGCCAAGAAATATCTCTAAATTTATGACAATATCAGTATACTTGTTCAACATCAGTATGTTGTTAATATGTTTTTTTGTTTGCTGGAGAATCATGCAATATTTTGCTTATAAGTGGTTCTTTAAAATGTATTATGTGGAAAGATAATGCTAGGTAAATCCAAAAATATGTTTTACTCAGAACAAGTAATTCTTAGTATTTTTTGTATTTCTTACAAAGCAAATTAGATACAAAAACAAATTTGTATCATAAAATAATAAAACATTTTTCAACTTAATCATATTAAAAAATAAAAAGCCCCCAACTTATAGAGGTATTTATTTCATATATGTAGCACTAGGTCCTAAAATAAAATGAAGGCCTAATTTGCATGCACTAGACAATCATAATTTGTTTAATAAACCAAACATACTGACTAGGGATTTGTTGTGACTAGGCACTTTTGTGTAAAATTATAACAATTAATTACAACACTTCATACAACACCTCTACTTATGTGTAATCTTAACAATAAATTAAAACACTATTAATATTTTGGTAAAAATTAAAATTATAATGTAGAACCATTTGACAGACTAGTATTAAATTGTAAATAATATTTCACAATTCTGTACGATTGTTCTTTAACATGTTTTTAAACTTTGTATATGCTGATTCTAGTATTGCAACTTATTATTGTTAATCATGTTCAAGGTTTTTGAAAATTATTACAAATTTTAAAATTTCTTAGTGAGTAAAAAAAGTTCAATAAATTACTGCAGTGAGTCTGATCAACTAAAAATAACATTCCTGGATGCTTTGGAGTGATTTGGAGATTAATGTGATATTACATAAAAACCAATTATGGTTACTCAAACACCTTTCTCTGTGAATAAGCACTAGACAATACACAATTGATGCACAATTATATTATGCCAAGTGGGGATATTGCCCATGCACTTTTAGATTTAAAGAAACATTACACTTTCTCCATCTCCAATAAAAAGCAAAATATTTCTCGTAAGTATAAAATGAAAAATTTAAAAAAAAATTAAATTTAATTTGTTTAAAGGTTTTGAAAAATACAAAGGTTCTTCAGCTCAAATTTCAAAAACAAATTTTAATGGTCTTTGTTTAGCCTTTAAAAGAAGTTGTTTAGGATTTTTTGACAAAACAAGGTGATCAAAATTATAAATCAATAGTAAAAATTACTTGGAAAATATTGTGAAATTTGACTAAAACAACAGAGATCATTATATTTAATAATTCAAGGAACACTGTGAATTGAAAACTCGTTGAAATATACAAAACTCACCTTTTATCTATCACTACTTTGTTCAGTATATAAATAAGTATAGCATCAATATATTCAGTTGAACATCAATAAAATATGCAAATTTCAAGTGACCACATATTTTTAGAATATTAAAATACTATTATGAAAAAGTGACTATTTCAACAAACTGGAAACTGTATAGTATCAAGCTTAAAGCATGAAGTATTACTATTCCCATTTTACATTCATTTAATGATTGTTGCAGTAGGACAAGTAAATTTTAAAATGCGAGATAAAAGCCTAAAAATACTTTTACACCCTTTTACTCATTAAAATTCTAATGTATGAAAAATCTAGAAATTAGGTTTTAGTAATTCACAATTTTCGACAAACTTGCAGATACTACTTTAGGTTCTTAACAAAATTTCAAAAATTATTTTCAAACACATTTTACTCCAAATTTCAAATGTGGCTTCTACACACATAAATGTGGTACAGGTTAGTTTTGTAAACTATATATTTATCAAATAACTAAATTTAATAATACTTTTCAAATACATCACAAAACATGAACATTATGACAAAAGAAGAAAATCACTGTAAAATGTGAAGATAGACAATGTATAGATAAAATGAAAAATGTGAATGAAAGAAATATAGAAATATTTTAAAAAAAGATAACTATTACCTGTTTCAAAAAGTATTATCTACTGAGAATCATGTTGTAACGAAAAGACAATAACAGAAAGATGTACGACAGAAAAATTATAATTACATGACATTCCAAGATCTTTTGCTGAAACAAAGATGTTTATGACAAAACAGCCCCTAAATAATCTGGCAGCTGTGAGAACAAAACACTCCCGAATTACTGAAAATGATAGATTACTGAGAGCACTACATGTTCGCTGTGGTATACCCATCCCAGGATCTTGCCCAATTAACTGAAATATATATTATTAAGAAGATACTTTAATTGTGTATCATACATGATGAACATCACTTGTATGATTTTATTTTTCATAAAAAGCTCTCACCATATATAAAAATGCTATGTAATGAGTTTTAAATTAATGTCAATAAACATACATTAATTTGGAAATATAGTGAGCAATCTTAATTTTTAAAAATCCGTTCCTCATGTGCACCCTGTTCTTGAATCAATATTAAAAATTTGTCACTATAATTTTACTTTAGGTGTTTTAAGTAAACACTTTTACATCTAATATGGTTTCAATGTCTTGAGAGTTAAGATAAAAACAATTGTATGGCGACAAATAGGGTGAAATATTGTTTAATTGCAATACAGGAGCAGACCCAATTTCAGATAACAAGAATAGACAAACAATATTCAAGCTGGCTTGTGAGTGAAAGTTATTAATAAAAGAATAAATATGCTACGACTCACAATTATAAAAACTTTATTATCATAAGCGTTTTAATGACAATATGTCATCATCTTCAGTGATGCTACACAATTTAAACTTAACTGAAAAAACTAAACATAACCTATAATGTTTTTAAAAACATTATAAATTATAAACATTATAAAAACATTGTAAATTATAACCATTATAAAAACATTATAGGTTATGTTTAGTTTTTTTCAATTAAGTTCAAATTGTGTAGGATCACTGAAGATGTTGACACACTGTCATTGAAACCCGTATGATAATAAAGTTTTTATAATTGTGAGTCATAGCATATTTATTCTTTTATGTATAAGAATAGACATATTTTTTTTTAAATAGCCCAACAAGGTATTAGATACAAGATAGATATTAGATAAGAATAGCTAAACAAATTATGAATGCAATTGATTTCACTGAACACTGTTTCATATGGATTTGTTCCAGTTAAGTGGAATTCAGAAAACTGGGGTTTTACTGTAGTTTCATGAATAAATTTAACAACTTAAAAAACAAATGAATCTGTTTATCACAACAAGCAAGTGGTAAAACAAAAAAAGAGTAAATCAATTATGTAATGGCGCATCAAAATAAATAATAAAAGCACATATTCTGGAACCAGTATACTCGCACAGACAGGGTGAGGCTACCAGATCATCATTGTAAACCGCTAGGTTCCTAAAGAGTAGTGAGGTGCCAGGGTATAGAGTGACTGTTGTATATTGAAGAAAATTAGTTCATATGAAGAAACTATTTATGGGCAGAAAACTACGAATAAAGACTAAATAATAGATCATGAATCATCGATCCTCGGTAAAGTCAATAAAAAAGGATCATAGCATCATCATGTGTGCACAGTTTGGGCCAAAGATGTGTCTACCTGTTACTCTCCTGAAAAAGAAAGGTAGAAAAGAAAAACAGTATAAAGGACTAAGGAAGAATCATTAATCCCTTGGGATATAAGAAAATTATGGATTGCATAGGAAGGTTTGTTTAGCTGAAGAAGACCATTAATTTCTACCATGGTCACAAAGGGTGACTGTTAACTAGGTGTAAGTTGAAAATATTTTTTTTTTGTTTAATCGCTGAATTAAATGTCTACATTGGAGTATTTCTAAATGTCCTAATACTGTGTAGTAAAATACCAAAATGCAGTAGACTTAAATGCAAATTTTTCTTTAAATTTGAAATAAAACTAGATTTTAAACTACAAAATAACATTCATCAGCATTACCATTAAAAATTAAAGTTTCACAAGAAGGTTTTGTCCAGACTAGTGTCAAAACCAGATGTGAATAAAAAGTTCATCTCTAAAATCAGCATTAAAAATATATTTAAATCACTCCATTTTGTAGAAAAACAATCACAGAATAGTGATATTTATTTCAATAAAAATAATAATATAAATAATAAACTAATAAAATAAATTATAGTTAATATGTGTATGATTTAATTTCTTAATAATTAAATCATAATTATTACTAAATTAACTGTTAACATCTGAGCAAAGAATCTTAAATACCAAGGCAACATGGTTCAGTTCAGTTTACAATATTAATCTTAATAACTTTAGTTTTATTAGTGTGTAACAATAACTCTATAAATATGAGTATATCAAGTCCAGGTATCTTCAGGCAACAAAGTTAACAAAACAAATTTAGCACATTACGGTAGTCTCATTTTTACAAAAATAAATATGAAAAGGCATCACAATACTGTATTAGTCTACTGAAAATGTTTACTTAATTCAGCAGCTGTTAATTAGATTACACGTCAATAAGAGTTCCTTATATTGTATAAATGTTTCATATGTGACAAAAATATTTACAAATTCCAAAATTACAATTAAATATGTCTTGCAGATTTATGCCAAAGCAATGCCTTTCAAAAACCAAAAACTAGATGGAAAAATAAGTGAGACATCAGGGCTAAAAAGAATACTGTTAAATAACCAGGTCATCCAACTCGTAACTAACTCTCATGTAAATAGATTAATCAATATTTTCAACTCTTCTCCTCTGTCAAGGGTGTAAAATCACATCTGGCTACCGGGTGAAATAAAATCTTAAGGAAACTGCACTGTGTGAATGTTGCAAATATGAGGAGGAAACACAGGGGCACATACTGCTTGACTGCACTTCTCAGCTACTAGTCAGAGCCATGGAGAAGAACATCTTTCTGCAGAGTTTTTTCTTGATGGAGGAGAGGTTTTGGGCACTGGCAGCGGCAACTTACCGAGGACAACGAATCATCATGGTTGCATGATCTCGGAAGCTCTCAACAAGAAGTAAGTTCTCCCTCATCGTGGGTGCAAATTCACTAACACAATTTGGACATTTTTGTATATTTATTACGCATTACTTTGGGAATGATTTGTTTATATAATTCAGACCTAAAAATATAATGCTTAAAAATAATATGCGATTTAAAAATGGCAACGTCAATTCTAAATCCATCAAGCACAGATTCGGTAGTCAAAATCATTTTATACACACAAGAAATTGTTATTGAAAATTACAATCAACTTATTTCTCCTTCTTTTGAAGTTTTATGAAAAATCAATAAAGTATCACGAAATTCAAGAAGACAAAGAACTTATGCTAATAATAGAAGAAGAACATTATAAAACACAATCAGATATAAAATCAACTGAATGACTGAATAAAAGATTTGAGTGAACAGACATTCAGTAACAAAGTTAAGTGCAATACCTGTAAATACGTAAAAATATACTTTTATTGACACTGCTTGAAAGATAATATTGGGGGTTAAATAGTAAATTTTTAATTGAAATACAAAATGTTTTAACTAAAACGTTACATAAAATGTATTATTTTGTATAAAATTGTTTGCTTTTCATTCAATTAAAATATAAAAAATTAACATATTTAAAAATTTCAAAAATAACATTTAGATTTGGCGTTAGATTAATTATATATGACTGTTTCTATAGTTGTAGGTTATCTGTATATTTGGAGTCTGCATTTTTATGACACAGAACTATTCACAGTACAGTTGTATCAAATTTGGTAACAATATACTTTCTGCTATCTTATAAAACTCAAATTAGAAACACATATTACAGGGCATGATTAACCACAGTTCTGTATCACGGAATTTTTTTGATCCAAAATTATCTAGACTGAATAATTTATAGTTATATTGAAATGTAGTACAACATAATGATCTGTTTTACAAAAAACCTTGAATTTTTAAAGTCTGAAGTGTTCATAAAGTGTGGTTATTTCTTTCTTTTTTTCCATTTAAAAAAAAACATTTTGGGTGTTACTATTTTTTTCTGTGTTTATAATTTTCTAGATCACCAGGTATAATTTTTCTACAATATTGGTTACACTTAGTTTACTGATAAATACCACTTTTCTTTTAAAATTAATAAAGTTTCACTTTTATTTCACATTATCAGAGAGAATAGTATTAATGTGATGTAAATACAAGTATATAATGTAACTTAGAAACTTCCTTGAGAAAATTCAAAATTACAGAAATCACCCTGACTAAACCCGGTATACATTTGTTGATAATCAGATTTGTAAGGTAATAGTGCTTTGAAAAGCCAAAAATTTAACTCAATTTAATTTTTTAGAACGATCAATTTTTAATATTTTAAAACTGATCTATATATAAATCTAATAGCCAAAGGTTTAACTTTAATAGCGCTTTTCTTTACATTGTTTAAATCTTGAACCTTTTGGGAATGAAAAATGCACCACAAGGAGTAAAAGTTTTTCCTTTTCATAAGATCTAATAACACATATAAATTTCCTAATCATAAATTGGAAAACTCCTTAGAAACAGTATTTAAGTTGTTTAGATAGATTTATAATCTTAATTTTTCCATAAAAGGCAGGATATATATATATATATATATATATATATATATATATATATATATATATTTTACGTTGTCCATTATTTTTCCGTTGCACTGACTTTATGAAGTTAATATATTACTATTGTAAATACTTTACAATAGTAATATATTAACTTAATATATGTATATAATAAATTAAAAATATTTCAAAAACAAGAATACTTTTAATGAATATATTTATTCAAAGCTTTTCGCCGATAAAATAGTACCAGCATCTTCAGGAAAATAAATATCTAATAAAATATTTTTACAAAATTAAATCATATGTGTTACAAACGACCATATGTTTATAAGTATTTCACTTTATGTAAATTTTTCTATAACATCAATGGCCGTATAAATAGTTTGGTGCCTTGATCTATCGGTGAAAAGCTTTGAATAAATATATTCATTAAAAGTATTCTTGTTTTTGAAATATTTTTAATTTATTAACTATATTACAAGAAAACATATCACCATATTTAATATATATATATATATATATATATATATATATATATATATATATATATATGCTGATACGTATTCCTTCACGGATGGAAAAATATGATGAATAATTAATATTTGGAGTACATCCATTCATTCTGCAGTGCATAAAATCTCAGTTCCGACGTTTTGCTAGAATTCCATCTAGCATTGACGAGGTGAACCCAACTACAGTGGAAGAGCGAGCCTGTAGTTTGGTTCACCTTGTCAATGCTAGATGAGATTCTAGCAAAACGCCGGAACTGCGATTTTATGCACTGCAGAATGATCGGATGTACTCCAGATAATAACTATTCATCATATATATATATATATATATATTTCAATTTCAATTAGTAAATAAGATTTTGTCAACATTCGCTTGTTACACCTGGACTAGAATTAACATCAAAGAATTAAACTTTCCACAGGCAGCAAAACTATCCATACTATAAAAAAAGTATTTAAATTTGCCTTTGGTGTTAAGGTTTAACAATATCACATATTTTAAACTATAACAAACCTAACAGTGCCTAACAAACTAAGAATAAATTACAGGTAACCAGCTAATTTGAGCCGAAGACATCAGCTGTCGGATCACACTCGTAACAAGGATTAATGTCATCAGGCTGCTCTGCCAATTCCACTTTTAGTTCTTCAATCACTGTCTCACTCGGCCTAAGAACCAATTGTATTTCTAACTATTGCTCATTTATGCAACAAATAGTGTGAAATAAAAGCTTATTCAGAATCAAGAGTTACTAGATTAGTAACAGTTATCGTAGGATTACTGAAAAGATGACAATGTTAATATAGGGTTTTACATAACAGGCCATTTGGTTCAAATATCCAAGAATATACGATTGGAAGATAAAGAGTTTTAGAGATGACCATTTACACTTGTCTCAGGGTTGTTTAAAAAGGTGAATATTAGATGTATAGAAAAGAAATAATCCCATATTTGTCACCCTTTCACAAATGTTAACTGTTAAGTACAACTCTGTGATATTTACTATTACAGGTAAACATTACAGGCTTGTAAAAAATGTAGAAAAGGCTGTTCTTTAAACATTGAAGGTAATGCCATGTTCAATAGCTCCTGCATTAATACTATTTAACAGTCCTTTGCAGTTTTCATTTTTTTTAATAGAATTTCATACTAACTGTTATACAATATTGCAGAAAATTTTCTCTTTGTTATTCATAATATTTATATATAGATCTACATAAGAAATGTTTGTGCCAAAATTGCTTCAGTTTAATCAAAATCTTCAATAATTTCTGTTTTATTTTTTCTGTTGGTAACAATTTTGGGAAAATATTTTTGACCCTTTGGCATATTTTATTGCAGTTCATTAGTGATTAAACACTGGATAGTTTAGATATGTTTTATACGACTTTATCTATGACACCAATGACTTCCAAAATTGAACTTCTCTCCTCTTGAACTTCACATTACCAATACACAAATTTTATGAATTCATTTTCACCACTTACACATATTTGAGAAGATTTCATGATAGTTTGTTTTCATGTACAGAAAAATGTACAATTGACGTAGTTAATCTTTATTGAAATCTTCAGTGCCACTGGTACTTAGGACTGGTTAAATATATATTTGTTATACAAACACTAAGAAACATGACACTCTCACCAACAATGAGGAAAAAGTCCCTACATTTAAGAATTGTTCATTAACTTCCCTAATAAGTTTAATTATAGGTTTATAATTGTTAGTTAACAATTTTTAAGAGCAACTTATTACTATTTCTTATTTTCTAACTTTCACACAAGTTGATGATTTTTAAAATAATAAAAAAAATTATTTCTCTTTAAACTTAAAAGTCAACATACATTAATTTTAAAAACATATTTTATTCCAATATTATTTAATTCTTTTAAAAATATCAAAAAACTTAATTCTTAAAAAAAAAATTAGGACAAAATAATACTTAATCTTGTTTTAAATTATTATTAAATACTCCACATAAATAGTGGCTGCAGTTTTATTTTATTAGTTCTTTGATTACAAAACACTTTTATTCGGGGAATTACCAAAATACCTGAGCTTTATATAGGCACTTTCACTGTCCAATTTACTCTATCTACAAAGTTATTCTCCAACTTGTAGTACTTGGGCCCAGATTATTTTTTAATTAAATTAATATTATGTACTGACTAGACTAGGACTACATAACTGAACAGTAGCAATTATTGTACTTTAAAAAATGGAAATGCAAGAAAGGTTAAAATGGTGAGAGGTAGAAGAGTAACATCTCTTAAAAACCTGGGTCGATCTCACTTCAGATGGTACTTTACTGAGGGTCAATTATTGACTGATAAATTGTGAAACTGGTCAATAGTGGGCATAAAACATCCAACAATCTACATACCAACAAGCTATTTGAAGCAAAAACAATGTATGTGACCTGTCAAATAGGTTGTTGAAGTAGTACATTTGTGAGTTGATATCTAGGAGGGGCCAGGTTTAATGAAAAGCAAAATACCTAAGAACAAGAAAATTAGGAACATCCAAATATACTGAAGCAAAAAATAATAATAATAATAGAAATTCAAATAATATAAAGATTATAATAACAAATTATAAACTATGCTGATGTAAAATCAATACTATTATTAATTATTTTAGTACAATCAACAATACATTATCCTTTTATAATATCAATGACTCCTAAAGTCAGTTTTTTTTAAATAGCACATAGACATCTTGCTATGATGTTTGAAAAGAATTGTCTTTTCTATCTGTTGTCACTTATCTCTCTCTACCCATGAATGTTGGTTAAAATATGACACAAGGGTTATTGAGAGTTTCGAGACATTTAAGCAGCATAATCAAGCAATAAAAACTGATTCGATTAGCTGTTCAGTTTACCTTAACATTTCGAGAATCATACTGATAATTAATTAATATGTTACTTAGAGTAGATCAATGCCAACTCTTTGGAATTTTCATCCATTAGAAAAGCATAGAATAATAATAAATTCTTCCATTACGTTTATAACAACTGACTAAAATAAAATCATATCTAAACTTGTACCATATATAACTGACATGTATTAAGTGCTATCTACTTGTAGACCTATGTACAATTTAGTGTTCTCAATATATATAGCATCTGGGATTTAATCCTGCACCTTGATATTATGGGAAGTATGGTAACATAAACAGCATATCAAGAATGATGAAAATATATAGCAAACAAAAACACAGACTCACAAAAAAACTGTATTTCGCTTTAATGAGTTTATTACCAGGTTAGATCCATTAAAATATTACACAAATATGTTAACCATGTACCTAGTTTCTTTTGATTGCCCATTCTTTAACTGCTTGCACATTTTTAATGACTAATATACATTAACTTCCTACTAATTGTCATTACTAAATACAATCCTATTATCAAAATTATTAAAATTGTATAGCAATTCAAACTATATATAATCCCCCATCTCAGCCAGATGAGCAATTTTAGTAAGGAAAGCAGATTAGAATAACAAAACTGTTGGACTCAATAACAGCAAAGACTGGAATTTCTAATCAGAACAGCAAATTTTGAAAAGCTTCATCTAATTGTATCCTTACAAAATAAGTGTTGCCGAAAATAATAAGTAACAACAAACATCGAACATTGGTATCTGCTACATGGACAGTGAATTAAGATAGATTGCTGAACAATGTTTGGTTCTCAAATGAGGCATATTTTCATATCAACAAGCTTAATAAGTAAAATCTACAGTTTTGGGCTTCAGAAAATTCATAAGTGCTCCATGAAACGGTCCATTAGGCTCCAGAAATCACAGTATGAGCCACTATTTCAAGCTATAGGGATATTTTTTTTTTGAAGAGATTGTAAGCAATTAACCATATATACATATGATAAATTATGATTTTTGGTAAAGGGTTTCAATCACAGATTAAGTGGTTTAAGCAGGATGTCGCCAAGCCATCCTTCATTTAATATTGTTTTACACTTTCTGCATGGAATTTTCAAAGCAAATATCTTATCAAACTGTTTTCTCAATTGTTTTGTATTTAGGAGAAATTATCTTCCGAATAGTCCTGATTTTAATCCACTTGATCATTTTCTTCGGCGATACCTAAAAAGGAGTTTCTCTAAACATCATTGTTGGAGCTGTAAGGATTAATCTTTGAGCATTTAACAGATAACCAAGTATGTGTTGTAGTGTTGTGAACAACACTAGAGTTCTTGTTAAAAAGTTACAAGGCAACATGATGGTCATTTTGAGCTTGTGTTGAACAGAAAATAATCTTCGAGGTATCTAGTAAATAGGTTGTATTCACTTTCCTGCATTGTAAATCTAATATATAATATACAACTGTAAGTTAAATCATTTTGTGCATCAACCTGTACATTCCCAACTTGTACGAGGTCTATCAAAAAAATACTGTTTGAATTTCGCGGCTCAAGTTAGTTTCAGGAAAATCAGCTTGGTGTTGCCAGGTTCATATAAATCAGCTGAATAAAACATGGTATTTCAGTTGCAGATATCTTCATTTGTTGATGAGTTACACACAGTTTAGTAAAGAGTGTTTTTTTCGTTTGTCGGATTGTAAAATGAACAGCCTCAAAGAGCAACGAATTGCTGTGAAATTTTGTGTAAAACTAGGGAAATCTGCAACAGAAACATTTGCCATGCTTAACACGGCCTACGGCGATGTTGCCATGAAGCAAACTGCATGTTTCAAGTGGCATGAGCGTTTCAAGGCTGGCCGACAGTCGATTGATGACGATGAGCATCCTGGACGTCCTTCAACTCCAACTGACGACCCACACATTGACAAAATCAACATCCTGGTGTGTGAAAATCGACGTCTGACCATTAGATCAGTTTTTTCGGGAACTGCTTGATCGTTCAAATGAAGATGAAAACTTTTTGTCAAGAATTATAACCGGTGATGAATTATGGGTGTATGGTTACGACATTGAAACGAAGGTCCAATCATCCCAATGGGTGAGTCAAACATCCCCAAGACCCAAAAAAACTCGCCAAGTTCGGTCAAATGTCAAGGTGATGCTGACAGTTTTTTTTTATGCTAAGGGTGTTTTTCACTACGAGTACCTCCCTGAAGGCTCTACAGTCAACCAGATTACCTACATTGAAGTACTGAAACGTCTGAGGGACGCCGTCCGACGCAAAAGGCCAGAACTGTGGAGAAGTGATAACTCGTTTTTCCACCACGACAACGCTCCAGCTTACTCAGCACTCAGAACTCGTGAGTTTTTGGCCAAACAATCGATCACTGTTCTTTCCCACCCCCCACCTACTCACCTGACCTTGCTCCTTGTGACTTTTTCTTATTCCCAAAACTCAAAAAACCCCTCAAAGGAAGAAGATTTGAAACTATTTCGGTGATTAAGGCTAATGCGACGATGGAGCTGAACGCCATCACAAAAGAAGCGTACCAGAACTGTTTTAACAAGAAGAAACACCGTTGGGATAAGTGTGTGCGTTGGGGAGGAGAGTACTTTGAAGGAGACCCAGCCGTGTAACTTCCAAATAAAGTACATTTTCTTTTATGACCTCAGTCCGCGTATTTTTTCAACAGACCTCGTATATTCATTTATCCAATCAGAGGCGATTTATGAAGCACACTGTTAAAAGTTAAAACTGGTTACTACTTATGTGAATTCTATTTCCAATCAAATATTCATGGTGTTAAAAACTTAAAATATTCTAAGAAAGATATATCCGAACTAAAAGGAATATGTTCCTATGTACAGACAGACAAAATCCTACATTTATTGTTGTGCTAGGGCAGTTGAACCTATTATGCCGTGAAACAAAGATAATGGATATTCATTTCAGTGAGATTCACTAGATTCAAAAGCTGACCAATTGTATCCAGCATTCATAGTTATTAGTAAATAATGTTGAACTGTACGATATTTTTAAAGGAAATCAATGTTTTACATTCTCAAAAACAAAATAATTAATTGTCCAGTCTTCTTACCAAGATATACGTCATTCTCCTATTACATATCAATTCAGATATTCATCTTAATATTGTCATCAATCAGATGGCTGTAATTCATTGTTTAAACCCGGTTTCAATCCTAAAAGTATCAGAATTCCCCTCTTAATTTCTTTTTGGGTATGTCTAGTAGTGTTTGTTCTACTATCCTTGGTTCGACATCTTAGAATACAGCAGAGTCTCGATAATTCGAGGTGAATGGGACCAAGACACCCTCGGATTACCGAAAACCTTAATTAGATGGAGAAAGTTCTTTATCATTACAAAAAATAGGACATCTAATGAACCCTAATACAGTAAAACCCCTCATATCCAGATTAATGTGGTGACAGCCCAAACTGGATTTATTAATAGCAGGAATAAAGACCAGTTGAGCTGATCATGAGTGTTGTCATTGTTTGATTGAATTGTTTGCTTCAAGAGAGTTTATTTTCTGATTTGTCACGTACAAGGACCTTCTGTCATCTAAACGTAACTGATACGGACATTCAAACACAACATAACAGCAAACATGAGCAAAAGCATAACAACAACTACAGTTTGGGGAGGAAGAAAAATACCGCATTGGTATAAACATTTCTTGAACGCCTGATTCATTTTCTTTATGGCTAAAAAACATTTCTTGGATGACATTTCCCTACTCCAAATATAGTTTTAAATAGATAAAAGAGGTTCAAGTAGAAATAGGCTCAAAATGTCAGGACTCTTCTGCACTTCATAGCAGGAAATCAGTAAGTAGATCATGGGCTTTAATATAGCAATAACGTAACTACAACATCGCTACTGGTAAAATGCATGAGTGTTTAGATTTCCTATTAATATTCTGTAATTGTTCTGCATGTGGTCAGCTTTTTCTTAATCTTCTTGATATTCAATAAATTGTAGATGCAATAGGAAAACTTACTAGCAATTTGTTGTCAAAAACCAAATTTGAAAGATTTCTTAGAATGAAATACCATAATAGTTATTAAGGTTATGTTTATTAATATTCTTATGTAGTCACTAGAAATGTTTTTTGTTTCCTACACCTCATGAATAATTTCATTTAATTATTTTATCTCCAGCATAATGACATCGTTTAGAGGTTATATATACATTCCCCAACTGTGCTTCTTGTTTAAACAATTACATCATCCACTTTCCCTCATAGGTCTACATGTTTATTTGAGATGGTGAAAATATTTATATTAAAAGCATATTCTAACTTGGCAGTCTCATTACTTAATAATTACCGAATATATTTAATGAAGATTCTGTAATTACTTTATCACAGTCAGCAATATTCTTGTCTAACATGAAGACTTATAACGCAATACAGAAAAATAATCTTCCAGGATTTATAAGTAGAACTGCACATTAAATCATAAACTAATGTTTTGGAGTATATTAGCAAAGTTAGAACAAAGTTTTCAGCACCAACTAGTTTGCAAATGAAGAGGTTGAATAGTGTTTTTAAAAGGTAGATGAATAATTAATTTTATGTAGGTAGTAAAAACATAAATTAGACTTATTATTAAAATGAATGTAATACTAAACTATGAAAATACTTTAAAACAATATAATTTATTTAATTGTTGCTGAGTGTTTAGTGTTCTGTAATATCTTAAAAAGCCATAACTTAATGTAAAATTAAACCATCTACAATTGGTTAAAGTAATGAACATTGTGGATACTTACAGGTCTCCTGATTCAATGTAATCTAGCCCTCTTTTTCTATCATTCATAGATCGTTTTCTCATTGTGTCTAAAGCTGGACTAACATGATGTGTTGGAGCATTGAATTTGATGTTTCCGTACGGTAGCGTCTTTCTGTGAACTACTCCTGGTCGATCACTGCTTGTGAAAAGATTACTAAAACTAAATAAAATTAAAACAAATATTAATGAAATGGAATATTTACAACTACAGTACGCAACAGTTTGTAACACATAATGACTAGGAAGTTAAGAATTAATTCTTTTTCATAAGTAATTATTGCGAAACTTGCTGATGCGTTTCGAAATAATCGTTTCCTTGACAAAGCCAACCTGTTACTTAATGGGTAGAGGGGTTAGCTTTGTCAATGAAATGATTATTGCGAAACACTTCTCCAAGTAAGTTAAAAGTTTTCAGTTAGTTACGCAAGAATTACTTATGGTTTATTCAGTGAATTGAAGATGATTACATCATGGATCTTTAATTCTTTTCCTCTTTTTAAAGATAAAATTAGTAACTCAATAGTTTTTCAAGCAATGGTTACAAATTAACAGTTCATAAACTACGAGATTAAAGCAAAATGTTATAAATTTGGAAACATTTTATCAGATTAATCGTATGAAAATAAAGCCAATTTATTATGTTCAATATTTTAAAACTTATATTCAAACAATTATTGACTATCGGTTCTGAATTATTTATATGAAATAAATATGCTAGACTTTTCAATAAAATTAATACAAATTCACCCTTACTATTATGGTTACAAATAAGTGTAAGATCCTAGTTTAATACAAAAATTGTCAAATTAAAATTTAGAAAACACACAGAAAAACAAATATGTTTTAAACAAGCATGCATTACTGTTACCTTTAATTATAAACCTTTTTTCATAATTAAGTTTACCATTAAACTTCCATTTATCCATTTATCATGGATTTTCTATCAATACATCTTAAATGCAGAACATCTTCAGAAAAATGTATTCAATTCATTCAAAAGAGTATTTTTTAAATTATCTTATACCCAAAAGATCTTATATATATATATATATATATATATATATATATATATATATATATATATATATATATATTGATATATTACGTTGTCCATTTATTTTCCGTTGCACTGACTTTATGAAGTTGATAAATTACTATTGTAAATACTTTTATCCACCACTAAGTGCAATAATTTTACCTTGTTGCGATGAGGCACCTTTCGGTCACTTGACCATTGTCGAATCACTGATTATTTTTCTGGTGTAGATGTTCGGTCCGTGATGTTGGTATTTGTTGAAGTTACACGCATTTTTTCTTGATCTGCGTGTATGATGTTTTTATATAGTATGTCTTCTGTATGTGTGGTATGTAGGTTCATTAAATTGTTGTGTGTGTTTTTATAAATGTGGTTTTTTTCTAATGAGTTTAATTCTATTGGGTTATTATTTATTTTAAGTACGGTTAGGTTATTTTTGTAGCTTGTTATTTCATGTTTATGTGATATTAGGTGTTCTGCAACATTATTTCAACTTATGAACACTATTTGCTTGTATTTACTTATCACTTCGAAGAAAAGTCTTCTACAAAGCTGATAAATGAGAACAATGCAATTGCTAAGCTCTCGATAGTCGATACGCAAGTATAGAAAGTAAAATTATTCTTCAATTACATTAAAGTGTAAGTGCATTTATATATATATCTGTGTGTGTGTGTGTGTGTGTGTGTGCGTGTGTTTGTGATGTGTGTGTGTGCGTGTGTTTGTGATATATGTGTGTGTGTGTGTGTGTTTGTGATGTGTGTGTGTGTGTGTGTGTGTGTGTGCGTCTGCACATGTGTGTGTGTTTGTGATGTGTGTGCGTGTGTGTGTGTGTGTGCGCGTGCATGTGTGTGTGTGTGTGTGTGTGTGTGTGTTTGTGATGTGTGTGTCTGTGTGTTTGTGCGTGTGTGTTTGTGCATGCGTGTGTTTGTGCATGTGTGTGTGTGTGTGTGTGTGTGTGTGTGTGTGTGTGTGTGTTTGTGCGTTTGTGTTTGTGCGTGTGTAATAGAATTTGTAAAGAATAGTGTAAAGTATCAGTATCCTAAAATGATCTATTTAAGAAAATCATGAAAGTAGTGGAAACACTTCTGCAAACAATATAACACATGACTATATACATACAGTTTTGATTCACAAAGGAAACTCAAACAGCTTGAAAATAAACAGGGGAGTGTTTCCAATAAAAGTCTCCAACAAAAAACGCTTCACCGCTTAAGCACAAATACCTACAGTTTTAATCAACAAATGTCCACGTGGTTTGTTTATCATTACCGTGTTATTTGTAGAACTGTTGGGTTTCTTTATCAATGAGTTCCTCTTGCAAACAAAGTGTTTAAATACAAACACAGAACAAACGCGAACATTGTATATATTTTGTAGAAAGGTATCTTCTACAGTAAATTTGTTTAGTTCCTTATTTGTTAAAGAATGCACTATTTTCAGAGGTCTCTGTATGTATATTTTAAAGGTCTCTGTATGTATATTTCAAAGGTCTCTGTATGTTTTCCTATATCTCTGTCAGATTGACGAAAACTCAAACAATAAAGATATCGTTGCAGAAAAAATAATAAATTAAAAATTCTGTTTGTAAAACGTAAAATCAAATTGTAAGGAACTAAACTACACACATATTTGGAAACGAAGACATATTTGTACACTTGAAATATACATATTAATAAATATATATATATATTATAACATTTATAGAATGGGCTATATAATATTATTTAAGAATTGGAGGAATATATTAGAAATAACTCACACAAAATTTAAACAAAAATTCATTAAAAGATTGGTTAGGTTAAAATTGAAACTAAATTCTGGTAAAAGCCTAGGAATTGTAAACAAGGGTTTTGAACTGGAAATGTATTAGGAAATTTGTTATATCAAATAAAGTAACACATAAATTAAAATAAGATAATCTAATAATAGTTATGTGTAAACAAATTTGTAAACTGTAGGAACATAGGGCTAAGTAATTACTTGAAGGAAAAAGTGAAAAAACGATTGTAAACAATGTAAGGTTATGTTTATGAATCCACTCAAAACACACACAATTCAGAACTATTACAAAAGTAAAACACAAAGACACTTCACACACTAATAATATTAATAAAATAAACACTGGAAACTTTATTAAGGATCGGAAAATTAAAACAGTAAGTTTCAACCAAAGTTAACAAGATTAAAAATGGTGAAAATAGTTCGTTGACATTAACAGCTGTAAAAACATGTGTGAAAGTCTAGTGGAAAGAAATCGAACTAAATTATAACCCATATGTGTTTTTTGGAGAAGAAAGCCGCCATATTGGTAACATTTTAAAAGAAAAAAAAGGACGCGTAGTTAGTAGTTGAGTTGATTCTAGCGTGGGTGACGCTTTAAGATGGGACCTGCCAGGACCAGTCAAAATTCTATTTTTTTGGAAAGAGTTCGTCTAAATTATACAGTTTTGTGAGTAAACTTGGCCAGATTAAACAGGAATAAGAAAATTGAAAGAGTTAATACAGTGAAAATATAATTTGAAAGAACTAAAACGGATTTAAGTGTGTGAATTGTTTAATTGGAGAGAACGGGAATTTACGTAAGCGACCAGCAAAATTTTGATATTTATTAAGTTGAGTAATAGCGATATAAAATAACTTTAGTGGACTTTTAAGATAGTAGAGAAGTTTAAATTTGTATATTAGGATATCTTATAGTTAATTAATAGTTCGAAATAATCCAGTTCAAATAGTTTGGCCTTTTTGCATTTTCAAAATTTAATATTGTTTGTTCAAAATTTATTTAATTAACCTAAGAATTTCTAAAAATATAGCCCATGCGATAAACCCCGAGATATCAAGAGATCTTAAACTAGCCAAGGGTATTAAAATGTTGTAACTAAAAAATTAAAAGAAAATAAGAGTTAGTATATTTTGTTAAAAATTGTTAAGTTGTAAAATTTTGTTTTGTGTATTGTTTAATGTCGAGATGAAATGATAATAAATGTTAATGAATTATTCTTGAGTAGTTTTTTTTTTTGGTTATTAAATAGAAATAATATATTTTCATTTAATAAAATAAAAGTACATTGTATTGTGTTTTATAGATACTTTACATTTGGCACACCAACGTGGGGTACGATTATTAGAAAAATAATAATAAAGAATAAATTATTCAGGAGTTTGTGTTTTTAATAAGAAATAAAATATCTTATAATAAGAAAAAAAATTTATTTAGAGGGATTTTGAATCAAAATTAATTTAGAACTTTTTATATGAAAACCATTTGAACTAAAAATAGATTTAGACAAAATTTTGTAAAATTAAACACTGAGTTGAATCGAATCAAGGCTAGGTTTATAGTATATATAAAAATGGTTTATGTGTATAATAAGTTTACTTACAGCTAAAAAAGAAAAAATATAGGCGAGCTGGTAGTTGTAGGGGACTAGGAAAAAGGGACAATTTTGGAAATGAAAGAAATAAAAATGGAAGGCACAGATATGCCAATAGGAAACATTGAGGTAGAAGAAGCTAGGGGACTACTACCTATGCAAACCCAACAAAAAAAATGGGGAAATGATGAGAATGAAGATTTGAGGGAAATGATGAGAACTCTAATAAAAATTAATGCAAACTTCTTAAAAGAAATGAAGGAGGATTTGAAATCCATAAAAGAGGAAATTAGGGAGGAAAATAGGAAAATGATGGAGGACATGAGGCGACAGTGGAGGACAGAGAATAATGCTGTAGTAGAGGATGTAAGAAGAGACTTAAAGGAGAAAGATAGAGAATTAGAGGAGAAGATTAAGACAAATTTTGAGGAAACAAAAGAAATAATAGCTGATGTGGTAGAAATTAATAAAAAAGAGGTAGAGAAAGTAGAAAATGTAACAAAGAAAAACACAGAAGAGTTAGGAGAGTTAAAATTAAGAAATGAAGTAGGAAAGATGGAGGTACTGCCAATAAAAAATATAACAATTCAAACCGCAACTAAAAGGAAGACTGAACAGATTAATAAAATGAAAATGGTAATAGGAGAAATGGAAGGAGTTAAATATCCGTTTCAATGCATAGTGGTACAAAGCTTGTTGAGAGAAATGATCATAGGTACGGATATGTTAATGGATGTGGAGGCACAACTCAAGTTTGGAAAATGGGAAATGGAATTTAAATATGAGAGTAACACAGAAAATAGAACTTATGAAGCAGATGGGAGATACAATGGAGATGTAAATGGTGTTAAGGCAAGGACAGGCGTGGGGACAAGAAAAGAGCATGGTGCCCACAGTCAATCGGAAAACTAAGACCATAGGAAACCCAGGAATAGAAATTAAATAGAGGAAACAAGTTTACAGGCATTAATAGACACAGGCAGTAAAATGACAGGTATTAAGGAGAAGTCGAGAGAAAGGAAAATAACAAAGGATAATAAGATGGAAACAACAGGAATGACTCAGGATATAAAAGTATTAGGAGAAGGAAGCGAATGTAGGAGGGATAGATAACAAATAAACCGGAAATGACAATGGACCAGAAATGACTTAATAATTAAACAAACACTTGAAAAAAAATAAAGAAAGAAAAAATATATAAATTTAAATAAAATAGGAAGGGAGATATTAAATATAGGTAAAGGAAGCAATATGAATAAACTCTAGGTGATTATGTGTATAAGAAAACGTTAGCAGGAGATAAGTTTTAAGGGATGGTAACTATATCTATGATAATTTATTAGAAACTTCGTCGAATAAAGACAAAATTATGTATATTTAAACTTCGTCGTATTGTAAGGAAGAATCTGCGTTGATAAATAATGGAACTTCGTCGTATATATTATATATTATAAAAGAAATATGAATCTATGATAATAAATATTAAAGCATCGTTGAAATAAAAATATGGTAATTGTGTATTTAAACTTCGTCGTATTGTAAGGGAGAATCTGCGTTGATAAATAAGTATTAAAACAAAATTTATATTCGTTGATATAGGGACAGTGTAATCGAAGGAACTATAGATATGATCAAATAGAGTATATGAAATTGCAACCTTTAAAAATATTAGATGTTAAACTTCATATAAAAAAAAAAAAAAAAAAAAACTGAGATGATATAAGAAAAGAATTGAACTGGATGTGAGATTGGAAGAAGAGATAAAATACTAACTTCGAACTGAGAGTTAGATGAAGCTAAAAGCAAAATAAATATGAGATAAATGATAAACAGAGTAGTGACAAGGGGAAATAAGTTAAAATATATTAAATAACCTAATTAAACAGAGATAGCAGGGATAAAAACGGAAGGAGTACAAGTAGGGTGCAATGTAAAGATAAAGATAGGTATATTCTGGATGAGCATAACAATATAAAAAGGGGAAATATAATTTGGAAAAAGGGGAATTTGAAAATAAAATGAAATATATAAATAACGTCGATAATAGGTGAAATAAAATAAATGTCTACGTGAATAAGGGTGTTAATGATGTTGATGTCGTCGAAAATATGTTAAAATAAAATAAATGTCTACGTTAATAAGTGGAGGTAAGGTGAATTACCGTCATATATATATATAACAAAGTATATAGTATAATAAAGAGTTTAAAAAAAAAAAAAAATAATAATAATAATAAAATAATAGTAATATGAAATTGGGGTTAAATTTAATATAGTTGTGTTCAGATAGAGTTGATAGATTTATAACTGAAGTGAGGTTGAGGCAAGGTTAAGACAAATTAATTTTAATTGAAAAAAAAAATTTATGATGAATAGTTGGGAGGATGCGAAAAAAGAGATAGTAAATAGAATAATAAATAACAACATATAAAATTAATGAAATAGTATTATGCGAGTTTTAAACTAGTATAAACCATGTAAGACAAGTAGCTTGAAGTGTTCAGCTCAGTATTTGATTGGTAAAGAGTTAAGATAAAATTGTATTATAGAATTAAGTATAAATGGACGAAAGTGGACAGATGAAGGTATAAATGACTTTTAAGTGGACAATTATAAAAGTGGTAAAGACAATGGACAATAAGTTAGCCAAAGTGTTGAGGTATAACTTACTCAATAAAAATGTGTTCAGGTAGTTATTAAATAAAATGTACAAGTAGGAAATAAATGTAAATTTAAATTTAATTTAAAAAAAAAAAAATATGTATATTTAAGCAAGCTTGTAAAATGTAAAAAAAAATGTGTAATGTAGATATTAGGATTATTTTTTTTTGTTTAAATTAAATTAGGGGACATTATAACATTTATAGAATGGGCTATATAATATTATTTAAGAATTGGAGGAATATATTAGAAATAACTCACACAAAATTTAAACAAAAATTCATTAAAAGATTGGTTAGGTTAAAATTGAAACTAAATTCTGGTAAAAGCCTAGGAATTGTAAACAAGGGTTTTGAACTGGAAATGTATTAGGAAATTTGTTATATCAAATAACCTAACACATAAATTAAAATAAGATAATCTAATAATAGTTATGTGTAAACAAATTTGTAAACTGTAGGAACATAGGGCTAAGTAATTACTTGAAGGAAAAAGTGAAAAAACGATTGTAAACAATGTAAGGTTATGTTTATGAATCCACTCAAAACACACACAATTCAGAACTATTACAAAAGTAAAACACAAAGACACTTCACACACTAATAATATTAATAAAATAAACACTGGAAACTTTATTAAGGATCGGAAAATTAAAACAGTAAGTTTCAACCAAAGTTAACAAGATTAAAAATGGTGAAAATAGTTCGTTGACATTAACAGCTGTAAAAACATGTGTGAAAGTCTAGTGGAAAGAAATCGAACTAAATTATAACCCATATGTGTTTTTTGGAGAAGAAAGCCGCCATATTGGTAACATTTTAAAAGAAAAAAAGGACGCGTAGTTAGTAGTTGAGTTGATTCTAGCGTGGGTGACGCTTTAAGATGGGACCTGCCAGGACCAGTCAAAATTCTATTTTTTTGGAAAGAGTTCGTCTAAATTATACAGTTTTGTGAGTAAACTTGGCCAGATTAAACAGGAATAAGAAAATTGAAAGAGTTAATACAGTGAAAATATAATTTGAAAGAACTAAAACGGATTTAAGTGTGTGAATTGTTTAATTGGAGGGAACGGGAATTTACGTAAGCGACCAGCAAAATTTTGATATTTATTAAGTTGAGTAATAGCGATATAAAATAACTTTAGTGGACTTTTAAGATAGTAGAGAAGTTTAAATTTGTATATTAGGATATCTTATAGTTAATTAATAGTTCGAAATAATCCAGTTCAAATAGTTTGGCCTTTTTGCATTTTCAAAATTTAATATTGTTTGTTCAAAATTTATTTAATTAACCTAAGAATTTCTAAAAATATAGCCCATGCGATAAACCCCGAGATATCAAGAGATCTTAAACTAGCCAAGGGTATTAAAATGTTGTAACTAAAAAATTAAAAGAAAATAAGAGTTAGTATATTTTGTTAAAAATTGTTAAGTTGTAAAATTTTGTTTTGTGTATTGTTTAATGTCGAGATGAAATGATAATAAATGTTAATGAATTATTCTTGAGTAGTTTTTTTTTTTGGTTATTAAATAGAAATAATATATTTTCATTTAATAAAATAAAAGTACATTGTATTGTGTTTTATAGATACACATTTTTATTGAGTAAGTTATACCTCAACACTTTGGCTAACTTATTGTCCATTGTCTTTACCACTTTTATAATTGTCCACTTAAAAGTCATTTATACCTTCATCTGTCCACTTTCGTCCATTTATACTTAATTCTATAATACAATTTTATCTTAACTCTTTACCAATCAAATACTGAGCTGAACACTTCAAGCTACTTGTCTTACATGGTTTATACTAGTTTAAAACTCGCATAATACTATTTCATTAATTTTATATGTTGTTATTTATTATTCTATTTACTATCTCTTTTTTCGCATCCTCCCAACTATTCATCATAAATTTTTTTTTTCAATTAAAATTAATTTGTCTTAACCTTGCCTCAACCTCACTTCAGTTATAAATCTATCAACTCTATCTGAACACAACTATATTAAATTTAACCCCAATTTCATATTACTATTATTTTATTATTATTATTATTTTTTTTTTTTTTTAAACTCTTTATTATACTATATACTTTGTTATATATATATATGACGGTAATTCACCTTACCTCCACTTATTAACGTAGACATTTATTTTATTTTAACATATTTTCGACGACATCAACATCATTAACACCCTTATTCACGTAGACATTTATTTTATTTCACCTATTATCGACGTTATTTATATATTTCATTTTATTTTCAAATTCCCCTTTTTCCAAATTATATTTCCCCTTTTTATATTGTTATGCTCATCCAGAATATACCTATCTTTATCTTTACATTGCACCCTACTTGTACTCCTTCCGTTTTTATCCCTGCTATCTCTGTTTAATTAGGTTATTTAATATATTTTAACTTATTTCCCCTTGTCACTACTCTGTTTATCATTTATCTCATATTTATTTTGCTTTTAGCTTCATCTAACTCTCAGTTCGAAGTTAGTATTTTATCTCTTCTTCCAATCTCACATCCAGTTCAATTCTTTTCTTATATCATCTCAGTTTTTTTTTTTTTTTTTTTTTATATGAAGTTTAACATCTAATATTTTTAAAGGTTGCAATTTCATATACTCTATTTGATCATATCTATAGTTCCTTCGATTACACTGTCCCTATATCAACGAATATAAATTTTGTTTTAATACTTATTTATCAACGCAGATTCTCCCTTACAATACGACGAAGTTTAAATACACAATTACCATATTTTTATTTCAACGATGCTTTAATATTTATTATCATAGATTCATATTTCTTTTATAATATATAATATATACGACGAAGTTCCATTATTTATCAACGCAGATTCTTCCTTACAATACGACGAAGTTTAAATATACATAATTTTGTCTTTATTCGACGAAGTTTCTAATAAATTATCATAGATATAGTTACCATCCCTTAAAACTTATCTCCTGCTAACGTTTTCTTATACACATAATCACCTAGAGTTTATTCATATTGCTTCCTTTACCTATATTTAATATCTCCCTTCCTATTTTATTTAAATTTATATATTTTTTCTTTCTTTATTTTTTTTCAAGTGTTTGTTTAATTATTAAGTCATTTCTGGTCCATTGTCATTTCCGGTTTATTTGTTATCTATCCCTCCTACATTCGCTTCCTTCTCCTAATACTTTTATATCCTGAGTCATTCCTGTTGTTTCCATCTTATTATCCTTTGTTATTTTCCTTTCTCTCGACTTCTCCTTAATACCTGTCATTTTACTGCCTGTGTCTATTAATGCCTGTAAACTTGTTTCCTCTATTTAATTTCTATTCCTGGGTTTCCTATGGTCTTAGTTTTCCGATTGACTGTGGGCACCATGCTCTTTTCTTGTCCCCACGCCTGTCCTTGCCTTAACACCATTTACATCTCCATTGTATCTCCCATCTGCTTCATAAGTTCTATTTTCTGTGTTACTCTCATATTTAAATTCCATTTCCCATTTTCCAAACTTGAGTTGTGCCTCCACATCCATTAACATATCCGTACCTATGATCATTTCTCTCAACAAGCTTTGTACCACTATGCATTGAAACGGATATTTAACTCCTTCCATTTCTCCTATTACCATTTTCATTTTATTAATCTGTTCAGTCTTCCTTTTAGTTGCGGTTTGAATTGTTATATTTTTTATTGGCAGTACCTCCATCTTTCCTACTTCATTTCTTAATTTTAACTCTCCTAACTCTTCTGTGTTTTTCTTTGTTACATTTTCTACTTTCTCTACCTCTTTTTTATTAATTTCTACCACATCAGCTATTATTTCTTTTGTTTCCTCAAAATTTGTCTTAATCTTCTCCTCTAATTCTCTATCTTTCTCCTTTAAGTCTCTTCTTACATCCTCTACTACAGCATTATTCTCTGTCCTCCACTGTCGCCTCATGTCCTCCATCATTTTCCTATTTTCCTCCCTAATTTCCTCTTTTATGGATTTCAAATCCTCCTTCATTTCTTTTAAGAAGTTTGCATTAATTTTTATTAGAGTTCTCATCATTTCCCTCAAATCTTCATTCTCATCATTTCCCCATTTTTTTTGTTGGGTTTGCATAGGTAGTAGTCCCCTAGCTTCTTCTACCTCAATGTTTCCTATTGGCATATCTGTGCCTTCCATTTTTATTTCTTTCATTTCCAAAATTGTCCCTTTTTCCTAGTCCCCTACAAC
This sequence comes from Prosapia bicincta, assembly GCA_036971475.1. NCBI lineage: Eukaryota > Metazoa > Arthropoda > Insecta > Hemiptera > Cercopidae > Prosapia > Prosapia bicincta. The sequence goes on along the minus strand of JBAIZL010000005.1, from coordinate 233,080,844 downwards.
TACCAGCTCGCCTATATTTTTTCTTTTTTAGCTGTAAGTAAACTTATTATACACATAAACCATTTTTATATATACTATAAACCTAGCCTTGATTCGATTCAACTCAGTGTTTAATTTTACAAAATTTTGTCTAAATCTATTTTTAGTTCAAATGGTTTTCATATAAAAAGTTCTAAATTAATTTTGATTCAAAATCCCTCTAAATAAATTTTTTTTCTTATTATAAGATATTTTATTTCTTATTAAAAACACAAACTCCTGAATAATTTATTCTTTATTATTATTTTTCTAATAATCGTACCCCACGTTGGTGTGCCAAATGTAAAGTATCTATAAAACACAATACAATGTACTTTTATTTTATTAAATGAAAATATATTATTTCTATTTAATAACCAAAAAAAAAAACTACTCAAGAATAATTCATTAGTAACGCTTTTTACATAGGAAAAACATCCAGAACATTTAAAATAAGATTTGAAGAACATTATAGAGCATTCAAAAATAAAAATTCTAAAGTATCAAATGTTGCAGCACACCTAATTTCCCATAAACACGAAATTACAAATTACGAAAATAACCTAACCATACTGGAAATAAATAACAACCCAATAGAACTAAACTCACTAGAAAAATACCACATTTATAAAAACATACACAACAACTTAATGAATTTACAAACAACATATACAGAAGACATACTATACAGAAACCTCATACACACAGATCAAGAAATAGTGCGCGTAACTTCAACAAACACCGGCTTCACGAACGTAGCATCCACAGCAGAGAACAATCAGTGATTCGACAATGGTCAAAGACCGAAAGGTGCCTCATCACTCAAAGTAAAAATATTGCACTTAATGGTGGATAAAATTACTCAAGATTGGTAATTTATTAACTTCATATATATATATATATATATATATATATATATATATATATATATATATATATATATATATATATAACTGCAATCTCTTGGAAATCTCTTACAGTTTTGGACTATTGCCATTAGGTAAGTCTGTCAGTCTCCTATCTAGTCCAAAAATTCCTAAATAAGCTTCAAGCTCTACTAGAACTAACCTAAATATATATATTTCACGTCGTCTATTATTTTTCCGTTGCACTGACTTTATGAACTTATTATTATTAATTGTAAATTTTTTCCACCACTAAGTGCAATAATTTTACCTTTTGTGATGAGGCATCTTTCAGTCACTTGACCATTGTCGAATCACTAATTATTTTTCTCCATTTTTTAAGTGTAGTGTAGCGTATTTTGGTGTGATATTAAGTGTTATGCATTTTTTTATTATAATTTATTTTGTTGATACAAATCTGGAGTTTGATGTTGAGGTTAAGATATTTCCAGTAGAGTTCTTTACCTTGGTTGGTGTTAAAATCGTGATATTTTACGTTGAGAAAATAAAATTTACAAGAAAACTAATTAGTGATTTGACAATGGTCAAGTGACCGAAAGGTGCCTCATCACACAAGGTAAAATTATTGCACTTAGTGGTGGATTTGCAAGTAATAATAATAACTTCACACACACACACACACACATACATACGAAGTTTGAATATGTACATATACTTACAATCAGTAAAGGATCATTTATACTAAAACACTCCAGTCTTTTGCATGGGAATGAAAAAATCCTATGATTTAACTATTTAAGAATTCCATTCATCCAAATAACTTTTGTGAAAATTCGTATAATATTTTAAACATTAATTAATATGAGTATAAAATCAAATAAACTCACAATTTCCAAACACTCTGCTTGCTTTTCTTGTCCAGGGAGTGATCGTTTCTTGATGCTCGAATCATCTCTGACCATCTAACTGCTTCTTGCAATTCCATAAACCTTTCTTTGTACTGGTTTCGTTCCATTAGTACCCTAGCCATTTCTACCCTGGTAAACCTTTTACGTTGGGCCATTGGTACGTCCTCCTAGAGAAGAAATACATTTTTATATTACTTCAACAATTTATTGTTAATTTAATTCTTTGAGTTAAAGGTAATAGATATACCATCATCTATACACACCACTTTATCACTTTTTAAAGACGTGGTAAATACACACACTATCACTTTATTTATATGTAAATCACTTATATTTTGAGTAGGTATTTTTAAAATATAGAAATAATAAATACAAATTTATACTTTGACTTAGAAACACTAGACTAGTCATAAATCAGGGGGAAAAAGTTTATTTTGTTAGTACTTATTGTAATCATAATTGTCATTAGCATATTTCGTAACAATAATCAATCGCCTAATCATGATATAGACTGTAACATTTATAGAATGGGCTATATAATGTTGTTTAAGAATTGGAAGAATAGATTAGAAATAACTCACACAAAATATGAAATCGGAGAAATTAATTAAGAGATTGGTTAGATTAAATTAAAACTAATTTTAGGTGAAAGCCTAAAAAAGCTTGTAACATATAAACAAGATTTTGAACTGTAAAATGCATTAGGAAATTTATTGGATCAAATAACCTAACAAATAAAATTAGAACAAGATAATCTAATAACAATTATATTTTTAAAAAATTGTAAACTTTGTTAACATAGGACATAAGTAATTACTTGAGAGAGAATGTGAAACACAATTGTAAACAATGAAGTGAGAGGTTATGTTTGTATAAATCCAGGCCAAACGCACACATTTCGGAATTATTACAAAAGTAAAAAGCAAAGACACTGCACACACAAATAATAGTAATTAAATAAACACTGGAAGGTTTGTTGAGGATAGGAAAGGTGAAGCAATATGTTAACCAAATTAAAACGGGTGAAAACAATTTCGTTAGCGCATCAAATTTAAAGCCAAGGAAATAGGTCAGTGTTACAGTCGACTCTAGTGGGAAAAAATCGAACTTAATTACATGCAAGAAAAGGTTGGGAGAAGGAATCGCCGCCATGTTTTAAACATTTTAAAAAGTAAAAACGACGCGTTAGTCTAGCGTGGGCAGCCGAACGAAGCGAAGGCATTTTTAGAAGCCAAAATCCCGTTTGAAGAATCTCGTCAAAATTATACGAATTTGTGAAAAACTTGGCCAAATTATAACGAGGATAAGTGAATTTAAAATCTATAATACAGTATTAATATAATTTAAGTAACTAAAAGGAATTTAATTGTGTGAGATATAAAATTTAAAGAGAACTGAATCCTAAATGAACAACCAGCCGAACTCCGAAAATTGATAAGTACATAGCGCTATAAAACTAACCTTTAGTGAACTTTTAAAATTATAAGGAAATTTAAAATTGTACATTATTAGAATATCTTGAGATCAAATAATAGTTTAGCAGTAAGAAACCTAATCCAGTTCAAACAGTTTAGGGACCTTTTTGCTTATTCCAAATTTAAGATTTTACATCAGGAAGCTAATTGTTAAAACTATTTTCTAAATTTAATCTTGTTTATCAAAATTTATTTAATTTAGCAGTAAGAAACCTAATCCAGTTCAAACAGTTTAGGGACCTTTTTGCTTATTCCAAATTTAAGATTTTACATCAGGAAGCTAATTATTAAAACTATTTTCTAAATTTAATCTTGTTTATCAAAATTTATTTAATTAACCAAAGAGTTAAAAGATATAGCCCATGCATATAAACCCCGAGATATTAAGAGATCTTAGAAAATAGCCTAGGGTATAAAACCTTGTAACTAAAATTAAAAGAATTGAGGTTAGCCTATTGTGTTAAAACTTGTTAAGTTTTATTTTTTTGTTCTGTTTATTGTGTGAATAAAAAAAATTGTTATAATAAAGACTTTAAATTATTATTGAGTTTTTGTTTTTAAATAGAAATTATATATCTTCATTCAATAATAATCAATAATAAAAAAAACCCGTTGTAAAAAAATAATAAATTATAAGACGTTCTGCATTGAACTCACTGTATTACAATCACAAGTGTTTACTGAACAATATGTAGGCCTAGCCTTACAGCAGGACATTTTAATTCTATAATTATATGGCCAGGACTACAACTACCACGTAATTCAGGCACGTGGAAATCATTAGTGATCATTTACCAAATTTTGCAACTCCAGACAGTTTTATGTTTTGTAGTAAACTTTTGTAACTAGGTCTTTTATATTTTGTTGTATTTATATTTTGTTTATATTTTATTGTTATATTTTGTGAGTATACTTCACATCAGATTATTTTATTCCACTGTCTATTTTTTAAAACACTAATTAAATCTAGCATAATTTTTAAAAAAGGATGTTCATCATGCCACGTCTGGAGTTTATACTCAAGGGCACCAGGGTGGAATGGGCCCTATTGAAAAACTGGACAAGGCTGTGAGGTTCATGGCAACGTCATGGATGTATCTGCCTCAGCTCGTTTATTTGAACCTGTTGGAGGGGGAGCTGGTCTCCTTCCTCTGGCAGACCAGGTTGACGTTGCACCTGTCGTTCGTGCTTTCCGACTGTACACGATCTAGTTGTGAAGGATTTAGCAAAGTCCACTCTAGGCGGTGTAGTCCATATGCGAATTGGGCAGCAACACACCAAGGAAAACCTTGATGGGTACCTGTCAGGGAGACTTGACAAGCAGTTTGGCAAGTGGTGGGAATATTGTGTCAGTCTGGACTGTCGCAAGGAATGCTGCGCAACGACTGCACCTTAGGATTAGGGTCGCGTGACATTGGAACTTAGTGTTGCAGGAGTTTCAAGTTATTGTACCGGCACCCGATGCTCCAATAGACTTTGTCGTCGTTCCGGAAAAAGCCCGCCAGGTCCTCATGAGAAAACTGTAAGCGGCTGGTAGGTCTAGTATGGCGAAGATTGTTAGGGAAGGTGGTTGATGTGTCGGTTTGGTGATACACCTCAAATAATTTTATTTGCACAGGACATTACACGCGATTCGCAGACTGGAGGTTTGTCTTCAGAGCCCGGCTGCAGGAGACAGTTGTTGTCAGTGATGTGGCTATGCGTCCGAGACGCTGCCGCATGTGCTGAACCACTGTCTCAAGCACAGCACGGCCTTGCAGGGTTGCCGCAATTTAATTTTGAATCGTTTGTCAAAGGCAGTACCTCGGCAGACCGGTGATGATCGATTGAATCAAATGGTGCCAAGTGTGAGTTCTAATTTGAAACCGGACCTGTTGGTGGTGAATGAGGGGACTAAGGAAATCTCAATTATCGATGTAGCTGTCCCTTTTCAGAACCCCTAGCAGTATCTGGCCAAATCACTCCAGGGGAAAATTCAGAAATATTTGCACCTGGCTAAGGAGCTCCGTTCTCAGAGTTATGCAGTGACCCTCAATGCCCTGGTGGTAGGAGCCCTCGGTTCCAGGGATAAACATAACCAGGAGGTGATCAGTTTGTTGAGATATCTCCTCGTTATGCCAAAATAATGAGAAGGCTAATGGTATCGGATGCCATTAGATGGTCCCGGGATGTAAATGTAACCCATATCACCGGTCAGCAACAATGGTAGCAGCTAGGGCATTTTAAAGCTGGACCATGATTTGTTTTTATTTTATTTCTCTTAGGGAGGGTTGCACTAGCCACTATTGTTGTTTGTTATTTTTGTTGTTGTTGTTGATAGGTTTTAATCATTGTTAATATTTTAATAGTATTGTTATATTTTAATAATAGGTTTTTTATTGTTCAAATGTTTTTATATTATTTTAATTTTATATTAATTTTGTACCTTTTTGTTATTTACCTAATTTCTTGGGGTTCAGTTGTGTGGTGCTATATGTCCTATTAGATTTTTGTTTATTTGTTTGTTAATTAAATAATGTAGGGCAAGTCCTTGTAGTACATTTGATAAGATGTATTTAATCCATTTATGTATATTTGTAAAACAGTGCCATTTATTCTAAGAGACAGTTTTGCTGAGTATTTTTGTAGTGCAGAACATTTTATTTATTTAAGTTTATAATTGTCGTTTTACAACATTGAAAATTTCTTCTATTTGCTCCACGATTCATTCATAAAATTTTAAATTTACATGTCTGTAATGAAATATTATTGCTTTAAAAATGGGCTTGAAGGTAAATCATTTTGATAAGTTCAGCGAAGTGCTTATATCGTTATGTGCAGTGCAGTTGTCTATTAGAAGGACAATGTTGTGTTTCAGGGTGTTATGCCATTTTGTCAGCTATTCATTAAAAAATTTTGATGTCATCTAAGCATTGGAGTTTGAATATTTAACCTGTAGCTTTTTGATACTTTGAAAACAGCGTGAATTTTTAGATTTCCTAATGATTAAGAGTTTTTCCTTCTATCCAACGACGTTAACACAACACAAAAGAGTTATACATTGTTTACATATTCTACAGCCACTAGCATTTTCATTCTTGAATACATAAGTTTGTTTAGGTAAAGCACGAAAATAAAGTCCTGTTTCATCCCCTTTTTAGCACATTAATAGGCTGTGAACTCGAGCATCTTTTTGCAAACATTTCTAAAGCATAATTTCAATGCTTATTCTACTTGTGGATCCTTCCCGGAACAATTTCTTTAGTTTTCAACAATTTCATTACACTTTGTTAATGATGAGATACAGTCTTTGTTCTTAAAAATTTTACATAAGAGAGATTGCAAAACACCAAGTTGAGAAGCAGCATTTCTTTGACTCGTTTCTGGTAATTCACTCTACTGATCTAGAATATCCAGTTTGTCTTTAAGACTTAAATCACATTGTTTCTTTTGAGATTTGGAAATCTTGCTACACTTTAAAACTTTAAGTTACTCCAAACTTCACAAAACCAAAAAAAGAAAATCTTCCACAATTAAATTACCTAAAATCACACTGAAATCATAAACATACATCAAATTAAAAAAATAAACGGCCCAGAACTGTGCAGTAGTCCCATGAACAAATGGCATACCTGGACATTTTATAACCTATAAGTCAAATAAAAACATACAGCCTACAAATACTGAACATAAGGTCAAACAGGATATGAATCCCCATATCGCTTGATGAAACATGTTGATAACAGAACTGATGGAAAGGATGTGATGCATCATATCGCTCAACTTTCCTCTCAGAATTTACAATACTTGTGAACTATGTTTGGTCTATACTAGTTAATGTATATTTTATTACATGACAAATTAAATCATAACAATAAGCGAAAAGATTATTACAATAAGCAACTCAATTACAATGTATTTATACGATTCTGTGTCTGACTTTAAGCGAAATGATAATAATAACCGAGTGAAAAAATTAAGCGGGATCACACTATGCGGCAGCTACTGTAGTTTGACAGCAACCTTGCTGGTGGTTAGTGAACAGAACAGCAATATATTTTGATTAAACTATATCATATATGCTAAAGATTGTACTTGGTACTTATATACTAAACAAAACTGCCATAAATTTCAGCTAAACGTCAGAGTAAATATATGTAAATTTTTTTATAATTACGTCCAAAATGAACAATAATGGTGGGGCCTAACGAAAACTTCAAACCAATAGCAACTTTTAATTTGTTTTTACTATTTATAGTTATAAATAATATTTAATTACAAAAAAAAACTAACTTAGGTAAAAAATAATTAATTAATAAAAAGTGGCACCCGTATAAAATATACAATGTTTAGTTCTTTATAAGTTTGAATCTATTTGTTGTGAGACAATACAACTAACGCAAGGAATTAATTCGTACCTATGTGTCGCTGGTAAAATTAATAATTTAATTCAAAGTGGGGTTAACATACATGTTGAGGTGTTAAAAAATTTTTGTTTAAAACTTTATAAGGTTATATATCTTATAACCTTATACTCTAGTTCACTCTAGTTTGTAACTTCTTGTTTGTTGGATTGTAATTTTGTAATAAGACCCTCTGATGATGATGACATGGTCATTGAAATGTACATTAGGGTTTAATCTTAAGTAACTAGTTTTATTTATTTTTTATTATTTTTGTGGTATTGGGGTTCTTTCCAATATTTTCATTGTAACTTTATAAGGTTATAATAAACATTTTCAGCTTATGAATTTAAAGTAACTAAAGATTAATTTTATTTAGTTTGTATTAACAATTAATAAATCTTCTAGATATAACAAATTAAAAAAGGTATCTCACTCTAAATTGCATTTTTTATTGGTAAAAATTAAAGAAATGATGTTTGAATGGATATTAATAAGAGAAGGTGTAAATGAATTACATTGCTTCAGAAACATGGTCTAAATGTAGCAAACCTTAAAAATGTATGAGGTTGCTTTGCTCAGTTAATATAATTGCAGACATTTTAAATACATTCAAGATGTTAATAAAATGCTTTTAAGCATAATCGTCATTATAAAATCTACACTACGATAGATCTAGCAAAAATAAGTAGTGCTCTGTGCAACGAATCTGTTGCGATAAAACTGACACACAGGAGCCCATATTAAATATGTTGTTCTATTACCCATATTGTTATTTATTGGTTATTACTTTTTTAACAGTTTTTTTTATTCAGTTAAATAAGCAAGTAAATTATAAAATACTAGAATGAAATACTTATGTCTCTAACACGAATTTTTTTAATATTAATGATGGTTGTTGTAGCGTTTTAAAATTATGTTTACTGCACTAAAATTTCAAAAATACTTTTCTTAAATACTTTGTTCTCCTTTATTAAATAAAAGTTTAAAATATTACAATCATAATAATAAATAATTAAAAAACTCACTTCATCATCAGATTTGTTAGCTTTAGCTAACTTTTCTGCTTCCTCTTTGGTTTTTTTCAATTCCTCTTCCAATTCTGACACTCTTAATTTTAGTCTTGTTTTGAGTGTTTGGAGTGACTTTAGTTCTTCCCTTAATATTTCTTGTTCACTGTAAATGATAGGTAATTTAGTCATTTAAGAAAATCATAAAAAGTATATGTATGTAAAATCAATACAACAATAAATAGATTAAAATTATGAAAACTTGCCTTGTTAGTTCATCTACTTGGATTATGAGGTCATCTTTAACAATATTCAATGCATTTCTGAAAACAAAAGAAAGGTTAGGTTAGAATGTAAAATGTTCCAGAATTTCTTACGTTCACAAAAAGATGGTTACATTTATATAATTAGACTTATAGATATCACATGCTTTATAACTGGTGTTTAAATAAATTCCATCAACTTCGATATTTTTGTTTTTTCATTTGGAGAAAAAATTAAGTTATGCAAGTAAATTATGCAGAGGAATTAATTTGTTAAGTTAATACATTTCCTCATTTAGATTTAAAAAAAAAATTTATAACAACACTACAAAATCTACAAATAAAATGAAACCAATAAGAGGGGCATCATGTACTTTACATGATATTTTACTTAGTAGGTGATTTAAACTCAGGGCAGCCAAGATAAATTGGGAGAAAAAAGCTAAATATATTATAGTGTAAATCATTTTAATTGAAATTTCAGAAAATAGTCAAACTTATTAAAGGTGAAGAGACACAAATGGCATCAATGTTCTTATTTTCTTTAAAGTCTTATACATCAAATCACAATTGAAACAACCTTTATTTGTTGTTTCTTCATTTAATCAACTTGTTAAAACTTCACTTTGTACCTAATTCTTTGTTTTAGTTTTACCAAAGAGTTATTATAGATTAGGAATTATTATTACTTCGCTTTCATGTGTATTTAATTTCTTCTAAGTTGCAGTAGAGCTCCAATTTTCTGAATCAATTAGAAGTCGGCCCCATACGGATAAACAAAATTTGGATAATTAGATTAATTTCAAAATAATGGTTGATTTTAATTAATTAATGTATGTATGTTTCAAATGGGAGAAAGAAACTATATTATTTTTTAGTTTTATATGTTTTTTTAAGCTTCTGAGCTATGATCTGAGCTTTTTCACAAAAAATCGTACCCGACAATGGGTGTTCGATAACACATTGTTCCAAAAAACACTCCAAACAGGATATTCTAATTATTTACTTTAGATGCCTTCAATGATTTTCAAGAACATTTATCTTTATTTTCAAGGACTGACACAAAGTTTAAAAATGTAGGTTTGATCCTTATAATGTATGAAATCGTTGATTGTCCAACGTTGTACATCTTAGCCAACTGTTTACCCATAACACATTAAAAAAATGTACCAATATAGAGCTTTATAAGTGAAAATATTTTTGTTGTGTGAATACAACTCAATTGACAGGAGGATTAATTTGTACTTGGTAGGTTGCTCGGAACACAAATCATTTAATCCATAATAGAATATTGGAGACAAACGATATGTTTGTCTGATCCAGAAAAGTGAAGGAAGACTTAAGAATCAAGATATAATAAACACCTGGTAATAAAAGTTAAGGAAGAATATGAAAAACGTCAAAGTGATAATCTGGAGTAGTCTTGTTCTTTAGGTCAAACATAACATAAGTTAGAGAGAAGTTCCTATCTACTAACTTCATTAAGAACATGTGAATGAGATAATTAGGATAATGAATATTATGATGTATATATCAGTACGTTATATATGGTGATGTATAGAGATGTAAAGATGGGATATAATGAGATGGTTACATCTCAACAGATGCAACCCGTTTACTGTGAAGTATATACACTCAAAAGAGGATCATGTGAATGAATTGTCTTCAAAAAAGAGTTTAAAAGTAGCTAATTTATTATTTTTTTTTTAAAATCAAAATTATTCAACTTACTTGGTAGCTAGTAATTCGTTGTTTTCCATAATCAGATTTTCAACTTCCTTACCCATTCCTGTCAAAAAAAAACATTTGGTTTAAAACTATGAAAAATTAAACTACAGGTTATATAAAAAGTATGTAATATACTACTTTTATATACTACTTATGTATACTACTTTTACAAATGTAATATAACCTTACATATATTTTACTTTCATCTAAATCAAACCTTAACATAAACATACTGAACTTTTGAAAATGTAAATTTTGAAATTTTGCCTAAAGCTACTAAGTTTTAGGAATAATAATTTAACCAAAATCTAATATTTTTTATATAAGATTGTTATTATTTAAAAAATATAGAAATATAGATGTTGAAAAATTGAAACTTCTTATCATAACAGTAAACATTTATTTTTATTACATACTTACATACTTACATACATACATAACATACTTACGATTTAGAGAAATAAAAAACTTTATCGATAAAATAAGATGTACTGACTGACTCCTAATCAATGTATAGCTCAAACTATAATAATTAGACAGTTGAAATTTGGTGACTACCTTCAAATTCTGTATTATCCACTAAGAAAATATTACAAAATTTCAAATTTAATTGAAATGTAAAAAATTGTTAAAAAACCACAGTAGTTATCCTTGCAAAACAGAAGCGACCTCGGCAACATTACTTATCCAAACTGTATAAAATATAATAGAAAAGCAAATAAAATTTAATATGAAGTATAATTCATTTAAAACTATTATTAAAAATACTTAACTTTAGTAGTTTATAACTAACAAAATGAATTCTTACACCTTTAAAACTACATTAAAACAAAAAATAATTGCTATCATGTTATACTTGAACATTATCTTGCTATCTCACAATTTAAATGAGATATAATTTTAGCTTTTGTTTGATGTGAGAATTGTGTGCCTGTTGAACAGAAGCACGGCAGAAACTGAAATCCTACATCAGTAAGTATTAGCAGTAATCAGATACATTTGATGGTAAGTATCTATATAAAAACTCACTTTAATCACTTTAATCATAGTCAACCAAAGTCATAAAAAACTATTAAATAATTTAAAAAATTATTTTTTGAATTTTTTTTTAAAGAGGAAGAGTGCAGCTTTTTTAAAAGAATTGTGTATTACCTTGTTAGGCTACACTAACAAATCATCTTAATTATTGTCTATAAACATTGCCAAAACAAATATTTAAAAACAAATTTTGGGTTTTTCAGTATTAGAATTTTTCATGAGCAAATGGTGTAAAAACGTTTGCAGGTTTATTTCTTGCACACTACAGTTTCCATCACTTAATCCTTTATGAGGTGAATGATGAAGTAATGTCAGGTATAGAAAAGAGAGACTGGAGATAGTAACATAAACTGTTTCCATACCATACCATTTCCATTGTTAAGATATTAGCTTATTTGTAATAACATTTTAATATCCTACATTATAATAAAATACGAGGCAAGTCAAAATGACTTTACAACTTAAAAATTCATATAAATTTATTAAATTCAGTTTCAGAATCAGTAAAATATAATTTCGTATTAAAATACTTCTAGTTTTAATCACTTTGTGCCATATTACCAAATCAAAAATGACTTACAATTTTAAATTAATTTATGAGTTATACAGTCAATAGAGGTGTTTTTTTATCACATCACTTCTTATTTGAGTCCAATAGCGTCGTAACAACAAATCCTGTAACTGCTAGCACCAGTACTTGCCAGTGTTAAAATGGCTCTTTTTACTACTAATATGTAGTATACTCAATATGTGTAATCAAACTACAACAAGTGTTTTGGCATAAATTGTTAACTGAATATAGAAAACTTCCTTCTTTCTAACAGGCCGACAATTTACAGTCAGTGCAAAAATTTTGTTGAGACTAGTTGTTCTGTTCGTCATGTGAAATCATCAAGTTGCCAGCAAGTTAGTGATGCTGTTGTAAAACAGGTTAAAGTAAGCTTTACCTATAATAAAATAAACAAAGTGTACTTCTTGGAATTCTACAAAAAAAGTTTGGCTAGGGCTGCGAAAGCTTTTATACTTAAAACCATACACATTTACAATGGTATAATACATTATCGATTTAGATTCAGTTACTCATTGGGAATTTTGAGCTGAAATGTTAGATAGGATTGAGGAAGCTGAGACATTTCTGAGATCAATAATCTTTAGTGATGGCTATGTTTCATGTCAGTTGAAGTTGCCCACAACTGCAGAATCTAAGGAAACAAAAACCCAAAAGAACCTCTTGAACATGTTCATGACAGCCCTAAAGTGAATTTGTTTTGCACAATCAGGAAATCTTGATTGCTGAATCATATATTTTGATATGGTGAACTTTTTGATTTCTCCATTACATGAATTATCTCCTGACAACATGAATTATTGTGGATACTTTTCTCTGGAGGTTCATTAGAGATAGTGTATGTTCCAGTCCTGCCAGACAATCTTGCACATCTTACTAGCAGAATCTATGCTACTGTTGCATAAGTTACACTTTATGGCAAGAAATTTTTTTCTGGTGGGATGTTTGCTGGATCAACAATAGCAGTCACATTAAACCTAAATGAGAATTTTATAATAACATGTAAAGCATATTAATAACTTTCTATATGATTTTAAACTTTTAAAATTCTTTTTGAATTTGGTAATATGGCACTAAGTAAGTCAAACAAGAAGTGTTTTGAAAAAAAATAACACCTTTAACAATTCCGTAACGCAATTTAATAAATTTATTGGAATTGTTAAAGTTCTAAAATTGTTTTTTACTAACCCTATACACTTGAAATTTACATATTTTATTTTTACTGAGCAGTGTTTTTTTCAATGATGATACATCAAGGTTGATGTACTTAGTAAGTATATCTTAAGGAAAGCCTTATGAGTATAATTCAAGTTTCTTCTTGAAGTTTTTAATATGTTTCAGGTTCTTGAAAATTTTCCTTAACGGAGCATAAAAGGCTAAAACAATTACAATTATAAAATTTTGAAAATTCATCAAATTACTGTAAACTAATATAACTATAAAACTGACATAATTAACATCACATTTAAAACCACCAACCTCCATGCTTTCAATATTAGTTATTTAGATGTTAAGACATTTTGATGAAAATTAATCCCTAATAATCAAATTGAAAACCGAACCTTTTGTAAGTTGTTTATGAACAAATAAGTGCAGTTGTTAGTAACTATTAATTTAGTTGACAAGAGAGTGTACATGCAATATTTAATCCTATATTAACAAACAATAGTTTTCATACACTTTGGTCATTATCACTATACTTATACGTGTCCATACCAGACACTTTGGTCATTAAAACAGTAGACTCTCGCTATTTGTGGGTTCAGTATTCGCGGTTTTGCTTATTCGTGGTTGGCAAAATTACAGAATATCCTGCTAATAAGTATCATATTTTTAAAAAAAGACAAGACAGATAGTATATTTACTGTGTAAATTGTAGGATATTGTGTTCTAGTCTTATTTATTTTATACAGTACTATAGTTATTTATGAAAAAGAAATCCGATTATTTTCAAAACGTTATACTGAACACTACTAGGCCTACTACTAAAAAAGATAGGCATTCCTTATATATAACAAACAACGATGATTCGATCCAGCACCCACATCCAACTCCATACATAAATTTAGCATCACTACTATTTACTTACTGCTAATTTAATAGTTTTCGAAATCCAAACATCGATAATCGTATCCTGCAGCCGAAACTAACTCATCAGTTTCCATTTGTTTTTCCCATCAGTTACCAAACAGGTAACTGTTTGACAGGTAACTGTATTCGCGTATTGTGTCTGCTAGTTTTGGAAAAGTTGAGTCAACTGTGGAATGTTTTTATTGAATTTGTTTTGTTTAGTTTTACCTTTTCCCTTAAATTGTTTATCCAAGCCATGATTTCATCAAACTTTGACAGGGGCAAAAAAAGCCTAAAAAAGTGATGCTGTTGATTAAGAAAATTGAGACCTTTTAGATAAATTAAAATGTGATTAAAGCTTAGCATCTGTTGCAAAGCATTTTAGCATTAACGAGTCAACAGTGCTATACATAGAGAAAAATGATGAAAACATAAGAAGTGTCAGAGAAGGAACTAGCCAACCGGCAAAAGTTACCTCTATGTATTTTCATAAACATTGAAAATAAAGGAAAAGGCTATGCGTGTGTGGATACAAGATCAGTCACAATAAAAGGATCCCTCTGAGTTCAATTTTTATTCGTGAAAAAGCTAAGAGTTAGCATGAACAATTTGTTCATTTCATGAAGCCGCCAATTTATTTCCAACAAATATTTAAAATCCTTTTTGGAGAAAGGCTACACAGTCAATCAGGTTTTTAACACGGATGAGACTTTACTGTTTTGGAAAAGAATGCCTTTACGAACATTCTCACCTAAGGAGGAGAAATCTGCTCAAGATTTAAGGCCGTAAAGGATCGTTTGCCTGTTCTACTGTGCTGTAGTGCTAACAGACTGATATTGTCTTGATAACATATGGAATTAGCAGTATAGGATTTTAAGACATTAACAATAAAGATGTCCACAATATAACTAATTACTGTACCTATGCCTATCTCAGATAACGAAGAAAAAGAGATTGTAAATCATGTATTCCATAGTTAACATTAAAGTCTGTCAATGAAATGTATGTATTGGAAAACAGTTAGCTGCAGCCATTACTGAATAGGCATTAAATTTAAACTAGAGCTGGAAGAAACACTATTGGCAAACAATGAAGTCTGTAAAGAACTAGAAAAAAATCTTGCACAAAGTACAAAAACAATGTTTTTAAAAATTAAATTAACAGCGTTTAAAAAATTATTTGTCTAAAGTCAGGTGTTTAAAAATTTAGTGGATAGTGTTTAACAATAAAGAACACATGGTCTGTGTGAGGGCAGGCACATGTAATAGAATTTTTGTGTTTTCGGATTAAATGAAAATGTAAATTAACAATAAAAATATGTATGTAATTGTGTAGCACGTAAATATACCATCATCTATTGTAAGTGTACAGTATAGCTGTAATTAATGCTAACATTTTTAGTGTGGAACAAAACACTTTCCTTTCCATCTACAGTTGGTATTCACAGTAAGTTTGGGGAACTCAACCCCCATGAATAACAAGGGATCACTGTATTCAATATCATAATATTTATTCCTAATACAGGAAAACGCCAATAAAATACTATAAAACATTTATGATCAATTGACAAAATTTTTATAGTTTTAAATCTCTGACAACTGAATATATAGAAGTTTACAACATATCTGTCTACCTCACCCTTGCAGTTTTCCTGCTTTCAACGTTTGGAAATTTGTTTACTTTTTGACACATTTAAGAACATAACTAGTAACTTTGCCATAGTCAATAATTTCCAATGTTCACAATACTTCCAAAAATGGTCATCATCCAGGTACTGGGATGGTTTGTTT
This sequence comes from Prosapia bicincta, assembly GCA_036971475.1. Taxonomy (NCBI): domain Eukaryota; kingdom Metazoa; phylum Arthropoda; class Insecta; order Hemiptera; family Cercopidae; genus Prosapia; species Prosapia bicincta. The sequence continues at coordinate 233,064,728 of JBAIZL010000005.1, read as the reverse complement.
TTTAATTGAATATGAATAAAACAAATTTGTGGAAAATTAGCAGTTAGTCAAAACTATTATTTCTTTAATCAGACACTATATCGATTGAATATTTAAACCAGTGCTTTCCAAAGGTGATCCATGGATCTTTGAGCTCTTCAAGTGTCCTCAAGAACTGTCTAAATCAAAACTCATTAGTGTGAGAAAAAATCAGAGAAAAATTTCTGTTAAAATAAATTATTCCCAAGAGAAGAAAACAATTTTACAAAATGTTTGACGAAAAATAGGACAGGTTTGTTGATTTAGCAAACAATTTTGTTTTAAACCCAGTTTCCTGAGTTTTCAAATAATCACAATCAACTACTTGAAAAATAACTAAAACATTTACTCATCTAGCTTCCTTTTAATACCTACTGGTATGAACAAAGTATTTCTGTTAAAATAAATTATTCCCAAGAGAAGAAAACAATTTTACAAAATGTTTGATGAAAAATAGGACAGGTTTGTTGATTTAGCGAACAATTTTGTTTTAAACCCAGTTTCCTGAGTTATAGTTTTTCTACAAAATCTAACCTCTTTAAAATAATCACAATCAACTACTTGAAATATAACTAAACATTTACTCATCTAGCTTCCTTTTAATAACTATTGGTATGAACAAAGTATTACAACACTGCACTTGAAGAAAAATTAGTATAAAAATAGAATTTATGTGTTTTAAATTTTCAAGTCAAAGCATCTGACCTAAAAACCTACCTTAAGTTTACACAGAAAAACAAGATTATTTAATCTCACTAATACTAGATTTATATTATGACTTTGCATGATTAAAACATGTTCAAATATATTTAAATATATTTTTTAACATAATAATTTATGTTTGTTATTATTACTTTTAATAATGAAAGTGCAATTCATTAGAATATAATAAATTTCTGAGTAACAATAAAAGTATTTAAACAAATATTTACTTCAAATTTACTCATTATTATGTCACGAAGTATTATGTCATGAAAAATAAAAATTTATATGCTATAAAATGTAAATTATTATTTGAAGGGGGACATTACCTTCTAATCTTTATTATTTTGAAATAACAGATTGTCTGAATGACACAGATCCTTATCAAGGTTGAGACTAACCAATAAATTTGCATGTTTTTTTAAATAAAATTCTATAACATATACCTAAATTTAAAAAAATACTATAAATGTTCTATTCTCTTATTACTAAACCCTTTAACTTTTATAAATACACAATACTTTAAAACAACAGAAAACTTTAACAACGTTAATTTTTCAACTAAAACTATTTTAAAAAATAACTAAATAATATTTCAGCATTTAAAAAAACAATAAAGCATTTACGATAATTCTATAAGCTCATTTTTCTAATTTTTTCATTACATTTCAACAATTTAATCAGATAATTTAAAATCTGGCATACAAGCAATATTTTTTCTGCCAAGCTATTATCCTTGTCAAAAATAAACAGCAAATACATCAAACATATACCTAATAAACATTAGTACTAGAACCAAATTCACCAAATTTGAAATACAGGATTTTACCTGCAGAGTTTTATTTCCGGTGTTTTGATTTGTTAAAAAAAAATCAAATTCCACTTTAATATACTCTGTAAAGGTTTATATTCAGAAGCAATACCTGAGATCTATTTTGACAGACAAAAATCACAACCATGAGAAAGTTAAAATTAAATAAGGTAGAATATTCCATTATAACACGAATGTACTTATATATGAGATCTTAAGAGCGTTTGATAACAAAATTCTAAGACAAACATTTTTCACTGAGAAGTGAAAAAACAATAACAAACACCAAAAACCAATAAAAATGAACATATTAATTTTTTTAAATGTTAACATAATAAAATATAGAAGACTCAGATAAGATTCAGGTTGTGGGTAAGAATAAAGAAGCATTTGAAAATTCTTTAAATATGTCCTTGAACACTCCCAAGAAAACTAGGCAACTATCCAGAAAGACAGTAAGGAAACCCAATGTAAGGCCTAGGTTACACGAGACTGGTTACCAGCTTTTACTTTGGATAGCTGCTAGTGCAGCACTACATAATGGAAGATTTTGTGGTTACGCTGGTATTAGCTACCAATATTATCGGCTGATTTTCAAAAACATGTTCTTTATGAGTTTGAGTAAAGAATATTTAAAGCTTTTATTTAGAATTAGAATAGATGAGTTTCATTTAGAAGTACTAACATGTCAATTCAGATAATAGTGGGTTAGGTTGTTGATACAAAAACAAGGTTTAGGATCTTCTTCAATGCTTGGTAAAAATTTTAAATGAAAATCTAAAAGTATGTAGAAATTTTACAAATAATGACAATAGAGTATAAAGATTTGTTAGAAATAAACACACCTCAAAAATTAAAGCAATGTACTTGTGAGACACGATATCCTCTACCCACAAATGTTTAAACTATAGAACTCCAATTAACCTAATACTGACTATCCGAATCAACTTCAAATTTCCACAAAAAAAAATTGAAACAAAATTTTTTAAAAATTAAGAAAACATTATTTGCAGAAATGTACTGCAATTTCCAAAATAGTGATTCTGTTTGCATGTGCTAGTGACCTTTCCTTCACGAAGCTAATGTAGGCACAGCACCAACTTTCACTATTCCTTTTGATTAGTCAGTCAGGGTATCTTTGATTAACATCGGTCCATTATTTTGTTTGTGAGTGTGTTTTGTCGTTCACCATGGCTTCTCATTAGCTTATTATTAGCACAAAAACTCATTATAAATCAATCAGAAAAAGGACTTATGGGTAAACGGGTAATATGTACAGTGTTGGACAGTCAACGATTTCAGACATTAAGAAGAACTGACCTACACTTTTAAACTTCATCTCAGTGCTTGAAAATGAAGATGAATGTTCTTCAAGGAAATCAATGAAGGCAGCCAAGAATTAGAAGATCTCGTTTTCAAGTGGTTTTTACAACAACCTTCTATGGGAAGCTCAATTTTTTATCCAATTTTTTTTTTTCATAGCTAAGAAGAATTGTTGTTAGTTGGGTCTCCTTGTCCAGTCCTAATTGATTCAGGTACAGAGGCTACTGTAACTTCTTTTCTCTGGCTAAATGAACTAACAAGGAATACTTAGGTAGTTCGGCTGACCATTTTAATTGAGATATTTTATACTTCTTTAAGAACAGATATCATGAAAAGACTACATGGTAATTTATCAGCCGCTGGAATGTTATTAGGTGGTCATGCAAAGCTGGTAATTCACTCCAGGCTCTGCAACTGATCATATGAAATACAAGCTTCTGGCAAAAATTGAACCTGGATTACTAGGAGCTGGTAAATACTTTCAATCTAGTAAAACTAGAGACAGGTTTTGTTGCCACTGTATATTGTTGAGTCTGTAGCTAGCTAGCGATTGGCTGGTAACCGGTCTCCCATAACCAGGACTTAATTGTATTAGGAAGAATATAATCAAAAATATTTTACAACTCAAAATGAACTGAGTAAGTTCGTGAGAGACTTATATGAAGAGCTCTTGTGAAAAAACCATCAAGTTAGTTGAATAGTAGCAAACAGAAAAGAAATTGTACTCAATAGGCTGTAATATTTTGCAATTCCATGCTAAAATAGATGATTAATATGCACGGATTGTCATAACTCTCAAGCCATATTATTAAACTGTGGTCAAAATTGAAGATTATGTTTTTTTAATGGTTGATTTGCTACCTACATTCTTATATGAACAAACCTTCCTAAACGTTCAGATAAAATAAGCTTACTAAACTATTTTCTATAAAATCTGACAATCTCGTGTATATTTGTAAATATATTATACCTGTGGAACTTGATGTAATTTTGAAATTAAACTTTATGATTGAACTAAAGGCATAAAGTTTACTAAATCTTTAGAATATCTCTTATACAGTAATAGTAAAAAGCATTATAATGATTATTTGTTAATAAAATAAAATGTTAGAGTGTTCCTTACCAAAGAAATTGTCGTTAACTGGTTGTGAGTAATGCAGGAGACGAAGGCACAAACAAAGAAAACAAACAAAAATGTTAGTTTTATGCAATTTCATCAAAACAAGCAAGGAATGTTTATGAAATAAAATGCTGCTGCAAAAGCAAAGTTAATATAAATTAGCAGGAAAAACTAATAAATATAAAAAACTATTGTTTTTTCTTTATATTTGTAGGATGTGTTTATAAGACAGTATTAAAATTGTTAAAAATAAAATCTAAATTTTTTTTAAAACTAATTATTTTTAACATTACTAATAAAGCCTTTTAAAAGAACAAATTTTATTAATTTCCTTGTATTATTTATATACACAAAATAAATAGAATATTGAAAATCCTTAGCATATGTTGATATGTTACACTCGTCTATAGAAACACTCACTTTTTTTATTATTGAGGAGAACCGTATCAGGAGATTAATCCCATTATCAACTCAGACCATAGTTCACCTCTTGGTTGTTTTAGGTTAGGGTGGGGGTAGAATTAAGTAGGTTAAAAATATTAGATGAATTTTTTTTTTAATTTATTTTAGAGACTTGGGGTTATAATGTCAAAAAAAGGTGAGTTACAATGTAATTGGGTGTTGATTATGTGTGTTGGTTGTGGACAGAAATATTTGGATATTTTGCATTGATCAGTTATGTGTAGTTGGTTTATTTTTGTTTTGTTTATATACAACTTGAAGATTTGATGTTATGTTTGTGTAGTTGTGGTTTTTGGATATGAGGTGTTCGGCAAAGTTTTACTGAATGTTTTTTTTGCGAGTGTTTTTATATATTCTTGGTAACGGGTGTAAAATGATCTTCCTGATAAAATGATTATGGGTGTATACAAACTAACTTGCAGTTCGTAACCGAGTTTCTATTTAGCCAAACACCAAGATCATTTTACACATGCTACCAAGAACACAACTCACAAACAAAATCACTATCAACTTTGCCAAACATCTCATACCCACAAACCACAACTACATCAACATCAAACCTACAAATTCTACATAAGCAAAACAAAATAACCGACGCCAAACAACTGAACAGTGTAAAACATATAAACATTTCAAGCTACACCCAATACACATAATCAATATTATATCACTCATACACTATTTAACATTACAACTCCCAAGAAATTCTAAAATAAATTTTTTTAAATCAGATAAAATCCCTACCTACTCCATCTTACCTTACCCAATTTTAAAACAACCAGGTCGGTCAAGATCTGAGTTAACAATGGGATACATGTCACGAAACAGCCATCCTCAATAATTAAAAAAAAAATAAGGGCTGGTATAGGCTAGTGCAGCATATTGTGTTTTGTTCAAGTATCTTAATATAAAACTTGTAGTTCAAGTGAAGATTAAATAAAACAAATAATATGAATAAAATAACGTTGAAAAGTCTAGTGTGGCAGTTATATTTAAAGGTGTTAATTGCTTTGTTAAAAACTGTAATAAAATTCAAAATTAAAATTGTAAAATGGAAAGTGTAAAAACATATTGTACTGACAGAAAAAGAGAGCTTGAGATACATTGAACAACATGGTTCAAGAGTAACAGAATCATTTAACAAAAAAAAAAAAAACAAACAAAAACGATAATTTCAATTACCTTGGAGAACATGAAACCCTAAGGTTCTATTGCTTGTCAAAATAGCGTACCATGAATGTTTGCAAGTTAACATGCTACCATCAATGTGTAAACACAATATGAGAATATCAATTAAGTCCATTAACTTTCTTAAAAATAACATGAAGTAAGTCATTTGAAATTACTTACAGTATAACTTGAAATTACAGTCTCTAATTATATCAAACTGTTACAGGATTTTGTAAAGTTAAATAATTTCTTCAACCATAAATAATACACATTTGCCATGATATGCATGCCAGAAACAGTGATAGAAGCTACTTTCCATCAACCAAAATTATTTGTTAAATTATTTGTGCAAAAAAGTTCAGTGCAAACAAAATATTTGTCTTGCTCTAACTGCTATCGGTTACCAAAATTTAAAGATGTGTAAATTACTTTTCAAAATTCCTGCTATTTCGAGTTTCACACCAATTCTTTTGAATCAATATAATTTAATTCATCTTCAGATAGTAACACCTAACACTTAATGATACAAATAATAACTCTTATTAACATTTGGGATTAGTAATATTTATATGTCTAGAGAAAATAACAACTGAAGTATAGCAATTAGATATCCAACCCATTTACAATGGCTTTAAATCATTTTAAAAATACGTTAAATTTATTAAAATTCTATGCTAATACTGATATTCTGTTGTGGCTGGACTGTACATGGTATTAAAATTTAGTTGTATGACCAATAGAGGTATTTTCGAATTGACTGATATATTGTCCACAGTTTTTAAAGAACATGTCATGGGAAATAACCATGGTTGAAGGCTTGCCGATCAATGTAATGTAAAGTCTGGCCCAGTCTTCCTCATCAAGAAAAGAAGAAAAACGGTAAAATATTTGTGGGGAACTTGATTACAAGGACAGAAGATCTGTTACTAATGAACTTGCCAAATTATTTGTTGCATCCTGGAGCTTCAGTCTGCATACTGTACTAATTGTATACACTGCATATGTCAACCCTCAGTCATTTGTTTTATGATCTAATTGTTTTGCTTTATATTTCAAACTGATGCTTTGCTACATAAGCAAATAACATTATTTTTCCTAACTTGTATTACAAGCAGCTCTAGAAAAATACTGTGCTCGGATAATGATTAGACAATAAACTACTGAATGATTAAAAAGTCAAAGTATTTTATAGCGCCCAATAAAAGTGAAAAGAAGAATTTGTCAAGGTACGCCAATGGCTAAATTTGCACCATTTCTCACATAATGGAAACTGGTATTTTCCCTGTGGCAAAGCTGTTCACAATTTTTTGGAGATAAGCCACATCACTCCACTTCCTCATCTTCTCTTCTCAACAAATTATAGCACATTATAACTTCTTTTAGTGCCTATAAATGAAACTGGAGCTAACAAAAGCGATTTTAAGATAATTCAGATGTGAAAGAAAAATCGAAGGTATCACTGAACAGTACTGGAAAAGAAATGTACAACTATGTTTTATGAAGTAGAAAAATCACTTTACCAGATATATTAGTGTTGAAAGAGAGTACTTTCAAAGATGACTAAAATTTGCAATTTAAAAAAATAACTTCTGTATTGTTCAAAAAATTCTGCCTTGTTGTTTGTTCCTCCATTGTAAATAATATTAGTTTGCAAGAACTGAGATGTATGCAGTATATGAATGTATTTTGTCTGTTTCAATTTTGATTTTATTTACCAAATATTCATTTGATTTCCAAGCACTAGTATGTTCTTTAAAGCATATAGGAAATGATATAGAAATGCTTCCATTTAATAATACTTTGGATAAACAGATGATTAATATATTTACTTATTCTATATTACAAAAAGGGGTTTAGGCGTTATCACTTTCTAATATCTAATAAGTATGTTTCTTTCTTTATAAATTATTTGATCAGTTTTTAATCAACTATAATGTTTACAAACAGGTCTCATTATACGAGAGAGGGCCCAAAAATCACCAAAATTTGTTTGTTATACCTTTAATATTTAATTTTGGACAATGCCACTTTTATCTCCTTCTAAGTCCTCCACATTACACAAGGTGCACATATCTAGACGTGGTTTTAACTTCTGCAAACAGCTCTGTAATTTTTCTATCTTAATGCCTTTCTAAGCTTCCATCATTTTTACTTTTACTCCTTCTATGGTAGGAAAACGTATTTCCTTTTAGCTCTCGTTTCATTTGGGGAAATATGAAGAAGTCGCACGGAGCATGATCTCGTAAATAAGCAGAGTAAGGAACCAAGGCCATGCTATACCAGAAATCGTTGTACTGTAATGGTGGTCTGGACAGGACCATTGTCATGGTAAAGGTTCCACTTCCTACTCCACCATGAACCAAAGCTCTTACATCGCACTGCATTATTCAAGTTTTCAAAACACAGTTTCTAGATTGTACCCACAACACCAAGTTATAATGGTAGAGAAAAATTTTTGATAATTGTCTAACTCGTTTTTGAACAACCAGCACACATCCACTTGATTTCGTTCTTTTTTTGTTAGTAAGGGCGCAAGGAACGGACTTTGCATTTGTAATTCTTCAGTGCATTTGTACTACATGAATCCATTGGTAATTCATCAGTGAGAATTGTTTGACACAAACTCCAAGAAATGATACTCAAGTTAACAAGGTTGTCAATTGTATTTCACCCCTTTTACCATAATACAATCATGAGCATTCACAACATTTTCTTCAGTTCTTAAAGTTGAATGAAGTCCTGGTCGAGGAAAGTCAGTGATCGACATGTTGCCATTTTTAAATCGTGAAAACTACTCACAGACTTGTGTTTTGCTTATAGTGTCTTCCTTGTGAGCTGATTTCATTAAAACAACAGTTACCCTAGGATAAAACAAAACTTCACTGATAAACAATGTTCATCTTAAAAATTGACAAATTAACCATTAGCGCCTTAAAATAAAAGCTTGCAGAAGGTTTTTAACTCCTAGCAGATTGACTAATCAATGTCATTTCTACTCCCTGCTAGCGGCAGAAGTGGTTACTGCAATTAGCAAGCTCACTGCTACACAATTCTGGTTATTATTGGATCCCCTTGTATGTTTAAAACTGTTCTCAGCGATTATTATTATTATAAAGTCTGAAGTCTACAATATTTTAACAGTGTACTTGTAAATCAAATTATAACAAATTCTGTCTGTATTATAAATTGAGAGTTCTGTTCTAAGTATCACAGAAAATTTAATTTTCTGAAATTTTTAATTAATAAAAAAAATTTAAATTAATTAATAAAAGTAACCTACAATAGTAATAAAGATGATTGTTACATTTATGACGAACTGTTTTCAAAAAAATTATTACCAACTGCTTTTGTTATTGAAAGATTTTCATTTCTAATGCATTCAGTTAGCAATAACCCTGCATTTGACTACATACAAGAATTTTTTGTAGGACGCTAGGACACCTATAGTCTAAATGGCTACAAAATAAGAGCAAAAGTACTATTATATTATAAAAGCCAATAAAACCCTTTTTTTATTTACTTATTCTACTATAATAATGAACTATAAATTTCTTTTAATTACTACAGTACGCTTCTATTTCTGCAATTAGGGCTTCATAACAATATGATATAAGTGCTAATTTTTAGCTCAATTTAAGAAGACTATATCACATTTAGAAGACGGCTCCATTCATATATGAATATACGAGGTCTGTTCAAAAAATACGCGGACTGTTTGAATTTCGCGGCTCTAGTTAGTTTCAGGAGAATCCGCTTGATGTCGCTAGGTTTGTATAAATAGACTGATTAAAAGGCGGTATTTCAGTCGCAGATATCTTCATTTGTTGATGAGTTACACGCAGTTTAGTAAAGAGTGTTTTTTTCGTTTGTCGGATTGTAAAATGCCAGCCTGAAGGAGCAACGAATTGCTGTGAAATTTTGTGTAAAACTAGAGAAATCTGCAAGAGTAACATTTGCCATGCTTAACACGGCCTACTGCGATGTTGCCATGAAGCGTACTGCATGTTTCAAGTGGCATGAACGTTTCAAGGGTGGCCGACAGTCGATTGATGAGGATGAGTGTCCTGGACGTCCTTCAACGTCAACTGACGATCCACACGTTGACAAAACAACACCCTGGTGTGCGAAAATCAATGTCTGACCATTAGGGAGCTTTCCGAAGAGTGTGGGATATCAGTTGGATCTTGTTACAAGATTTTGACCGAAAAATTGAAGATGCGAAATTTGTGCCACGCCTGATGACCAACGACCAAAAAGCCAATCGCGTCCGTATTTGTCAAGAACTGCTTGATTGTTCAAATGAAGATGAGAACTTTTTGTCAAGAATTATATCCGGTGATGAATCATGGGTGTATGGTTACGACATTGAGACAAAAGTCCAATCATCCCAATGGGTGAGTCAAACGTCCCCAAGACCCAAAAAAGCTCGCCAAGTTCGGTCGAATGTCAAGGTGATGCTGACAGTTTTTTTTTTATGCTAAAGGTGTTTTTCACTACGAGTAACTCCCTGAAGGCTCTACAGTCAACCAGATTACCTACATTGAAGTACTGAAACGTCTGAGGGACGCCGTCCGACGCAAAAGGCCAGAACTGTAGAGAAGTGATAACTGGTTTTTCCATCACGACAACGCTCCAGCTCACTCAGCACTCAGAACTCGTGAGTTTTTGGCCAAACAATCAGTCACTGTTTTTTCCCACCCCCCACCCCTACTCACCTGACCTTGCTCTTTGTGACTTTTTCTTATTCCCAAAACTCAAAAAACCAATTCTTTGCTCCTTCAGGCTGTCCATTTTACAATCTGACAAACAAAAAAAACACTCTTTACTAAACTTTGTGTAACTCATCAACAAATGAAGATATCTGTGACTGAAATACCGTATTTTAATCAGCTGATTTATACAAACCTAGCGACACCAAGCGGATTCTCCTGAAATTAACTAGAGCCGCGAAATTCAAACAGTCCGTATATTTTTTGAACAGACCTCGTATTAAATAAGTATTTAAAACACAGATTAGGAAGCCTATCCGATATACTTCCCAATTCATTTAATGTTGCTAACTGATGCTGCTCAAATCAAAAACTACATTGAAATTATGACCAGAAAAATATTGCGTACATAAAATAGAATAAAAATGTCAGCAAAGAGATGTTACCCTCTTTTGTACTCCAGCATTCAGAATAAAAACAACATTAAAATTTTAACTGGATACATGTTGCTTAAGGAAAATAGAACTGTTGGCCAAGCAATACTGCTCAGTTGCACATCTAGCTTTTAAAACAAAAACCACATTAAAAATGGGGCCAGAGAAATATTGATTTTAATAGGAGTGAAGTTGCTTTATAAATAAGGAAGGAATGTATGACTAAAGGACAGTGTCAGTTGGTCTTTCTCATATCTGGTTTAATCCAAGCTGAACTAGACGGGGTCTAATGTATTAAAAGTTTTTTACTGAAACCTAAATTTAATTTTATTGAAAATTATTTTAAACTGAATTAGGATTACAGCTAATGAAAACAAAATGATGATGCTTGCAAAAAATTACCGTGGATATTATTTTTAAGACTAATGAAACATTTTTCATTATATGATGAATGAAAAATAAATAAATATTATCGGTCATACCAGAGTTCCTAGGATCAGGCTCACTCTCGCTATCTGCTGGAAAACATGCAACAGAGGAAACACAACTACAAACAAGTCCACAACATGCTAAGTACCATGCTGCAAGGAAACCCATGTCTCACAAATTATTTAAATATTTTTCTGTCAATTAACCTCTTAAATATTTGTAATAAACATTAACACAAAGGCATTAAATAATCAAATCTTAATTTTAAAACTTTAATTACGTTGAAAAACCTATTTTACAACTGCCAGTCAGGTACCAAAATTTTATATTTATCTGTCATGAATCACAATTATAAGCCATCTACTGAGAAAACAAAATTAGTGACTTTTTGTTAAACTATTAAAACGTATCAATAATTTTTTTTAAATTACAAAATTAAGGAAATATATTACAAATGATAAAGAGTTTATAAGAATTGAAATATTGTATCTGGACAATTTTATTATTTATAAAAAAATATTATAAAAATGAAATAAAAATATATTATTTGTTTTAGAATCATCGTTTTATGGTACATTAGAATCATTGTATTTAATAATCAATCAAAATAAACAATTATTAGTATTAATGCATACAGTAGAACCTCTCTAATTCATCACTCTATCCGTCACAATAACAACAAACATCATCTGCAGATCTGCACTGTCACATGATATAGGTGACAGCCAACATATAACACTAATACCAGACATTAGTTATTCAATTACTGAGAAAATCAGTTTTAAGATACAGTTTTTAAATTTGAAAAGTAGTTATTTCTAAGTATTTGAAATAACCAGAAGCATAAGCATGAATACATTCAGACACATACACACACACGCGCACACACACACACCAGAACAAAAAGAACATTTAATCAAACTAAATCATTGAACCATGTTAAAACAAGCCAAAATAAATTTCTTAGTATAGCAATAAAAAAATATATATCCAAAAAATAAGAGTAAAACAATAATTAAGAATGTAATAGCTGAATGTAAATATTTTAAAATGTGTTAAGAATGCTGAATACAACCAGATATGTAGTTAGAAAATGTAACATACAAGCTGCATAGATTTTTTTAATCAAGCTTTTGCAACAACTGATTTCCAATACTGAATGAAACACATTATAAATGGTAAAAGAAGTCACCATCACAATATCAACATAGTTTTTTATAATGTATGATTAACAGTAAACATATTATCTGCAAGCGCCATAAAGAATAATCTGAGCATTATTGTCTTATTTCCTTATAATTTCATAAGATCAACCAATGTGTTTCGAAGAACCTCCATTTTTAATTTTCAAACTTTTAACAAATTTTATAGTGTGGTCAACTCATTTTTGTTCAATTTACCCAAAATTTGACTTCCTATTATTAATTTAGTTTTCAACAGTATTGCATTAGGGAGAGCTAAAAAAAATATATATATATATTTAAAAAAAAGCCATCAGATAATTGAAGAAGCATTTTCCTCATCAAGTAATATTGGTTTTCCACCAAGTAATATGTCAGTTTTCTTTACTAAAATAAACACAAATTTGATTAATATGAACAAGCGTATAGGAAAATACTGATAGGCTTTTTCAGGATTTTTTTCATATCTATATGTTAGACATGATGTCCAAAAGCCTCTTACAGAGCCTGATAGAATAGTGCCTTAAATTCGCGTTGCCATCCATAATAAGGATTAACATGTAACTTCATTATATCCTACATATTAAGAACTATATATTAATATACAATGCTCATGACCTCATTATTTTTGTAATTTGAATATATGTCGATTTTACCAAAATAATAACACAATTTATAAGGTCTTAGGAGAAAATGGAGGGAAATATATTTTCAAGTTATCATTACAGTTATAAGTTGATAAATTGGTAATTCAGTAAAAGATTTAAAGTCTCCATCTATTCTAAACACACTTAAAATAAATATCTACATCCTTTTAATATTTGTAATTTCTGTAGGTCTTTTAGTATCATCAAATTGAGCTTGAATATAATTTCTCTGTTTACGGATGTTTCATGAAAAAAAAACAGATTTTTCTGGAATAAGCAGGTTATCAATAAAAGAATACAGTAAACAGCAACCTTCACATGCTCTATCAGGGAAAGAAAATTCTGAGAAATTCATTGTCAGTTTGTTCATAATCTGGTCTATAGTTTTTGGTAATAGGAGTAGACAAAAGAATTCAACTTGTTTGTCTGAAAGCAAGAGAATTTTTGTTTTTAATTAAGAAAGGAAACTGATTCCTGCTGCAGATTTTGGAAATAGCATTGTTTTGCTGTGCTTGCTACTTTGATGCACTATAGTGTAATGGAGAGGGTGTAACAATGGTGAATATACTCCATTATTTATATTCCTCAAATTATTAAATAATACAACTAAATTTCAAAAACTTATTATCTTGAACACGATTTTTCAACCTACAATAATTTTTACACTTTATTATTTGTAGGAAAATTTTGTTTTAAGAAGTATAACTATATTAACGGGGGCTAAAACATCCATTTCTAGGTCAGTAAGTTTTATCACTGTAGGAAGTGAAGTAGGAAATTACTACGAAAGTAGCATTCAACGATTACCCTCAGGCACAACTTCTTCTTAGCATACTCCCCCCCCCCAGGAGTACCATACAACGATCAGCCTTAAGGTACAATTAGTTCTCAGCATACCCTCAGGAGTATCATAGAACGGTCAGCCCTACGGCACAGTTAGTTCTCAGCATACCCTCAGATGTAGTATATAACGGTCAGCCCTAAGGCACAGTTAGTTCTCAACATATCCTCAGGAGTAACATACACGGTCAGCCCTAAGGCACAATTACGTTAGGCCGACGTAAAATAAATATATTAGTGACAAAATGTTCGGCAAGATTGTAGTTTTATGGCCATCCACCTTTAATCACCTAAGTAGGAAATTACTTTACTTCCAGTTTTGTATCTGTTGATTGAGGTTTCAGTTTTGAGCAGGTTCAAGTAAATTATTAATAAAGAGGCCGAGAGAGGCAGATAACTGTGCTCATATTAACTGGGCATATCCTAACTAAAAATAATGTTGGAATTAAACTTGGTTTTAACCTTTATATTTAAGAAACTATTTGGTATACCAAGAATATTATGGTTCTCTGAAATGTTTCAGGTAATATTGAGGAAAATATAACTTCAGGAAATCAAGTACAGTAGTCTCGAAAACCCGAGTCCTGATTTTTCGAGGTTCCATTAAATTCAAGCCTATTTCTATTTCAGATTATTTATTTATTTGAAAGAATAATAAAATTATTTACTGTTAGATATTGCACCGTCACATCCTGATGAAGATCAACTGTGGTCTGATGATATCCGTGCTTTATTTCTGCCCACAAATGTTATGAGCTTAAACCAGTTGATGAATCAGGGTGTTTTGGAATGTATGAAAAAATACAAATGTTACTTTTTACAATCTCTCTTGGGAAAGACTGAAGGAGGAGAAAGCATTGTAGGCTTCCTAAAAAATATATACTTGAGGAAGTTGTGTACTGGATGCCTAATCATAGAAGGAATTAAAAGAAGAAACATCAAGTAAGTCGGGGGGGGGGGCGAGTCCTGAATCATAATAAAACTGTTGATTGTGTCATCAATCTACAAGAAGTAACAGATTTGACATTTCTTATCAAGAAATTTCCAGATTGTGAAAATGTCAATGATACAGACATACAACTATCAATGGATGAGTAGGGATGAACATAAGTAAGTAACAATAATACATATTACAACTATTAAAATGATACAAGAAACTACTGAAGGCAGTGATGATGAGAATAAAGATGAAGGTTCAGTCGAGAAAGTACAACAAAAAATAATGTCACAGTGAAGGATCGGCTGCCTTAGAAACTGCAATGCGCTATATTGAACAGGTTAGATGTGCTTCTGCTAAGACGTCTACGCGACACAACAGCTTGAAAAATATACAAAATAACGACAAATATTTACTCAAATTAATTGCGTGTATCTTAGCAGTAATGATCTGTTTAAAATAACTCTGAATCCAAACCCTGGTCCATTAATAAAAAAAAACAACTTTTTTTACACATATTATTAGTGGGTTTCCTTTACTTTATTTAAATCTCAATTCACAACAATTTGAATCAAGGCAGTAATTTAATCAGATGTTATGAACTTTACAATGTTACATGTAAACTTCCAATGTTATAAGCAAACTTTAACAAAATTCCTCAATAATTTCTTGAAAGTCCTAAATGCACGACTAGTACTCAAATTTATAATTCATATATTAGTGAGAGGATTTCAAAACATGGCTGAAATAATAGCAAAAACATAAAGAAGTTAAATGTGTTAACCACTCAGCAAAAATAAAAACCATCATAATTTTCATTATTAAAATTTAATATTTAGAACATCTGTTCTAAAATGGTGATACATTTATTTTCATCTAAAATAAGTGAAAAGAAAATTACATGACTGATAGGATTCTGGAGATAAAGTGCTTTGTAAGAATATAATTATTTCCAAAGCCAATTTATGATTATTTTTCTAAATCGAAATACAAAAGATTTTAATTCACATAAGTAGTACTTGTGTTAAGTATTTATCTTTTGTTGCAGAGAACTTGTGTCACTAGAAGATGCCCTGACAATTTAATTATTTATTATAAACCCTGATTATTCATAAAATAATTTGTTAATAAATTAATTATTAAAAATGCATTCTTTTTTATTAAGCCTTTGGTTAATTATATGCTGAATATCAAAGTTAATAAAAACCAAATCCATTTAACTAGCATCATGGGTTTCCCTGATTGGGCATGCTACATGAAACAACTACACACTACAAATCACAATAATGCAAAGTAAGTACAAACCAGAAGAAGCATATTCTCCAGGATGCACCCAGCTCCCTGTGTAACAGAAATCAGCAAACACATCTTCTATACAATTACATACATTACAGTATTTTAAAAAATATAACATTTTGATTTATATATCAAGGGGAATCGTATAAAACTAGATTTTTTTCAACTATAAGTATTTGTAAAAAATATAATAAAATTGTTTTCTGTTACAACTTCCTTGATTTAGAAAGTTTAAGTATGTAATAATAACTCGCTTTCCGGTTAAACACTGATTCATTATAGTGCTTCTATGATTTACTTTCAAGATCACCAGTAATTTGTAATGATTCGTAATAGCAATTGGCATAAAGCTGGACTTCAGTCAAGCTATCACTTTCTAGGCAGCTATAAAGTGACTATGCCAGTCAGCATTTTGCAACTCTCTTGGTTACTGTCCCTTATAAATTAACATTCTGTCTAATATTTGTATTACAACAATTATTTAGGCTTTGCCTATTTATAATAGTCAACTGCCTATTTTGTTCAATTTTATTAAATGTCAGTTTCAAAAAGTCCCAAAATTATTTAACAAAGGAAGAATATCAATTTAGATGTGAAATTACAAGTTCTACAGAGATTAGAATCAAATTTATTAAATATTTAAACCCAATTACAAAAAAAAACAAACAAAATAAAAACTTATTTTTGGTACTATGGATATATGTTATTACCTGACATGATGAAGTAATCGTTCAACACCATACAGTGCTGTTTTGTTTACTACTAGAATGTATCTAGTGGTGTCAGCAACATATTGCACTGCACATAGTGTACTGGCACTGAGGAGAGAGCCCTCATAAAAACATCAACCTTTTGTGATAAAAAAGCTTGACTGGTTGAGGGTTAGTGAGTTTCTACAATTTTCTAACCTTGTCTTGGATATAGACTATCAGAAAACTAACTATTTCTATTTTGTCAAATAATATATTTTATACCATTATTAGATCTGAATATTTTTAACAGAGTTGTTTCCAAACTTTACCTCAATATTTAGAATGGTTTTGTGACCATTATATAAAATTTTATACCTATCGTGTTACAATAAAGATTGTTACTATTACTACTGATATTAGTAGTTTTAGGTCCGTAGAATGAACCTCCAAAAAATGTCAATTTATACACGTTAATTACTCCGGGATGCAATTTATGATTGAGTTGTTTTAGACTAAGCACGCACTTGTCTTTTGTGGTGCTGTTTTGTTTACTACTATATGGCCCCAGAATATATCTAGTGATGTGAGCAACATATTGCACTGCACATAGTGTACTGCTACTGAGGAAAGAGCCCTCATAAAAACATCAACCTTTTGTGATAAAAAAGCTTGACTGGTTGAGGGTTAATGGGTTGCTACAATTTTCTAATCTTATGTCTTGGATATAGACTATTAGAAAATTAACTATTTCTCATTTTGTCAAATATATTTTATACCATTCTTAGATCTGAATATTTTTAACAGAGTTGTAGAACGCTCGTTGTGGAACGAACCTTCATAAAATGTCAATTTATACATGTTATTTACACCGGAATCCACATTATGACTGAGTTGTTTTAGACTAAGCACGCACTTGCGTTTAGTGCGCAAGATAAATCATTATGATCTGTACACCTATATGGAAATTAAAAAATTACATTATACGAAAACGTTTATTTTGAATAAAAAGAAAAATACAAAAAGGATAATATTTACAAACTAGTAAAATATTTAGCCATTAAGACAAATCATATATGATTTAGCCATTTTGATAAACAGGCACTACTAAAAAAAATGTACAGACAAGAACAGAAACGAGAGGTAAACATCGCACTGGCAAGTTCAAAGTGCAACTGAATTTTCATAAGTGTATATTGATTAATACTAATCAGGCTGATTCATTACAGTAGAGCAACAGTTGTGTGGCATTAAATATCAGTCTGCATTTTTTTCTTTCATATGAGTGGATTTCAATTTAAAATAATGTGTTTTATTTGCACCACTAAACAATTGCCCCATTATAAATCGCAAGTCCATGCTTAGCTATATTCTAGGATTTTTATAATTAACATAAATCTAGTGTGAAAAACGCAACAAATAATATTACAGTCGGCGCCGCTTATTGTGATCACGGTTAATGTTATCATTAGGTTATTGTTATCGTTTCATTGAAAAACAAACACGGACGTATATTAATACATTGTAATTAGGCCGCTTATTGTAATCATCTGTTCGCTTATTATTATCATTTAATTTGCCATTCAAAATCATATGCGTCAATGTATACTAGCATAGACCAAGTAAAAATGTCTACAAAGTAGTGTAAACAGCACGTGCAACACACAATGACGCCCAATTCATAGAATGTTTATTTTTAGAATGACAGATATACTTAATAACGGTTTCAGCACTTAGCACAGTTCTCAGAATGGCTCCTTTACTCTTTGTTTACTCAAACATCCTAGCCTCGCTGAGTCGACCTTATGTTTGTTAACATTAGTTGATGTTACTACTGAACCATTCACAGTACAGTCCTACTGTATTTTTTAACAGTGAATTTTTATGAACGTTTATTACAGTATTTCAGTGTGATTTTACATAACTTAATTTTTAAAGATCTTTTTCGTTTGTTCTGTAGAGTTTAGTGTAACTTGAAGTTTCAAAGGACAGTATAGCAAGATGTCCGAATCTCAAAAGAAACGACATGATTTAAGTCTTAAACGACAATTTAATATTCTAGATAGGTACAGTAAATTACCAAAAATGAGTCAAAGAAACGCTGCTTCTCAACTTGGCGTTTCTCAACCTCTCTTATGTAAAATATTGAACAACAAAGAAAAAATCTTGTCATTATTAAAGTGTAATGCAAATGTTGACAACAAAAGAGATTGTTCTGGAAAGGATCCGCAAGTGGAATCAGCTTTGAAATTGTGGTTTAAAAATGTTCGCGAAAAAGATGCTCGAGTTGACGGCCCACTAAAGCATCTAAAATCTGAGGATCTTGCCAAAAAAATAGGAAAACAGGATTTTAAAGCCACTGATGGAGGGTTCAATTGATGTAAGAAAAGGGAAAACATTGTTTACAAGAAAACGTGTGGTGAAAAAAGAAATGCTGATTTTGTTGGAGCTGAGGACTGGCTACAAGATTTTGGCCGAGTATTCTCCTAGCTGCATATACAATGCAGATGAAACAGGACTTTATTATCGTGCTTTACCCTAACATACTTACTTATTTTAAAAAGAAATTGCTAACGGCTGTAAAATATGTAAACAAAGAATAACTGTTTTGTGTTGTGTTAACATGGTTGGTCATAAAGAAAAACTCTTAATTATCGGTAAATCTAAAAATCCACGTTGTTTTCAAGGTATCAAAAAGCTACCGGTTGAATATCATTCAAACTTTAATGCTTGGATGACATCAAAAATTTTTAATGAATGGCTGACTAAATGGGATACCAGCCTCAAACGCAACATTGTCCTTCTACTAGACAACTGCACTG
The DNA here is from genome assembly GCA_036971475.1 of Prosapia bicincta. Classification (NCBI taxonomy): domain Eukaryota; kingdom Metazoa; phylum Arthropoda; class Insecta; order Hemiptera; family Cercopidae; genus Prosapia; species Prosapia bicincta. The sequence goes on along the minus strand of JBAIZL010000005.1, from coordinate 233,045,138 downwards.
CACATGACATAAGCACTACGCTAAAACACATCAAAGTGATTTACCTTCTGGCCAATACTACATCAATTATTCAGCCATGTGACCAAGGCATAATTAAAAATCTCAAAAGTTTTTATCGACGAGAGATGCGTGCTAGAATTATAGAAAATATGGATGAATTTCAAACCCTTACCTCAAATGAATTGGCTAAAAAAACTTCTTTACTCGATGCTATTAATCTGATAGCAAAATCTTGGAATGAAGTTTCTGAAAAAACTGTGAAAAATTGCTTTAAAAAAGGTGGTTTTTTTGTTGAAGAAAATCAAGAGCAAGCTACATCTTAGGAAGACTCTGAAGAGGACTTGAAGCCTTTCGATTTGTCCTTAAAAGAATATACTGTTTGGATGGAAGTTGACGATAGTATTGAAACAGCAGCGGAAATGACTGAAGACGATATTTTTGAGGTAGTTGCTTCACCATCAAAAGTTACTGAAGAAGAAGAAGGCACCGATGATGACGAAAATGATAAATGTGTACCGCAAAGATCTAAGCAGGAAGTTCACCAAGCTCTTGAAATTCTAAGGCAGTTTGTTCAACAAAAAGCAGAAAATTTCAACAAACATTATGAATATGAACAATTTATAAACAATATTTTACGAGAAGACTACAGACAGTCACATATAGAGGAATTCTTCGAGAAAAATTAAATGTAAATTTGAAGTGTTTTATAATGAAGTTTTATGTGTTAAAATGTTTTGATCAAGTGTTTTACGTAGTTCTATATATATTTTTTCAATTATGCTACAGTGTTTTAAAAAAAATCTACAGTGGAATAAAATGAACTGGCATGAAATATGCCCAGTAATTTTAACAAGTAGAAAACTAAATTACAGAAATTCAACTACTGTACATAAAACTGTCCGGAATAGCATCAAAATTTGGTAAGTACAGTTTAAGTATAGTGTTACAGAATTAGAATTACTTAATGTAATGATAGGCTTACATATCGTTCAGAACAAAAAACAGTTGTGGCAATAATACAGTGAGTTCAATGCAGTACGGCTGTAGACTACATCGTAATTAAGCGTTCGGTTATTGTTATCGTTCGGTTATTGTTATCAAATATGCTTCTGACAAATATGATCACAATAAGCGGTGCCGACTGTATATCAATATTTTTATTCAATAGTGATTGAACATTGGCACAAATAAAAATCATGAAATAGTCTTTATTTTCTGCATTAGTCAATGAAAACGCTGTGAAAATAACAAAAGCCTGTTCATCAATAGACTTTACTGTAAATAAGGACACATAAATAAATTTTACTTGTCTTTATACGATAAATTCTATGTTAACCCTTGGTTTCTGAAGCTATAAATCTGATGTAATGGTTGTATGAAATTTATGCACCAGTTAGTTGTGGTAAAATAAGAGGAATTTATGCAATAGATAGTGATCAAGGAATCTTATTAACGCTGGTGAAATACATCTAGCCAGGTGTGAAAATATTTGTATATTTATGTATTATACCATTACGATTTTCTATGGTTCGAAATGAAATCGAATATGAATTCTGTTATAAGCTAAAAAAAGCTTTAGTTGAAATGCAAAAGCTTCAACTCAATTTTTTTGTCCCATCATTCAACCTAATCATAAGCTTTTATATTTTTTTTAACTGCAAATGTATGGAGATAAGAGAGTTCATCACTTTGCATCCCTGGAAAACATTACCAAAAATAAAATTTGTATGAAGACAAGATAAAAACTAAACAATATATAAACATGCCAGATCTGATAAGATAACTTTTAATTATCATACCCTGCATTCAAGGTATTTATTCATCTTCTTCAAGGGTTATCATGTTATCATTGTGGATGAAATATAGGCAAGGGATTCTCAGAAACCTTAAGAAAGAACATCTTGGGTAAAATTGATACTTTTAAAAATGTGTCAATAAACATTCATAAAAGATGTATACATTTCTTTGTTTTATCAACAAATCTTTAAAACTTTTGAGTAGTTCCTAAGATATAAATGACTCATGTTTCCACAAAAATTTAATAATGGTATGTGAAAGTTTCACAAGTTGCTAAATATATTAAGAAAATTTCATTAGATAGAGAATTACAAAATATTTGTATAATTGTATTTTAAATCAGTTAGTTGATAAAAAAATATAGTGATCAAGTTGATGACTTTTTGTCTAAATCAGGTTATATAATATATGTTTATAATAAATATGGAATTTACTTAACTGTGAAAGTAGAAATGAAAAAAGTATAGTTATCCTCAAAGGTTATCTTGTAAGCAATATCACTTCTGCTTCAGAAATAAAATTGGGAAAACATTAATTAAGATTTAATTTTTATTGAATTAAAAATAACTTAAAAAAGACAGTAAACTGAAGATCAAGTATTTGTCGAACTATTTCACTATCAAGTATTACTCATTACTTCAAAACTTTTTGAGATTATATTACATGAGGAAACATAAAATGAAGATCTTTTATAACCATCATCATTTAAACCTAAATTTTAAAATAAAACATTTAAAGAAATAAGACCTTCTATAGATAAAAAAACTATTATTTTTGTTAAGAACAAAACATATATATTTCTGTAATATTTTCAAAAGTAATATCTGACAGCCTCCTATCTAATTCCTATTGAGGTCCAAGAAATAGACAATATATTTGAAAAGAAACTTTGAAGCTCAGTCTATATTAAACAGAATAAAAAAAAAGCTGAACTGCATAATATGTAAATCTTAAACATGCTTGTTATATAATGTATAAGAAGGTGGAAAAACAGTTTTAGAAGGGTTTTAAGCAACATCTCTCAAATTACGAAAGAAAAACAGAATTACTGATGAAGTATTTTACATATCTGTTTTAACCACTTTTAGGCACAAATTGAAAGAATTTTCTACAAAAATATAACTGCTTTAAAGTAAGAAAGTGCTATAAGTTTATTACATAAATAGGGTTTCATTTAATGAAACCTTATTATGTCTTGCGAAAGGTTGTCAGCTTTAAGAAATATTGCTGAAATTATGTAACTACAATAGGATATAAAATAAAGCAGACAGTTTGTAAAAACTAAATCGTCTTAAGGTTTGAATTTTAAGACAATTTTCATTTGAATTATTTTAAATATTTATATGACGTGTTAAATTTTCAACGAGAAAACTTTACAAAGGAAATAAAAATTCCTAAAAACTCGAGAACTCATTTCAGGTAAAATTATATCAAAAACTTTTTATAATAATAATATTTCATTCAAATTTAAAACATTATCATTTGATGCCTTATAGCATAACAAGCAAATTCTGAATAGAGATGTATTTCCTTTTTGAAATATGTACAACATAGAAAACTGTATGCCCTGGAAAAAAATTGACTTTAAAACAAATGTTTCTAAAATTGAATCAAAAATAGATTAATTTATTCTAAAACAATGAAAACATTTCAGAGAAATTAAACATACAAAGTGGGGCAAAGGTGTGAAGTACAACCAAGACTTTTTGATTTTGGGAGAGCAGATCTGAATGTTCGGTTGGCCAGTAATAAAGGCATTGTGAGTATTTTAACTTGAAGCATGAATAAAACTAAATATGTAAAACAAAGGAAAACCATTATGAAAAAAACAAAAGTGATAAGAATAATAAAATAATACAAGTCCATGTCTACGCTTAGACAGGAATGGCAAATAGTTTTTCCGTGCTTCCTTGAACATTTTCAAACTATTTGGGACTATTAAACTGACCTTGAATATACTTTGAATGTTTTAATGGAAGGTTTTCTTGAAAAACATCATTATTTTTGGAATAAAATTTTGAGACATTTATAGTTAAAATAATTTAGCCATCATATTATGCTACAGTGTTAGGTTTATAAATGACTAAACAAACTAAGTATTTGTATCAGTATAAAGCTTAATGTTGATTTCAAGATTTAATTATAAAACAATTATTAAAAATATGCAATTTTCTTCCCCAGTTAAAAAAGGACCAAAAAATATTGATCAAATAAAAAATATTTTTATTATTTTAAAAATTACATTTGTAATATCTAACACCAATTAAAATATTTATGAATTTGAAACATTTCTTTATGTATAGTAGTAATTTGGGATATATGTTTTATACTTTATTACATTTTGTCTTTTTATGTTTGTATACTTAAAAATCTGAAAAACACTGACTTATGAAATTGTATGTTCAGTGACTTATGAGCTTACAAGAGAATATAAATGCCACATATAACCTGACAATAAATTATATAAATTCTATAATCCTCCATTTACAAACACCTGTTACACATTAAATGACAGACATTGATAATTTTATGCTTGTGAACCGTTTGTACTTTTAAATTAGAAATAACATGAGTAAAACATGTTATGGTGTCATATCTTCCGCAAGAAATATTGTTAAAAATCAAGGCTCAATTCAAACTTAAATAAACAACAAATTGAATCTAAAAAGCGTACCTGTAATATCAGCCCCTTCATCCATTTCCCCAAGAGCTTCAGCATCTTGAAAACTAAGTTCCTGATATAACGTGTTGCCACTACGTTGTTCTCTATAATCAATACATTTTCATTTACATTATATTAAAATAAATATTTTGTTTGTGCTACAAAACTTATTCAGGGATTTTTAAAAAAATTCAAATTTTAAGCATCGTTTTGAAAGTTGTGGTTTTACAATACGTCCAAAAATTCAAACATTGGGATCAAAAGGGTTAAGATATGAATATAGGTTTGTACATTTACAGACACTTAATGCTTAGTTATTTAGTGCATAATAAATTTCATCTATGATTAATTTTCAGTACCTCCATCTTCTCTATTTGCTAAATTAATTGATTTGTAAAAATCAGTGAATAGCTGTATACTTGGTTCAAAATAATTAACAATTAAAAAAGTTTTATCAAATTAAAATCTTCCATATTTCTTTAATCAACAAAATTTCTATTTTTCAAATCTTGTTGCCACCTGTTAAACTTGTAAGGAAATTTTTGTCTAGGAAAACTTATTCTTTTAGGATAACTTTTTCTTTTCAGTTTGCGCAAAGTGTATACCTTATTCTTTATCACTTACACTTAATAATACATTTATCAAAAATCTTAATCGATATTTGCTTAATTTTTTAAAATTTATTTTCAGTTCATGTTTCAACAATATTATCCACTTTTAACCTTTGAGTATTCTTTAACTTATTCATAATTTCTATATTCGAGATATTTTCTCAAAAATGTTTCAGTGACAATACAAAGAATGTTCATGCAGAGTAATGCCTCAATGTGATACCTGCATTAATGAGTTATTTAACAACAAATGACTTTATTATAAGATGAATACAGTAGAGTCTTGAAAATTCGAAGTAAATGGGAGTAAGACTCCCTCAGATTACTGTAAACTCGTTTTACATGGAAAACGTTTCTGAGCTTTAGAAAAATTAGGACTTCTAATGAACCCTAATACAGTAAAACTCATCATACCCAGATCAATGTGGCAACAGCCTGAACTGGATTTATTAATAGCGGGAATAAAGACCAGTCCAGCTAATCATTAGTGTTGTCATTGTTTGATTGATTTGTTTGCTTCAAGAGAGTTTATTTTCTGATATGTCATGCACAAGACTAGACATTTGTGTAGGGATATTTAATTGTTGATTGTCAACACTTACAGCGTAAATAAAGAAAGATATTTATTGCCCATTCTGTCATCTAAACATAATTGATATGGACATTCAAACACAACTGATTAAGTTGGGTAATGCACCAATCTGTAGAACAGGAATAAAGATGATTATCTTATTTTCACATTACGCCCGGAGGGCAGGATATGAGTGAATTTACTGTACTAAATTTAGAATGCAAAAAATAAGTTTATAGAATTTTATTGATTACAGTACTTAACAAAAATTTAACGTTATTTTAAAATAAATTTTGTCATCACGGTTGCTATATTTTTTGGAAAGAGTTGTGATGTGTCTTCTACCTCTGCCTGTCAGATTGTTTCCGTGCTGTGGTGTAGCATAGATGTCTTAGCAAGAGCACATCTGTTTGTGTGGTGTCTGTTGTTTAATATAGGGTAATACAGTTTCCAAGGTGGCCGTTCCTTCACTGTGACTACTTCTCCCTTCTTATACTGTGTCCGTCAAAGCTTCATCTTTATTCTCATCATCACTGCCTTCATTAGTTTTTTGTACCATTTCAATAATGGTAACATACATTGACTTACATCAGTATCATCAGAATTTTCACAACCTGGAAGTTTCTTGATGAGAATGTCAAATCTGTTTCTTCTTGTGGATCAATAACATAGTTAACAGTTTCTTTATGACACAGGATTTTATTCCACAACTTACTTCGTGTTCCTTCTTTTATTTCGTTCTATGATTCGGCTATCCAATATACAACATCCTTAAATGTAATATTTTTTAGAAAGCTTACAATACTATCTTCCCCTCCAGTCACTTCCAAGAGAGATTGTAAAAGGTAATGCCTGTATTTTTTTTCATACATTCCAAAACGCCCTGATCCATCAGCTGGATTAGGTTCGTAACATTTGCAGGTAGAAATAAAGCACGTATATCATCAGAGCACTGTTGATCTTCATCGGGTTGCGACGGTGCATTGTCTATCATTAAAATAGCCTTTCGAGCTTTTAAAAACTTTTCAGTTTCAGGGACAAACTATTAAAAAAATCACTTATTAAAGAGTTCTCTATCCATCCAAGCAGCTTTTTGGTTCTTATAATAAACCGGCAATGGTGACATGGAAATGTTTTTAAAGGCCAGCGGCTTAGCTGATTTGCCTATAACTACAAGCTTATGTTTATGATTTCCTGTTGCATTGGATCAAGTTAAAACAGTTATCCTCTCCTTACTTTTCTTGTGACTGGGAGCTGCACTTTCTTAGCTAGAAGCAAGAGTTTTTGATGGAAGCATTTTAAAATTGAGTCCTGTTTCATCACAGTTGTAAAGTTGACCAGGAAAAAGATTTTCTTTTTTTATACATTTTTAAAATTCTTCACAAAAATTGATAAGAATATCCGAATCAGCAGAAGGTTGTTCTCTGCACACATTTAATTGTCGCACTTCGTACCTCTTCTTTCACCGGTCTAGCCAGCCACTTGAAGTAAAACCACTGTCTTTAAATTCATTTCTAAAAAATAATGCTTTTTCTTGAAGCATTGTTCTGCGATTGGACCTTCCTTTACTTCTCTGTTTCCAAAACCAAAGGAACAGTGCCTCACTTTTACCCTTATACTCTGATTTCTTTGTCTTCCATCGATTTTATTGTTTGTAATAGGGACCCATCTTTTTGAACACTTTGCACTACAAAACATTTTAATTTTTGCTTTTCACTGCCAGTCACTTCCCCAACACCATATTCAGCAGCAATTTTTTTTATTGACTCCCCTTTATCTAACCTTTTAATTGCTTTCAACTTTGTTTGCACAGAATCAAACATCTGCTTACTACTTCTTTCACCTATCTTATAGGAGATATGTTTCACTATGGACTGAGGAGCTGCAATAACAGCGAGCATGAACAGCATAACAACAACAATATAATGGGGAGGAAGAAGAATACGATATTGATATAAACATTTCTTGGAAGCGTGACCCATTCCCTTTCAAATAGATAAAATAGGCTGAAATAGAAATAGGCTCAAAATATCAGGACTAGGATTATCAAGATTTTACTGTGTCTTCAGTGTTATAATGTGCTGCCTTTATTCCCTTAAGCATAAGAAAAACTTTGAACTTTACATTTTTTTAAAAGAAATACATGTACTTGGTAAAAAAATTAATAAATAATATACTAAAATAAAAGCCAGCTCTGGTTACCTTTTATAAATAAAAGAAAATAAATTCATTGAAAATAATGAAATTATTAACTATTTTAATTAATACACATTTTAAAAGCTACTTATTTACTAAAAGTAACTAATACCTTTTTGTGTGAGTCCTTCCAACAGGTGTAGTAACTACAGGTGGAGGAGGCGGAGCAGTCTCTTCTGACAATTCTTGATCAGGACTAACATCTTTAGATGTTACACTGATAGTCTCTGACCATCCTTTCTCTGACACTTCCTTGACCGATGGTTCTTCTTCATCATTTGCATCCTACAAAAATCAATCATTTATAAAAACAATTTAAATGAAAAAAATTGATTTATTTCATTTTAAACATGCTTATATTTTGTAGATACAGCAAAGAATAAAGAGTGTTAAGTGAACAGGAATGATGAGAAATGAGGTTTATGAGTGAAAATGGAAAAATCTTGACAAGAAAAAGACACTGTAAGAAGAAACCGTCTACTAGGTAAAGTGAATCATCCAGTAAAAGGAATAAAGCTTAAAGGAATATTATCACTTGTAGAATACAAGAAGATCTCAGATTAGAGATGAATAATATGCTACGGCAAATAAGAGAAACATTTGGAAAATTCTGGGTTCTAAAGAAGACTTCCATGGCCATGAAACTGTTAATGAACTAAATTAAAGAAAATCGTTAATGAAATAAAGAAGACCTTAAAGAACAATTAATGTATGGATTCCTAAACAATTAAATTTCATTTCTGAGACATAAGTAATAAACTTAGTAGTGACCAGAAATTGTAAAGGTTGACTCAATAAAACTTTTAATCATTCAAAACCTCCATATGCGGCGGGCGAGCATGAACGCCAGTGTTCTACTGGCACTATTGGTGATAGGCATTCATGCATGCCCCGCTCTCCCTCTCAATTCATTGGTTCAAAATTTTGTGTTGCTTGTCGATTATTGTGCCAGTCGTGAACATTTTGGTGCATTTTTTTGTTCCACAATTGCTGTCAGGTTAGGGACTGTGTAATCGTATTAGTGTTACTTGAAGTGTGTTATAGTATTGTTTATTAGTTTTTGTACAATGAATATATGAAATGTAATGAATTATATGTTCATTATATTCAAATGCTTCAAACCACCACAATCTATCAGTATATGACTGATTGTAATGGTATATCCCAAAAACTGACATAATGGTTAGTTGTCATGATGCATCAGATAACCATGAGTTATATAAGAGTGGCTGATGCAAAGGCGGGTAGCCACCATCTCCTCCCCATGTTTTGAACGAATAGAAGAACTCCATAGAGGGAAAGTATCCTCAATTTCCCTCAGCTTATTGTGATTCACACATTGCTATTAATCATTTCAAGCAGCATTTCCAAAGAGCGTTTCATATAACATATATAATCAGATGCCATAACACGTTGTGTAGATCATACTAGTGGCAATCTTCGCCGCTTCATTCGCTTTTGAGTTTCCGGTAATTCCACAGTGACCAGATACCCAACAGAACATTACCCTAACACCCCCCAATTGAAGATTCTATACTGCACACAAAATATTTCCAACTAAAGGGTTCGCAAAGAGCACATCCCAAAGGACCTAAAGAGCACTTTTGGATTTTTTCCAGACAAAAAACCAATCATGGTTATCATCGCCTAACTGAAATGTTTTGAAAAGTGAATTTAGAATAAACAAATAATTGTAACACAAAAGGTAATGAGAACATCTAGATTGAATAACAGTTAGAGCTTTAAAAATGGCAAACAGTTCTGCTGTGAATACACTACAAGCTGAGGGCAATCCGTACGTATAGGTACGCCCCGGTGCAGAAAACGCACACCCAACGATATTATCCAGTTTAGACCCATTCGTGAAAATAACCTCACTATATTGGTGGGACCTGTAGATTGCCAAAAACTCCTGGTGGTACACCACATTAGGAGTATTGCTTTTCATAAAACTGGACAGCGAAAAATCGAAGCACTGACTTTTCTTATCATTAGAGGTAGATAGCACATCGTTCGTTCAAACCTAGTAGGAGGTTTTAACTCAAGGTTATTTATTACCTTGACATACCTTGGATTACCTTGGACATAGGTAATACAGAACAGAGCAGTCAAACGTTCTCGCGCATTATAATATAGTTCGTAGCAGTTATTAAACTCTATATTAAATACCGGATTTTTAAGTTTGCTTCAAAGGCCAAAAAGTAAGATATTTGTACATCTGACGTTGTCTTGAAGGGCAGGTTCCCCAGCCTTGACAAGAAGACAAGGAATCAGGCTAGTTCTAAATCCACCGGTACCAAGTCTAAGTCCAGAGTGGGGGACGGCATCAAGAGTTTTCAGAACTGTAGGGTGTGCAGATGAATAGGCTTGACAGCCATAATCTATGTGCGATCTAATGACCGCACGATAAAAGCAAAGCATACTAGTTATGTCTGCTCCCCAATTCGTACCACTAAGAACTCTTAACATATCTAATTTCTTGCTGAATTTCACCTTCAAATTACGAACATGTGGGATCCATGAGAGTCTTTTATCAAATAATAGACTTAAAAATCGAACTCTATCCATTGTTTGAAGCTGAATCCCATCAAGATAAAGGATCGGCTCCTGGTGTTGCTTACAAAGACTAAATTGAGTCGGCTACAAATTGAGTCTTCGAAGCCGAAAATTTGAAACCTGTAGTCCTTGACCATTCCTCTAATCCGCTTATTGCTAACTGCAAGGACCCCTCCCCAGTCTACAAGCAAGCACATAAATACAAAAGGCATCCACAAAAAGTGAACAGTGTATCGGAGATCGTATATTACTAGTGATACTATTTATTTAGCCCTGCGGAACACCATTCTTCTGCTTATAACTGTTTGAATACATGCCTGTAAGACGAACACAGAAAGATCTATTTGACAGGAAATTAGCAATAAATGCTATTATACTCTCTTGTATAACCCATGATTTCAAAGTATTAAGAATTCCTCTTTTCCACATCATATCATATGCCTTCTCAAGGTTGAAGAAAACAGCAACGAGTGTTTGACACAAGAGAAAGGCATCTTGAATAGCGGATTCTAACAAAACCAATTGGTCAACGTATGATTGTCCTTGTCTGAAACCACGCTGATCGTTGCAAAGAGGATCATTGGTTTCTAGATACCAGACAAGACGCAGTTGACAATCTTTTCCAGTAGCTTCCATGAGACGCTTATTAGAGATATAGGCCCGTAACTACTGGGATTAATTTTGTATTTACCTGGCTTTAAAAGAGGAATTGCAGTTGCTTCTAACCATGCATCGGGGAAAGAATGCTCCTCAAATAAATAATTGTAAATTCGAAAGAGGACAAGTTTCGCCGATGATGGTAGATGTTTCAGCATGGAGTATACAATGGAATCAGGACCTGGTTCAGAATCCCTCATTGACGCAAGAGCTGACTCCAATTCCTCTATAGAAAAAGGAGTGTCAAAGGAGAGTCGCCAGATAACGCAACAGTAAACGGTATTGCAAAGAGAACTATTAAATCACATGCTATTATTATTATTTGGATCACATTATAAGGTTTGTGTATACACAGTAGGGTAAATAACAAAACCATTAGGGTAAGGTAACTTACTAAAGGTTGTAATTCATTACGCAGACTGGTAATAGAATGATTGCTTTCTGGTGGTGATGCAGGTATAGGAGCATAGTCAGTAGGACTACCAACAGACCTCAAAGTTCCTCCACTACTTTCCAAGGACTGGAACCCGAATGATATTGGGCCTGAAGACCTTAAACATAAATTTCAAAATATACAAATGTATATTCATGAATATACAAAACATAAAAGCAATAATTATTATCAACTTTACATATAAAAATACAAAACAAAAATTCAAACATAAACACAAGGTTTTAAAATTAACTTATACATATTCTTTTGTTTCAGATATTTACAAGACATTATAAGTAGTTTATCCACAAACCTATTTAGTTGCGAAAGACCTAATCCTAACCGATTTCTTCCTGGCACATCCATTCTGTCTGAAGTACCCATTAAAATTTTAGTGCGTTCCATGTAATCCATGTGGGTTTTAAATAACTCTGTATACCTTTCATGCAATTTGGCATATTCTCTTTTCGATTCTTGCTCCTTTTCTTCTAGTCTATAAACTGTAATTTTTGTATAACAATTATAAATGTACAATATCAAGAACACAATTTTACAATAAAAAGTTTGGAAACAACCCCAATACCACAAAAATAATAAAAAATGACTGATAAAACAAGTTCCTAAGGTTAGACTCTTACATACATTTCGATGACTCTTATTACAATATAGACATCAATAGGTTACAAACTCTACTAACGCCAACTGTTCTCTGTGTTCACTATTTATAACTGTGAGGTAAGCCCCTTCTCTGCCCTCGACCAACAACGGTTGGTCATCTTGAACAATATAGCCCACATCAGAAAAGACTAATCGATAATAATAAATATGTAATATAAACTACAGTTAATAATAATAAATAAAATAAAAACCAATTAAATAATGCATCGTATTTGAAAAATGAGTAATAAAATAAAAGAATATAGAGATGAGTTAGGGATAGGCTCTTCATCTGCATTCATTAATTTACTATTTAATGTGACTATAAAAATATTTTCATTACTAATAAGTAATTTTTTGGAGTTAATAATTTTAGCTAATACAACATTTTGATCATGCTGATTATGAAGGATATGTTCTGCGACAACGGCATAGGGTGTTATATCTAGTTAGATTTTTTTAAATCTATATACACTCATCATATGTGCTACAAATTATTTTATAAATACCTGATTTTTCCAACATTGGAATTTTATCTTTAGGATTACATAATAAATGCTTAAGTTTATTTTGACTATTGTAGGCTATTTTAACATTTATTTTCTTATAATTTTGTAATTTTATTTATTGTTATTAGCTGTAGTTTATATTACATATTTATTATTATAGTTTAGTCCTTTCTGACATGGCCAGATGATTCAAGATAACCAACCGTTGTTGGTGGTAGAGGGCGGAGAGGAGACGGAGCTTACCTTACGCCTATACATAATAACCAAAGAGAACAGCAGGCGACAGTCTAGTTTGTAACTTATTGATGTCTAGATTATAATAAGACCCTTTAATGATGATGACAACATGGTGATCAAAATGTATGTAAGGATTTAATCTTATGAAACTTGTACTATCAGTTATTTTTGTGGTGTTGGGGTTGTTTTCAATATTTGTATTGTAATTATAAATGTACAAATTTGAGATGAAAGTAATAAAAAATAGATTGATGTAGATATAAAAGTTTATGGAAAAGTTTTTAATGGAAATGTTTAAAGAATATAAACTAAAAGAAAAACTACTTGTGTACTATAAAAGACTTAATTTTAAAAATGTAAATAATTTTAAACAAATTTTAACAAATAATCTTTAACTAACCATGATCTGATGAATTTTTTGCTTTTAGCTCTAACATCCGTACTATAGACTCCAAGCTTTCAATCTTTCCACTGAGATCTTTTCGCTCTCCTTCAACCGCATCTTCAACTTCTAAAAGTTTCTAGAAAAGAAACAAAAAATGATAAAGTACTAATGTTCTTTAGAAGTTTTAATAAAATCATAGTTACCCTTTATAACTTTTCAAAAGTACAGTTATTTGATAATTTTTAAATTTTGTACCAAAGAGAAATATATATTAAATGTTAAAATATAAATTTTAAGTCAAAAGTAAAATATTGGGATTGCTTTCTTACCAACAAACTTAACACAGTAGAAAACTACGAGATATATAAACACCATAAATACTATCCACAACACATTCTAAATGACAAAACACACAATCAAATACTATATTTGAGCACATAATTAACAACTACTCTATGAACAATAACACACTACAGAACAGAAATATACAACAGACTTACACCTGAGCAACAGTCTTGTTAGTGATTCATAGCATTGACTTAGTGCAAAACGCGTCTGCTGAATAAATCGGTAAGTAGTGTTTTGTATGCCAAGTTAATACAAAAAAAGTGTAATTTATACAAAAAACTTCAAGATGTACAACACAAAAACTTCAAGTTTTTTTCTTAGTTCAAAATAGAGTATTATTGTCTCCAAATCAGTTGGATTGGGATGTGACTTTAGTGGAAACACCAGGAGGGTTTCCCTTTTCATTTGTACACAAAATCACTTTGATCGGTTCAATACTTCCAAAATTATCATGGAATAAACATAAAACAAAAAACATAAGGATCAAATACAGAACCTCCTCCTTTTTTGGAAAGTTAAAAATAAGGAATAGTTAGTGGAATAAAGATAAGGCTAAGGAGGGGCATAATTATTCAACTCCTAGATGTGAGAATAAAGAGAAGAATAAGGTATATGAGCATTATTGTAGGATTTATTTTTATCATAATTTTACTATCAACATTTTTAAATCAAAAGTATCTAAGTAAAATTGCTGACATTAACATTTTTAATGTATATTTTTTTTTCTATATGTATTGTGTATCATTATGTTGATGTATTTTAAGAAATGTTAAATGCCTACAGAATGAAAAAACTATAAGATTCTGCACTAGACTAATTAATCTAAAATGTAAATACTGATAACTGAACTTTGCTAATTAGTTAGCTTTCTGAGTCCTTATCTTCATCCACAGACATGTGATATGTAGGCTACTGTGACAGATTTCTCCAAGAAATAAAAATGTACATAAGTTAGAGTCCTTCCAGCCTTTCCAGGTAATGCAGTTGTAATCCCATTTTTCACATTTAAACAAATTTTTCAGCAAAATGCTTTATACAACTTACATGCCTTATAACTTCACTATTTTTTTTTTTTTTATTTCAAAATATTGTGAAATTATTATACTGGAAAACACTTTTCTTTAATTATATAGTCGTTAATTATATTGACGGTACATTATTTGTTTAGAAAATTATTTTTATTTGGTTTTAGCTTGCTCATTTATTATTTTATATTGTAAATAATAAATTATAATGTTCAAACGAATTAGTAAACAGCACACTTTTCAAATTATTAACAATTTACTACAACTAAACACAAACCGATCCCACCCACTGGTAAATAGAAAATACTACAGTCTTATAGTATAACCCACCTAGTGAAGTATATGTATTGAAAATATTCTCATGATAGCAGACTAAAATTATTAATGTAATTCAAATGAAATTCCTTAAATATTCTTGGGAAAGAACTTGTATACAATAAACATTGAAAACCAAGAAAACTTTGCTGATAGTTTTCGTAGAGAGAGAGAGAGAGAGTGTGTGTGTGTGTGTGTGAGTGCACATGTCTGAGTCTTAATATCTCATAACTTAAACATCCCATAAGAATGAAGAGAATTATAATAAACTTCTCTGAATATCATTAGATTACTAGTCCAGTAATACGTGAAATGTATTCAAAGTTCTATAATATCCACTCACCTGAAATACTGTAATGTAAGTACTGTAATGTAGAGTTGGATAATGTTAGTTTTTTATAAATTAAATATTTTTATAGCATGTAAAGAGATGTATGTACTTTGTTTAGATTTAATTGGAAAAACGTAAACTAAGTCTTTGCAAAACTAAATAATTACGTTTTTGGTTAACTGATAAAAGAATTAATGTAAAATACAAATGTATTTACAACATTTTTGTACATATTCAGAAAGTGTGGTTATTTTTGTTTTTTTTTATTTTGTTTGTTGTGTCAGTAACAACTAATTATTGCTAATTATTTTTTTTTTGAAAACCTTCAACTGTTTAATTTTTATTGAAAAATATAATAGTTTAAGCCATATCTTAAACCAGTATAATTGTATTACAACTAGATTATTTAAAGGACTGAAGAGAAATATTTCGATTTGAAATGATAAATTAAATGTTGCTATTAATATTAGTCAACAGATCTGAGTTTTAGGGTTGTACATGTTGAAGTTTTTTACAAATACTTACTTATTGATTACACTTGGCAGAAAAAAACCCTACTTACTGATACTTTTCAACAGACACATTTCACTCTTGATCAACCCATAATTCTATGCTGTGACACAGTCAAGACTGTTGCTCAGGAGTGTCCATAACTAACAGCACTGAAAAAAACACTGCAAAACAAGTATGCTGAAAAACAACAGTAGGTAGAGATTTTTTGCCAAATTAGTAAATATCCGAACTTGTAATTTTTCTTATTCACAACCATATTGGTTTGATTGGGATACTGAGGGAAAGTAAAACCACTTTTAATATGTACAATTACACCTCCTCACTATTATAGTTGGAATATGTTGTTTCTACATTTCAATTTAGTAAATATTTGCCAAATTTATAATTAAAATAAATTAATGAAAAAGAATAATTTATTAAATTTAAAAGTACATGTTCCAATCATCAATTGTAACAAAATCTATGACTTTTTTTTTTTATAAATTCTCATCACCTCTTCGGATCACCAACAAAACTTGATAATGATTAAATAGGTTTTACACTTGTTTGTTTATTTAGATCATCTAAATGACAAAACACACTCCCAATCAAACACAATATTTGAGCAGATAATTAACAACTACTCTATGAGCAATAACACACCACAGACTCATACCAACATAACACACCTGAGCAACAGTCTTGTCAGTAATTCACAGTATTGAGAAAATGCGCTGGCCTAGCGCAAAACGCGTCTGCTGAATAAATCAGTAAGTAGTGGGTTTTTTGTCAAGATAAACAAACAAGTGTAATTTCTATAAAAACCTCAAGATCTACTTTTGTCAAGATAAACCAACAAGTGTAATTTTTATAAAAACCTCAAGATCTACAACACAAAAACTGTAAATAGGTTTTATTTCAGTTTTTAAACTGATAAATTAAGACTTTCAGAGAATTTCATGTTTCAGGTGAAAAGGTTTTTTTACTAAAATCTCAAACAGATATTTAATTAATCATCAAAATCAACCTAGGGTTTACGTAATCTGAGTTATATATGTTTACAAAATCCACTGAATCAGAAACAACAGTAAATTTAGTTTTAATTCATACTTCAGTTCAACTCAAGTTGTTTATGAACTATTCAACTCCATCCATCATACAGCTTTACTTCGATTCAACTTTTCTATCAAATTTTCAATGGATTATTAGTTAACTAAACATTGAATGAATTATATGGGAATCATATCTTTAGTTATACTAAACACTTTTAAATGTTTTAACTTGCCTATAGTAGCACTTACTTTGCTTGTTGAGGACGGCCATTTCGGGAGATGTGTCCCTTTGTCAACTCAGATCGTAACTGATCTCAAGGTTTACGTAGGTTAGGGTGAGGGTGGGATAATTTGGTGGTGTGGGTGTATTTTGTGTGTATTAGGAGTTATGATGTCAAAAAGTGCGTGTGAGTTGTAATGTAATTGTGTATTGAGTATGTGTGTAGGGTGTAGTTTGAAGTGCCTGTATATTTCGTATTGTTCGGTTGTGTAGTGTTGGTTATTTCTGTGTTGTTTATGAAGAATTTGTAGGTTAGATGTTATGTCTATGTAGTCATGTTTTGTGGAGTTGAGTTGATCGGCGAAGATTGATTGGTAGTTATTGTTTTTTAGTGCTTTTATATGTTCTTGGTAACGTGTGTAGAATGACCTCCCTTTTTGGCCTATGTAAAAACTGGGGCATGAACTGCAAGTAAGTTTGTAAACTCCGGTGATGTTCTAAATGTCGTTGATTTTGTTGTTGGGTTTAAATTGATGGTTGAGAGTGTTGTGTGTGGAGTAAGCTATTTTGTAGTTGTATTTTCATAGTGTGTTGGTTAGATTGTGGGTTTTAGATGATCTGTATGGTATTGATAAGTATTTTATGGGATTGTCATCTTGTGTGTTTGTATTTGGGTTATTATGTTTATTTTTTAGGCGGTTGTATAATTTGTCAATCGTTGTTAGGTTGTATCCGTTCGTTTGTGCTATATGTTTTATGGTGTTTAACTCCTGGTAGTGTTCATCTTTGTCTAACGGTGTTTTAAGCAGGCGATATATCATGGTGTTGTAAGCAGCTAGTTTATGTTGGTGTGGGTGGTTTGAGGAACTGTGTATGGTCATATTAGTACTAGCGGGTTTTCGATATATGTTGAATTTATGTGTTTGTTTGTCTGTTCGTTTAATTGTAAGATCTAAGAAGTTGAGGGAGTTTTGTTGTTCTGTTTCGATGGTGTTAAGTACAGGACTGTTAACCTCACTTTCCCTAAACCACGTTTATTTACCTCTGTCATTATTTTCGTATAACCTAGAAATCAGCTGGTGTTTTACCACAGTTCAATTTCCACCGCCTACTAGACATTCGTTGCCGGCCAGAATCTAGGCTTCTTTTACTGCAAAGAAATAGTTTTACGATCCAGTTACCAGACGCATTGAGACTTCATCTATGTTTTAGACTAGATCTACGTACTTTCTGATTTAGTTACCTAATGCTAGCATTTCCGTTCTTTCTCAGTTACTCACCCTCTTGCAACATGGTGGTTTACTAGTGCGGTTCTCCTGTTTTCTATTCAAGTGCTTTAGCCGATTACATCGGGTTTAAACCGCGTTAGAATATTACACCGCTTACTGATTATGTTCAATTAATGTCTTAGATGCGTTCTAACTATAAATTAACGACTTCAGCCGCAATAAAACTATTTTAAACCGCTTTCCTTGTACAAGTGCAATTTCTTAGGTTAACCTCGTGTTCGCTCATTTTACCGCAGAACATTAACTCTTTAATCGCGCGAAGGAACTATTATTTATTAACTAAAGACTTTTATATTGTAATGATTTAAGTGAAGGTATTTAAAATCCAATTAAATGAGTTTTAGTTTTATGCCACTTTGCGAGAATCTACATTTCATCCCTGCAGGACTTCACATAGGCCTGTGACGACCAACGACTCATAGTTTCACCAGCACCGCATACCTTTGGATTGGTAAGTGGCATAGACTTAACTTTGACTCATAAACTTGTGTTATTTCCTTTAATTAACGTTTTAGTGTTAAACTTAAATTCAGTGTTGTTTTTTATTAATTAAGCAGACCCCATACTGCTCCAACAAAGCGTGGGTGGTCTTCCGGACGTTTTAGTGCAACCTCGAATAATTGAACTACCCTATTCATTTTCTTTCTTTAGTTTTGCTACCAAAACTAAACAGATGGTGTATGTTAGTTTTGGGTGTATGGAATTGAGGTGTTTTAGAAATATGTGTGCTCTGAGTGTGTTGGCTTTATATAATTTTATGTGCTACATAATTTTATATAATGTTCTGCTAGCATCTTAGCAGAAATATTCATACACCATATTGAACAAAACCACATTTTACACAACAATAAATACTCAGATAACATAATTTACTGGTACAGATACGTCAGAACATATACACACATACTCAATACACAATTACATTACAACTCACACGACGTTTTAGTGCAACCTCGAATAATTTGAACTACCCTATTCATTTTCTTTCTTTAGTTTTGCTACCAAAACTAAACATGGTCAACACGGGCCGAATAATTTGAATCGAATAAGCTATAGGTTACAGTTCACTGCAAAATTTCCTTTACAGTTCATCTTAAACATTTCCTTAACAAATCTTATTTGAATTCTAGTAAAAATGGCAATTAATACTGATTATTATTTGTCAAAATTAAATAACATCATTGAGGACCTGGAACAGGTTATTAACATAATTGCTGGAAATGATATCCCTACAGGTCTCATTAGTGAAATCCGACGCATCCACGGCAACTTTATTGACACGTTCGAATATATGGAAAAAACTTTTGAGCATGAAGTCGCTGAAACCGCAGAAAAGGCTTTTCAATTGAAAGCCAAATTTCAACTTTTGTACTTGCCCATCCTGGCTAAATGTCCAGGCATTATAAAATCTGAAGAAAAGGAAATTTCACCGGCCAACCTCACAAATAATTGCATCAGTCTGCCAAGCCTACAAGTACCAACTTTCTCAGGCAATAACAATGAATGGACAGATTTTATCACTATGTTTGACTCCATGATCCACTCTAATGCTAATCTTACCGCAGTACTCAAATTTCAGTATTTAAAATCAACTTTAAAAGGCGATGCTTTAGCAATCATTACCGGCTTAACAATTTCAGGCAATAATTATGCAATAGCTTACAACGCTCTAAGAAACCACTATGCAAACCCACGCAGGCTAGCCGATCATTACTTTAAACAGATTCAAGAGTTCAAATCAATGAAAACCGCTTCGCAATCAGAACTAAACCGCTTTCTAACTGCACACTCTAACGCAGTATGTGCCTTGAAGGCCATTAACCTACCGGACTTGGCAGATTTTCTGTTGTTTCAACTGGCAGTTAATAATTTAGATCCGAAGACTCGTCTTAATTTTGAAACCAGGCTAGGCACCAACACTATGCCTACTTACCGCAGCTTGAATGATTTTGTAACTGAACAAGCTAGGGCAATGGAATTGCTCAACCAGCCTTCGACTTCAACCGCAGCTAGCACAAGCCAACAACCTCGAGTATTGGTGTCTTCCTTACATGAACCTGACCTAATTAATGAGTCATATCCAAACGCTGACCCACATAACATTAATTCAAGTGGCGACTTAAATCAGGGCATTAACCCTCAACCACCTCAGTTTAAGCCAGTGCAAAATATACCTCAACCTCGCACTTTTCAGGCAAGGCCTACCATGCAGAGTCCTATTCGACCACAGACAGTGACGCGACCAACCATCTCACCAGTTTCTAACAGGCCGGGTCAATCAGTGTTTAGACATCGACTACCTCCATTTCATATGGCTCAATCCAACGTATCAACCACTCATGCTGGGAAATGCATTTACTGCGACTCAGACCATATCATATTCCACTGCAATGCGTTCTTGGATTTAACTGTGCCTGAACGAAAAAAGGCCATTAACCAGTTACAACGTTGCTTCAACTGTCTTGGCTCACATTTTCAGTCCAAATGCAAATCAGTCAAACACTGCAAACACTGTGGGGATCCGCATCACACATTGTTACATGACCACGCTCCTGCACGACATTGACTAATTCAACCACGACACCCCAGTTCGACAGTCAAACTCAACTTGCTATTAAATCACAACCGCACGCTCTTTCTTGTAAAATTCATTCCTCTCTTGCCTTGTTGGACACCGTACAGGTCATCATTCAAGACCATTTCGGTCAACCGCTTCTTTTCAGAGCCATCATTGATCCAGGCAGTCAAATCTCTGCTATAACAAAACATGCTAGTACACTGTTGAACTTACCCGCTCGAAAATCAAATCTTTCATTGATTGGTGTCGCATGCAAGACAACCCGCATATCTGAATATGTCACTTTACAAATTTTCTCGAGGCATGACCAGAGTGTCTTGCTTACCGCAGAAGCTGCTGTACTTCAGCACATTACTGACCCGCTTCCATCAACCGCTCTGGCACCAAACATACGTGCCCATTATAAGAACTTACCGCTAGCTGATCCGCATTTCGATACACCTTCAAGTGTTGACATCATCCTAGGCGCTGACATTTTCACACAGATTCTCAAGAATGGACCTCGCACCATTATCCAAGGGCAACCCTCAGCACTTAACACTAGGTTAGGTTGGGTCATCATGGGATCTATACCCTACAGCACGCCTCATCAACCGCGCGCATTTATCACTACCTTAGAGTCAATTGATGACAACATTCGACGGTTATGGGAAGTCGAAGAAGTCACAAATGTGAGCCGCCTCAGCCCAGAAGATCAACGTTGTGAAAAGCTGTTCACAACCACTACTACTTGTGACCCATCGGGAAGATACATTGTAGCACTTCCATTTAAGCAAGAAGCTACCACGCTCAAATCCAATCGTAACACAGTTCTCGCCAGCTATCATGCTTTAGAAAACCGCTTGAACCACCAGCCCAAAGTAGCCATACAGTACCATCAGTTTATGGCAGAGTATATCGCTCTAGGGCACATGTATCCTGCTCCCACTACTTCTGATTATCTCATTCCACACCATTGTGTATTCAAAACCACTAGCTCGACCACCAAACTAAGAGTTGTGTTTAACGCTTCATCACCTGACTGTCATGCAAATTCTCTAAACCAGCAAATGTTGTCTAGTCCCAAGCTACAAGGACTTACGCCAGGTTACCACCACCAGTGGATCCGTTAGAAGAGTCAACCATATCACCGAGTCTCTTCGCCCTCTAGTCGACGCCTCCGGAATGCTCATGGTGGGCGGCAGAGTTCATCAGCCTCCACGAAATCACCCCTTTTAGCAACCGCCACCTCTTCAGCAGATGTTCAACCGCTTCTGTCATTCTTGGTCCACCTCCTACTTACTTGCGCAACACCTCACCAACTCTTGGACATCCATACATCTCTTAGATATCCGCTGACCTCCTGGTTGTTTCTTTCTGGTTCTTCGCCCCTCTACTAACCCCGCTCATCATGCTTCTTCATTTCTAAAACATTCGTTTTGGAGGGCGGTATGTTAAGTACAGGACTATTAACCTCACTTTCCCTAAACCACGTTTATTTACCTCTGTCATTATTTTCGTATAACCTAGAAATCAGCTGGTGTTTTACCACAGTTCAATTTCCACCGCCTACTAGACATTCGTTGCCGGCCAGAATCTAGGCTTCTTTTACTGCAAAGAAATAGTTTTACGATCCAGTTACCAGACGCATTGAGACTTCATCTATGTTTTAGACTAGATCTACGTACTTTCTGATTTAGTTACCTAATGCTAGCATTTCCGTTCTTTCTCAGTTACTCACCCTCTTGCAACATGGTGGTTTACTAGTGCGGTTCTCCTGTTTTCTATTCAAGTGCTTTAGCCGATTACATCGGGTTTAAACCGCGTTAGAATATTACACCGCTTACTGATTATGTTCAATTAATGTCTTAGATGCGTTCTAACTATAAATTAACGACTTCAGCCGCAATAAAACTATTTTAAACCGCTTTCCTTGTACAAGTGCAATTTCTTAGGTTAACCTCGTGTTCGCTCATTTTACCGCAGAACATTAACTCTTTAATCGCGCGAAGGAACTATTATTTATTAACTAAAGACTTTTATATTGTAATGATTTAAGTGAAGGTATTTAAAATCCAATTAAATGAGTTTTAGTTTTATGCCACTTTGCGAGAATCTACATTTCATCCCTGCAGGACTTCACACAGGCCTGTGACGACCAACGACTCATAGTTTCACCAGCACCGCATACCTTTGGATTGGTAAGTGGCATAGACTTAACTTTGACTCATAAACTTGTGTTATTTCCTTTAATTAACGTTTTAGTGTTAAACTTAAATTCAGTGTTGTTTTTTATTAATTAAGCAGACCCCATACTGCTCCAACAAAGCGTGGGTGGTCTTCCGGACGTTTTAGTGCAACCTCGAATAATTGAACTACCCTATTCATTTTCTTTCTTTAGTTTTGCTACCAAAATATGTGTGCTCTGAGTGTGTTGGCTTTATATAATTTTATGTGCTACATAATGTTATATAATGTTCTGCTAGCATCTTAGCAGAAATATTCATACACCATATTGAACAAAACCACATTTTACGCAACAATAAATACTCAGATAACATAATTTACTGGTACAGATACGTCAGAACATATACACACATACTCAATACACAATTACATTACAACTCACACGCACTTTTTGACATCATAACTCCTGATACAGACAAAATACACTCACACCACCAAAATATCCCACCCCCACCCTAACCTACGTAAACCTTGAGATCAGTTACGGTCTGAGTTGACAAAGGGACACATCTCCCGAAACGGCCGTCCTCAACAAGCAAAGTAAGTGCTATTATAGGCAAGTTAAAACATTTAGAAGTGTTTAGTGATTACTAGTAGCTCACGCGAAGATGGAATCAACAAATGCTTTAGTTATAACCTTGAAATGAACTATATCATTTATTTTAAATAGTTCAGAGTAAATCAGCTATCATAAAAAGGTTGTCAAAAAATCACTTTACCCTCTCTAGTTTAAAGAAGTAGTTATCCCCACTATTTTACCAAATCAATTAATTTCAATATTTAATTGTATACAATGTAGAAATAACATATTGAAAAAAGGAAATTGAATTATCTGTGATTACAAAATAATTTTCACTATCTGGAAAAATAAATATATCTTTACATCCTCTTGGTCCTCTTTAATTTAGCAAAATCTTACACAGGCAAAAGTTCTCAATCAGATTAAGCGTCATAAGAGTAAGATAGAGACAATTCAAAAAGTATTAATATCTACAACAAGTAAAAAATGGTAACAAATAACAAGTGAAAATGGTTGGTCTACTGGATTTTACCATTTTCATTTATAACCAAACCTATTCCTACCAAATATTTTGTTGCTAGTTTTTAAAACAGGTATATAATAAATTATTATAGAATAAAACAATGGCCTCTTTATAAAGGAATGCTGGGTTTATACAAGTACATAAATGTTTTCAGCAACATATATAAAACAAAAGAAATCAAATGATACTTTAATAAGTGAATACTTAATGGCTTACTTGCTGATGCATTTTGAAACAATCGTTCCATTTATAAAGCTAAGCCTCTAAAAGGAACGATTGTTTCAAAACGCGTCAGTAAGTATGCCATTAAGTATTCACTTAGTTAAGTATTATTTAATTATAGTTTAATCAGTGAATTCAAGATGATTACAACAAGCAACTTTAAAAGAAATCAGTTGTCGACTATTTACCCATAAGTATTTGTAATTAATAAATACAATGCAGTATTAAATTCGACAATGCAGATGAATGAAACTTAATTATTTATATTTATTGTGTTCTATTCATTTGTGCCAGCAGAGCTGTAATTAAATGAAAAAAGACCTTACGTTAGTTAAAGTTGATAGATAGAAAACTTAATAATGTAGTTTGTTTTACAACCCTGTGCTCTGATTGTAATTACTAGGTTTATGAGTATAATGGTTTAGTTAATAATAACTATAACAATATAAGAATTCAGTTGATGTTTATTACGGAAAGAATATACCGAAAGATTTTTAGATATCTGTATGGTAAAGTAACTAACAGCAGATGCATCAACTGTTCCTTTCAATTACAATTTTGTTTGCAATACTATTTGATTCTAAGGTCAATACAAATACTATCAAATTCAGCTACCCTTAGTTTATACAAAACTCCTAATACATTTTGCTACATATGTAGTGATTTTGTTATGAAAAAGCATCAAAGAAACATAATTCACTTTGTAAAAAAGTATCATTTGCATATTTTGTTGTTAAAATTGGTGATCAAGACAAGTTGGACTCCTCAGAAAGTTCGTTATATTTGTGTTGAGGATTTAAGAAAATAGTCTAGAAAAGAAAGCTTTTAGATTTGGAGTGTCAGGGTATAGAGAGAGCAAAGAAATCATTCAGATGATTGTAATTTTTGTACTGTTGATGTTTCTGGGCATAACTCAAACAAAAAGAAAGTGATTGTTAATCCAAACTTTCCGTCCACTATTCATCCGGAAGAACATGGACTTGGCCTACCTGTCCCTGAGCTTCCTCAGTGTACTGATGATATTTAAAGACCAGTTAATGAAAATCTGATGAAAGAGGTTCATGAAGTGATGATGAATTTCATAATTCTTCAGAAAATTTACAACCGCAACTGTTTACGTAAGCTGAGTGAAATGACTTAGGCCCAGCGCACACGGAGCAGCTGTTTTGAGACCGAAGTTCCAAACCAGTTGCGCATGCAACTGTTTTGAAACCAAGGCCATGTTAAGGGGTGGAGAACTGCTCACGAGGCGATCGATTTGAGACTGGTCTGCAATCAGTTGAAAATCGATTTCATGTAACTGTTTTCCGCTGTCGCATTTTGGTTTAGTTGCACAATTACACCATATACGGAACTATGTCGGACCAAGAATTCATTTTTAAAATTTGTCGGGGAGGTGAAGAAACATTAAATTTTATAATATTATAAACGTCCTGGTTACTCAAAAAAAGAGGAATTGGAGAAAGCATGGCAAGATGTGGTACACAAGTGAATTTTTCAGGTAAGAAAAGTTGAAATTTGTATGAAATATTTAAGGCTTGAATAGGGCCTTAATAAATTGTGTGTCAATGGAAACGCTTCATCTCCTACCAAGTAGTATGGAAACAGAGTTCTGCTATCATCGTATTGCAAGGAAGAAAATGAAGGGATGACAAAGCCCCCGTGGGTAATCCACCAGTTCAATGCACAGATTTTGAAAATACCTCCATCGCTATTACAACCAGCAAAACCTGGTTCAATCATGCTGAACTTGCCATCCGCATCGCAACAGGCCATGAGTGCCGTAGAATGGAAGTGCTTGTTATTATAGTTTTCTGAACCCGTGTGTGGAAACTTTTCAACTAGCCTTGATAGTTCTAAGTAAGAATCTTTGGACATTCTATAGAAAGCCATAAACTTTCTATCGCTCTGCGACAGTTCTGCTGCTATGAACAACCTTGAGTTTTTATTTTCCTTTATGTAAGGATGGATCCAATACTTCCTTTGATACCTGCGAAGTCTCCGATATTGCAAATAATCTAAAACATCTTCCTCGTCAAAACTTGACATCGCAAACGCTCCACTGCACAAAATGAAATCAACTAATTTCACGTTCGTGTGCGGACAATAGTTTCATTTTGGTTTCAAACTGGTCGCAAGTGAACCCGTTTGCAACTAAGGTCTCGAAACAGTTGCTCCGTGTGCGCAGGGCCTTAGCGAGAGACTTGGGTTTGACAAAGGAAAAGCACACTTGCTGCGAAAAGATTAAAAGAAAAACATTTGTTGTCACCTAGTACATATATTTATAAGTACAAGTATAGAGATGAACAGTTTCCTTAGTTTTTCAAGCAGGAAGGGGTCTACTGTCATGATTTTGGTGGCCTAATAAAGGTGTTATTGACTATAAGGATGATTGGAGGCTTTTTAAAGATTCATTCAAAACTAGTTTAAACGCTGTACTTTTACACAACTGGAACACCTATGCTTCACTTCCTATTGCACATTCAGACCATATGAAGGAGACTTATGAAAATTTTGACATGATTTTACAGAAAATCAGCTATTCAGTTCATAACTGGATGCTCTGTGGAGATTTAAAAGTTGTTTACATGTGGCTTAGTCAACAAAAGGGATTTACAAAGTTTCCATGTTTTATTTATGAATGGAACTGTAGAATAAGATATAAACATTGGTTCACAAAACAATAAGACAAGTTTTAACACCTAGCGAAAAGATAATTTTTTACAAAACTTTGGTAGATCCAATAAAGGTTCTCCTTTAAACTATACACATCAAGTTAGATTTAATGAATTAGTTTGTGAAAACCCTGCCTAATAATAAAGATTGTTTAAGGAATTCGAGTGAAACATTTCCCCATAAATCATAAGCCAAATTAAAAAAAAAGGTGTTTTTGTTGGACCAAATATTTGTAAAATGATGTTCGATTCCAACTTTGAAAACAACATGACTGGGTTGGAAAAAGTCATGACATGGATTGCATTTAAACAATTTGTAACCAAGTTTTAAGCAATGTGAAAGTCCCTAATTATAAGCTTATAAGGAGCTAATTTGCTACAAGTTTAAAAATTTGGCATGTCTAATTACCATTTAGTCCCCTTTTTTGCACAACCAGACATTTTTCCAGAAAATCTGGGTGATGTCAGTGAAGAACAAGGCGAATGATTCCATCAGGACATCAAGGTGATGGGTAAACAATACCAGG
Source organism: Prosapia bicincta (assembly GCA_036971475.1). NCBI lineage: Eukaryota > Metazoa > Arthropoda > Insecta > Hemiptera > Cercopidae > Prosapia > Prosapia bicincta. The sequence goes on along the minus strand of JBAIZL010000005.1, from coordinate 233,017,524 downwards.
GATGTCGAAACACCAACATGATGGGTGATTATTGTTAGTCACTTCATTAAGAAAAACAAAATGCTTTGCATCGGAGAAAAAGCTACACAGGAATTTTTGCAGAAAAAGAGAAAGAAAATACAAAAACATTAACTCCTAAAATGATCGTATATGTTATTATAAGCCAAGAGTTTATTAAAAAAGTATTATTTTAATAATGTATAATTTTTATGTATTTCACTATTTCCACTTTTACCAGTTATATAGAATAATCAGTATCATATTGTAGAAGAACTGTGGGTGATACATACAATCTGATACCAGATTCTGTTTTGGCACCTAAAAATACATAGGATTCATATAGATTTGTAAGAAAAGTATTTATAAATATTTTTTGTTGCCCTATGTTACTATAAATTTTATTGTATTTATAAACTTTCAGATTTTTTCTAATATTCCAATTGTTTACTAAAGATAATACATGGTATTTGTGAGAATTAGCGGCCACCTAAGATATGTATTGAAAATTGTTCAAAACCACCAAATAGGACGATATGCACAAGAATTTTTTTTGTTGTAGTCTGAAAGTTATTTTTTTTCAATTTAAAGGTGGGTAAAAAATTCAGTGCGGAGCAATAAATTATGCATCGGCCGCAGAGTGATACAAATGTTTCTTGACATCACAACTGTAGGGACGTTAAATATTAAAAATTATAATTGTAAATTAAATAAAAGTTTATCACTTCCTTACCACTTTTGATTTTTCCTTTTTCCTCTATATTATAGAATTACTTATTTCTTAATTATAAAAAATTAATGAAGCAATTTTAAATTTCAGAGACCATAAATAGTAATTAAAACCTAAATTAATCACTTTAACATTAGTTTATTTTTATCCGAACTTTAAATTTTATAAATTTGTAAAAGCTTACTGAGACAGAACGTCTTTGATCACTATGTGGCGATTATCATCAGTGTCTTATGCTTGGAGTTGACGGTTTTAAAGGCAGGTTTTCGATTAGAAGGTTAAACCATCCCCGCTTAACATAACTCCAAGCAGAAGACAGATGAAGATCGCCACATAGTGATAAAAAACGTTCTGTCTCAGTTAATTTTTAATAAATTTATAAAATTTAAAGTTTGGATAGTCATAAACTAATGTTAAAGTGACTAATTAAGTTTCACCGAATGTAATGGACTACAAAATTCAAAAGTAAAACCTAAACTTATCCCCATATAAAATAACCTCACTTCATAATCACACTTTTTATGAATTAATTGTTCAGGAATTACAGTACTATAACACTTATATAGTATTTTATACACATTCCTATTAGATTTCATTAAAGTATAACTGCAAAGTACCTAGTTAACATAGATTTGATTATTAAAACAATCAACTTAAGTAGCATCAATAAGTTAATTTAAGTAAATAAGTTTATATTATTTGATTCCATGTTCACATGAGCTATTTTCAACTAAAAATGCTTAAACATTATGTTAATCTGTTATACTTGCCTATAGTAGTATTTACTTTTTTGATTATTAAGATCAACCGTTTTGGAAGATGTGTCCAAAAAAGGAAGATGTGTTTTGGAAGATGTTCAACTCAGAACAAAGCTGACCACAAAGGATCACTTCTTTGTACACAAATATACTTAAAATAACAAGCACCTATACAGTTAGGATAGGTTTGGTTATAAAAACAGAAAAATTAAGTTAGTATAACATAAAGTAACTATTTTTTCTGTTCAAAGTAATCTTTAATAAAGTGAGCACAACTTATGATGGTAATAATGACGGTATGCACAAGAATTATTTTTAATTTTACACGGAAAGCTATTTTTTAATTTAAAGTTGGGTAGGAAATTCAGTGTGGAGTATCAAGTTGTGCACCATCCGCGGAGTTATATAGTCACAACTGTAATTGGTGTTTTAGCAATCTAAAGTTTATGAATCAAACACATGTCCTGAAGCTATATTGATAACTATCATTTTTGTTATTGCCAGGGAAGGTTAGACTTTATAATTATATTTAAATATATGTATGCAAAAACAATAAAAATTAAGCCAAAACGTTTCTCACATATCTACCCATGTAAGGTATGCATGACATCACTGTATCACTCGGACGATGCACAACTTGGTACTCCACATTGAAATTTTTACCCAAATTTAAATTGATAAAAAATTATTTTCCGTGTAAAATTTTTTTAAAATTCTTGTGCATATCGTCCTATTTTGTGGTTTTGAAAATTTTTCAATTTAAATCCCATGTGGTCCCTCATGTAATTCTTAAATTACTACGTTTTTAAAGAATATGGTTTACAGAGAACTAATCATAGAAATAACTTTCACTGATTATATTGACAACTTCTCTAGCGTATTGCAATACGTTTCCACTCATTTTTTAATACTAAAAAAATAGGTAAAATTTCTGAACAAATAATAGGTCTTAAATTGAACAAATAAAAAACCATTAATGAAATTAAACAGCATTCAGATATGGAAAACTTAGTAATAGTCCAATAGCTACTTTTACAATGATAATAGGTCTAAACAAAGGTCCCTTTACCCAAGGCTAGGCTAGGTTTCTAATGCAGCAAATTTTATCAATTCCAAACCTTTAGTTATTCTTATAAGTAAACTTAATATTTTCACTACAAGTATAGATTTTATACTAATTTACCTGTTCTGTGGATTTGCGTAATTGCTTTTCTCTTTCATACTGAGTAACCAGCTGCTCATTATCCTCTCTAAGTAATTCTAACTCTACTTCATGTTCTTGATTTTGAGTATAAGAAAGATCAAGACACTCTAAAACATTTACAACTAGAGGCATTAAATCCTTTACAACATCTTCGTCGTATTTACCTATCATTTTTTCAAATTCTTGGTAAATACTACCAGCTAAAGATTGCACCTTCTCCGACATAACAACATGAGAATCCTCATGAGTTCCATAAACAGTCTCCTGCTCCATTTCAATCATGTTGCACTTTTATTAACTACTAACACAATTCACTAATAAATAAAACTAAAATTTATCAATATCATAATATACACATTGTTTTGCAGTCTTATCTAATTAAATATAGAAACCTATGAATCATTGTAAGTCAACATTCAATCTCACTTTGACACTTTCAACACTTGGCCTTCTGAAACCAAACCTACAGACGAAATAAGTACGACCTACTATATTTCGTTGCCAATGAAAACAGATTACGTAACAAAACTTTTCTCTGTAAAATGAATCAGTGTGCATATGATTTTATTTTAATATGACACGTGAATATTATAATACTGCTCCTTGAAGTACTCGTAACAAGCACTATTCATAAAAATACAATTATTTTGTAGAAACTAATTTTAAAATATCTTTAAAAATGTGTATGTTTAAAATGATAATGAAGTAAAATATGCTCATATTTATACATTTTATTAAATTTACAATCCACAATGAATTTTTGTGTACACTTTTAGGAACAAGGCTAAGTTGTTTCATACACTAATTGCTATGTATTGAAAATATAATCAAAATAAAAATACTAAATCGCTATTAAATGTATATTGCAGAAAAATTTTAAATTCCTGTACCATGGCAAAAAAAAATATTTGCCCAAACCAAACTGGGAAAAGAATACTTTTTTTCAATTTAAACGTTTGCATACCCATACTGTTGGCCTTATACTACATATAGCACAGTAATCATTCTATGTCAGGACAGGAACGTCACGGCAGCGGAAAAATTAAAACAACAAAATTTCAAATAGCTATATACAACATAATATACTTGAACTTATGTCAAATTTTCTTATACAAGTAGTAGTACTTAAATTTTTGTTTAATGAGAGGTATCGTTTTAAAAGCTGTATCCCATTGTCAACTCAGAACATAACTAAACAGTTGTTTTCAACCTACTACAAAAACAAATACATGCTACTATGGACAGGTGTGGCATTCAAGTATTTTGAAGTGTCATAGTGTAAATTAGTGGCCGAATCAAATAATATGAATAAATAAGGTATTTTTTAAAGTTAGGTACAGCTGAATTTTGAATATTAAGTTGCATGTATTCAGGGCTGTCACAAAATTTGTACATAATTTAATTCTTGACTCTGGTATTTTTGTAAGGTAATCAGATTAAGTGTCTTTTAATAGCTAATTCTGTGTAGTATTTTATAGCTTAACATCAGAATTAAGATTTATGTCGAGGGATTATGTATACACAGACATTAGTTTTATCAATCAAAACAATGTTTACCTTACAGTATATCTTCAGTTTCATCAATACTGTACTAAATATGCAACAATGTTCTTGTATTAATTCAATCCATCTTCACATGAGCTACTAGTTTTTAACTAAAAACTCTTGTACATATCTTAAACTTGCCCATATTAGCACTTATTTTTTATGATTGTTAAAAACAGTTTCAGGAGATTTGTCCCAATTTTATTTATAGGGTTAACACTTAATTTTATAAAATTATTGGAAGATGCGATCTTTGTGTCTTTTGATGTTTATTCATTATTTCCAATTATACCAAAAAACAGAAGTTCAATTTTGTTGAAGGAATTTTTACTTGAAAATAACATTGGCAGTTATCAATAAAAAGTTGAACAATATGTTAAATTAACCTAATGTTGTGAGACAGAAAATTACTTTTCATTTGACAATGAATTAAATGAGCAAAAAGATGATACAGTTAGGGGAAATAGTTTATCTCCATTTATAGCAGAATTATTTATTGAAAAAATTTTGAAAACCAATTAAAGTATCAACTCTCATACACCCTATTTGCCAAGAGTATGGGTTAAGTATACAGACGATATTTTTAATGTCAAAGAATGTGTTTGGTATAGTTCTTGAAATTGGTATAGCTTGGTTGGCTGGCAAACTACTGCACATAACCTATTACGGGGGATCTACAATGCACACGCTATTGCGCAATATTCTAGCCATCTTTACGGGAGTGTTACGCATTCACTCAGATAAGGCACTTGTATCCCTTCTCTCACTTTGACTCATTCTTACACTTTTTTCATCTGTTTGGATCTAACAACTCATTCTTCAACAAGTGTTACGATTTATCTAAACTTAAAGAACTATTTATTGTTATAAAATTTCTCCAATTAATTAAGTCACATTTCTTGTTATTGAATGTTTTTCAATTAGTTAATGAATTACGTGGTAAACTTCTGCTAGTGAACATTATAATTTTTCCATTTAACGTGTTTCAGAAAACACTTTCTAGTAAAAAGCAGTGTGCGCACACCAGGCTCTATTGACTACACTTACGAAGAACATTTATTCCACTTTTCCATTTTAGTGTTGTTAGATAACCCCATTTGTGCTTAAACATTTTGTTATACAGTAATACCCCATACTTACGCGATAGGTGGGTGTATGTAATAAAATCTTAAATACATAATACAACAAAAAGTCATATTATATACATATATATTGCAAAGAAGTTTATTTTGACATAGACGGCTTCATTAAATCTAGTAAGTTTGATTGAAGAAGTTTTTTTCTCACACAGAATTTCCTCCTAACTTGCTAATTTTTTTGTTTTGTGGCAGAAATACATTCATCATTGGAGTCCATGTTTTCTAAAATTTATAAACTTTGTTTAGTTAAACTAAGGTTTTTGGTCAAGTTTCTAACTGTTATTTCATCTTCTACATAAAGTGGGTCTAAAAAATCTGAGTTTTCAAGGTCTTGCTCTTGCGCACTCATTTCTATGAGCTCATCAATTAATTGTCAGCTCCTGGTTGTGTAAATTCAGCAGTTCTTGAATGTCATCATTATCGACTTCTAAATTTAGTTGTCTGGAAAAACCAACTTCTTCAATCACATCAGACTCTACCACTGATTCCGCTTGAGTTTCAGTGGCGAAAAAAATAGACGCACCTTTTTCCAAATGCCATTTAAAATTTTTTTGTGAAATCTCATTCCAAGATTGTCTAATGATTCTCAAAGCATTGAATTGTTTCCAAAAATCTTCAACAGAGGGCTTGTTGTTCTGTCTCACAGCTTCATGCAGATGCGCAAATGAACTTCTTGTGTAATAAGCTTTAAATTTTTTACTGACTCCCTGATCTATAGGTTGAAGCAAAAAAATTTATCGGTTTGTTTTTGGTGGAAAAAATATCACTTTACGCGTGTGTCGAAATGAGTTAAAGTAGTAGAAGGTGGCCAGGTGCATTGTCAATAATAGGAATTACTTTAAAAGGAATTTGTTTAGACCGACAGTAAAATAAGCTGTCACCAAAGCCTTCCGATTCAACTTCCAAATCACGGACAAGCTAGGTTTAGAAATATTTTTTAATGCCCTTGACTAGTCTGAGCGATAAACTATGAGAGATTGCAACTTAGAGTCAACGGCTGTATTTGCGCCAAATGTCAATCAGTTTTTGGTGGCCTTAAAATATTTTCTCTTCATGAGCTAAGAACATTCTCATAAGCATTTTCTTCCAGAACAGGCCATTTTCGGCGTAGTTTGTACAGCATGATTTAAAACCGCATGGTATTACTGTATTATAACCTTAGGGCAACTCACAGATGTGCCCCCATTTAAATTTATCATTGGTCCTCCAAAAAAATATTATTATTGACTATCGTTATTTGTCTTTGTGTCAAACTTAATGAATGAAAGGCAAATGGCCATTCTGGGCACTGATGCTTTTAAAACATTAGAAATCAAACCACCTGTTTTACAGTTTGTTCATCAATTTTCGTTTTTTTATTCAATTTTCTATTAAACTATGCCAACCATCTTCGAACAATGTGAGACTAGAGTTAGCTTCTTGATTCTCGACCTGGAACAAATTTCTAGATTTATCGAAGATGACTCCCTGTGGCTATGACCAAAAATGTGTATAGCATCCAAGAAGCTTTCGATAGCATCGAAGAACAGATGCAAAATGCCTTGTCAGAAGAAAAACTCAATAGGCTCATTGAGTTAAAAACAACAATTAATTTAATCTTTCACCCACAAGTGTGCAAAATCCATTAAAAAAAAAATTGACAATAAACCTTTACGGGTACTGTTTTGCCTCTTTAACTGTACCTAACTTCTCTGAATTAGTCAGAGACTGAGCCTACTTCACAAGATGTATAGCTCTCTAAATCATCACAACACTGAATTGAATGACATCCATAATTATACCTTTGTGATGCATCAGGTATAATCTCAGGGCTACCAGTCATGCCTGACAACTATCAGATGGCTTATGAAGCTTTACAAAGACATTACGCCAATCCACGTCATCTGGCGGATTACTATGTGAAACAAATTCAGCAGTCGGAGCCCTTAAGGCACTGAACTTGCCAAACTTACCCGATTTTCTGCTTTTTCAACTATCTGTTAGCAATCTGGACCCTTCAACTTGTTTCAGTTTTGAAACCCAACTGACAACAGCTAGCGTTTCTTCTTTTGAGCTCCTAAATAAGTTTGTTACAGAACTGGCAAGTGCTATGGAGCTCTTGCAAACTACATCCACTAATTCAAACAACAGACAATCAACACCAAAGCCACTTATAGCTCAAGCTACTGTTATACTGTCACTACCTCTTCTCACAACCTCAACCATGACTATATGCACTCTACTCTTCTCACCCTGTTTCACCCATTTCTAAATCCTCTTGACTGCACACACCACCACCTGCGACTTCTTCTTCAAGCTTAGACTCAGTCAGCCCCACTACCATTGTTTCTTCTGCGCTGGCATTCATAAAATATTTCATCGGAAAATTTGGTGCCAACAGTCTCTTCATTCCTCAACGTCACCACCAGGTAAAACAGCACCATTTCTACTTCAACTGTTCGGGTACAAATTTTCCAGCTAAATGTGCTTTTAATAAATCATGCCAGCATTGTAAACAGAACAATATTACACTGCTACTTGAAGAACGGCCTCTTTCTCAATCTCAATGACATTTTCGATCTCAGCACCGCCACCACTAAAGCCTAAAAACTGATCGACCTGTCGCGTAACTTCTCTTGACTATTGGACAAATTCATTCTGGATCACCTCAAACTGAAAATTCTCCCACTGGGCTATATTACACAAAATAGCCAAAATTAATGGATATAACCCTAAAATCATTGATAATATATTTAGAAAACCAAATTCAAATAAGTTGAGCAAAAATTCCACCACTTTAATACCAGAAAATCACTGTCAAAAATAAGTAAATAAGCTTACCATTTGATAAAGATTTTACAAAAGGATCAGAACAGATTTTTAAAGAAGTAAACTTAAAAGTATCATAAAAGAGCCTAAAGAATTTATTGGACAACCAAAATGCTACATAAGTCAGGGATTTATAAAGGAAACTACAACTCATATGATACAATATGTATAAGAAACAAAAATCTCTATTTCTAAGACCAGAAAAATCAAATCATGCTGAACACATTCATTATAGCAAACCTTTTCATTTAAAACTAAATTTTTAAGTACACAATTGTTAAGAAATATGTAAATTACAAATTTTATAACAATTTAGCAGTATGAAAATATTTAAAATTAATTTACAGGAAATGTTTAGATAAACGAAATTGAAACGACACGGCGCCTACTAAACTAGCCATTATTTTAATTTCCTTCATGACACATTGTGCAAATTGAGACCTTTGATCTTAATATGCTATTGACAGATTGATCTGTTACATTCATGATCCTTCTTTTTCATATAACGGTTCTTTGTTATTTAACAGACACATCGTGGGGCCTTACCTCCAAAATTTTCTAAAATAAAATCAAATTCTGTGTAAGTTCCGTTTAAAAAAATTAGATTTTTTACAAGCACTATAGTTCTTGAATTTGTATGAATTGTTTTTGTCAATAAATTTTAAAATAATAATTCAGTAAAAATAAATTTTATATAAACACCTTATAATTTGGTAACAGTCTTACATGGATTTCGACTCATAGGACATTCTTGGCCAAATATATATTTTTTATACTCTGAGCGGTATGGATAAATTTTCAATTAAAGCTTTTTTCAAAAGATAAACCTCTGCTAACTCAGCGATGAATATTCTTCTAGAAATTTTCATCTCAGTGATTTCCTTATATAATATATGATCTGAACATTGATTCTTGCCAAGTTAAAAAATGTGTTGAATGTAGTCATTACACGTCTCTGTTACTCTTTTTACTGATTATGCCTTCTTATTTCTATCAACTACATGAACTCCTTCCTTGATAAGTTGTAGAACAAAATCACCTCTGAATTGAACGAATCTCCTGTTTTGTGTTCGATTTTGTCTGAATGTGATGTTTATAACATTGACATTTTTTGTTTTATTTACGATAAAAGAAGTTATTTACGCCCAAAAGTGTTTGATTACGATTGGCTCCAAAACCAAATATACTGTTAAAAACTGTAACACAAATGGTCACGCTGTTAGGACAGAGCTAACTGAAAAGTGGCCCGACACTTTTCCCCCACCCTCACATCCCTACAGAACACTTAGTCATGGTAACACCAGAAACAGGTGTCAGATAAGGCCAATGACTCATCAACACTCTAATGCAAAATAATAAAAAATTCCTGTCAAGAGTAACTATTTTTGTTAAGGCTTCTCTAACGCCAAGACCGATCGAGGGTTAACAAATATGATAAAGATAAATTAAATTCTGACAAAGGGGCAATCCTGAATTCTATTTGTTAGTAAAGTAATAGTAGTAGTCTAATTAGGTTTTGTAAAATATTTGAATTTTATTCTAAACAATATTTTATCATTATTATTTTTAAAAATTCTGTAAATTCAAATTATGTAAAGTAAACATCCTTAGCACATTAAGTTGATACACCAGACTTACTGTGAGGTATTTGTTGGCTGATAGAAGAGAGGAGTGTTGGCAATTCTAAAAAAATCCAAGTAGCCAATGAAAAGAAAACGTTTTAACAGGAAATTCTGTCTTTTGTAGTTTTGTAGTATGTCACCTGCTGTTGTTGTATATAGTTGTCTCCTCAGTCTTCTACTACATTTATTAACAAATCTTTATCAGTTATAATTTTTCCTTATAGCCTATTGTTTTCTATTTATGTGCTTCTACACTGGGCTTCATAGATATTAAAAAAAACCATAATTATTTGAATATACCTAAAAATATAATTTTGCTGCAAGAACTGGGTAACAGAGAAAAAAGTATATCTTACTATTATCAATTAATGTCTTTCATTTTGTGAACAGTCGAGGAAGCTTGAACAGAGGCATGATACTTTTTGAAACGTTTTAACAAACAGGTGAAACAAACGTTGGTCACTGGTAGCTGATATCCAGTTGTTAGGCACATGTAATGCTGGAGACTTTGTCAAAAAAAAAAAATTTTAACAATTTTCTAACTGTGAAAATTGTTTTCAAATAAGCATTTAATCACTCAATAATGTAGCAAAAAGGATTAGAAACAGGATTTTATCTGAAGGATGAGGCTTTCTACAAGGCAATGCAGAAAAATCGATACTTTTGAAATGCATAGTTGCAGCCATGACAATTAGCTGCATTATGGGAGAATGTCCTTGAGTTTTCCACAATTATGCTATTTAGTAATAATGGAGCAGTGGAACAGATGCTTTTGTGATAAAAACGTTTTATAAAAACAATCATAGTTTGGAAAGTAATAAGAAGTGTTGCTTTTAAAATTAATGCAGGTTCCTCTAAAACATGCGATACAAACCTGGATTCAAAACATATAAAACACTGGATCAGATTTAAAAAAGCTACAGGTTAACAAAATAGTGGTCGTACTCAAGAGAAATTAAAACCTTGTAGATTGATGTTTTATAGAACCCACACATTTCAATTAGTAAAGAAGCAGCTACCGTTTTAGTGGCTCAAAAGTTTTTACCGAATCTCCATTTTTATTTACAATTTCAATTGAACAAACCCCAGATTATACAGCACCTGAATGAGATTAACTACCAGTTATATTCGCAATTCCATCAACAAATTAAGACAAACACAAACAAGGACAATCAATTATCAAGGATAAGCTGTGGATATCAGATGAGGCCCATTTCCATCTCACAAGTTATACAGGGTGCGACAGCATAACTTCCTTTTTTTAAATGCTCGCCATTCAGTTAGTTGATGTCATAGCGGAGCGCTAGTGGTCTCGTTCAAGAGGGGGTACAGTAAAGCTTTGTCCCGACACATTTCAGTCGCCATCATGCGTTGGAATAGTGAGGAGCGTGCCTTTGCCGTTGAGGCCTACTTTTCAAGCAGATGTTCGGTTATTGCAACACAGCGCGCATTTCGGAATCGCTTTAATTTAGCCCCGTTGGCTCCCGTCCCAGACCGCAAATCAATTGTTACATGGGTCACTACATTCAGACAAACTGCAAGTGCGACAAAACGAAGAACTGGAGTCCCTCGGCCCGTTAGATCACCTGAGAACATTGAAGCAGTGAGAGCGTCAATGTTGCAACCACCACGGCGTTCTGCACGCAAACACGCATCTTGGACTATCCGATCGTTCTGTGAGAAGAATTCTTCGTGATGATCTTCATTTTCATCCCTATAAGATGGCGATAGTGCAGGAACTTTCAGAACGTGACTTCAATTCTCGGATGAACGCGTATGAGCTTCTTGATGTCGTTCCCGAGGGTGCTATTATTTTTTTTAGCGATGAAGCCCATTTTCATTTGTGTGGGTCGGTTAACAAACAAAACATGCGCTACTGGGCTGACAACGACCCTCGAGAATTGCATCAAAGGCCTTTGCATTCACAGTGGTGTGCAATTTCCTCAGCTGGAATTATTGGTCCCTGTTTTTTTGAGGAAAATGAGGTTACAGTGACAGTGAATTCGGACCGGTATGTAAACATGCTACAGAATTTTTTTTTCTCACGGCTAGAAGAGTTGGATTTGGGGGACATTTGGTTCCAACAAGACGGTGCAACAGCACACACTTCAAGAGCATCGATGGCTGTTTTAAGGGAACACTTTCCAGAGCGCCTTATTTCAATTAGATCTTTCCCGATCTGTCCCCTTGTGATTTTTTTCTATGGGGTTTTTTGAAATCCCGTGTTTATGTGAACCGTCAAAGAACCCTACAAGATTTGAAGACCAACATCCAAGAAGAAATTGCCAACATAACACCTGCTACGCTAACAAGAGTCATGACAAACGCCAGAAATCGGTTTACACAAAGTATGGAGAATGAGGGACGTCACCTAACAGATTTGATCTTCAAAACAATGTAAATAAAAACTTTAGACATGTACCTACATTATAAAAAACAAATAAATATTTTCAGATGCATATAATAGTTTTTATTGAGTTTTCAAAAAAGGAAGTTATGCTGCCGCACCCTGTATAAAAAATCAGAACTATTGTTACTAGGAATTAAGCTATAAAAGATCATGAATACCATTTACATACTAGCAAGGTCACTGTATCAATTTTGTCTAATAGGGTCATAAGAACTTAATTTTTCAAAAAATGTAGACCAGACTGTTAGTGACTGTCACTTCATATCGATATTTTGACATGTTATGACAGTTTGTTGCCCCTGAATTAAAAAATTTCCCACAATTTTAGGAAACTTGGTTTCAGCAGGAAGGTGTATCTTAGCGTACTGAACATCAATCAATTACCACTGTGAAAATTGTTTGTAAGCCATGACATCTCATCAAATATTCTCTAGCCTTTTAAAGTCACCAGATCTATCAGTTTGTGATTTTGTGTGTGTGGAGGTACCGTGAATGTCAGGTCCAAAAAAGTCAAACAAATGAAAGCATGTAGATAAGCTCAAGATAAGCAAGTAGAAGATCAAACTGAGTAAAAATACCAGTTGCTTTTATAAAGAGTAGAAAACTTTATTGGTATAATTGCAATAACACTAAGAAAATAATATATTAAATTTTTTTCTTAGTAATTAAACAATTTTAATACCTTCTCAGAAATTACAAAAATATTGTTCTGAATTTTTTAAGTATAATTATAAACATTATAAATGTCATACATTGTACATATAACAAACACAGAATGAAGTGTTTAAGTTAATGGGTAGTACAAATGTTTTTAGATACTCTCATGAAATCTGAAATTAGAAAAGTAATTTTTCAAAAACACATATTATTTAAATATAATTTGGATATTATGCCTACTTTTTTAATTACATTTTCTAACATGAAAAAAAACAATTTGAGCAATGTTCAATTGCATTTACAGTAATAAAACAAATTAAAATTATATATATACACAACCAATAACAATAATTAAAACAGAAAACTTAGTAAAACTACGGATCATTACAGTTTAAAAAAAATTCCTCAGTCTGTTTTTTTGTTGGAGTTGAAGCAGCTAAAAATGGAATCGGTATAGAACTTACAACATTAAATTTATTATTTGTAATTTGTACATTTTGTCTCCAACTCATATCTTCATTAGTGTAGTAACCTATATCCTCAAATGAAGAAGGATTACCATTTGCTGATCGTGAATCTTTGCCATTACACATACTTGAAGTAAAGGGTTTGCTTACATCTTCATCGGAAGATCTTTGTTTTTTTGATCTATTTAAGCTAGAAATATCAATGATGGATATCTTCATTGGTTCGTCTATTAAATCATTAGCATCCATAACTATATCAGCATCAGCATGTTCATATGGTAATTTTTTACCTATAAATATAAAGTTTTAAAGTAATATAATTAATTAAAGAATATTAAAAAACATAAAATACATACAAAAACATAATTAATTACATCCTGCTTTATAATAGACACTACACATTAGAACTTTTACCAATATAAATAGCTTGTACTGGAGCTTGAAAAGCATATAAAAAGATTATATGAAACATAAATATGCAGTTAACTGTATGATGATCAATAAAATGGTTATTTTAAAATAATTTTACATCTACAAAATTATAATTGACTCATAATGCCAAAATTCTTAGTAATTAACCTCTTATTTTCCTTTTTTTTAACTAACTGAGTTGAACCCCCTTTTATATTCATCTTCTTTTGTCTTCATTGCCCAATATTTGTATTTTTTACTTATCAACACTTTTAATGCCCTTAAATTACATGTTTTACTTGATCTTTTAGATGATGATTTGCCGTAGATATTTTCTGGTATAAAAGTCAAACAAAGGAAATACAACTAAAATTAATTTAAAACATTTTATTAGAAAAACGTTTTTTTACGTACTGCTCATTATAGTAGTGGCTCTGTTTGTAAGTATTGCAATATAAACTCTCACCTACAACATTTTAGAAGTTTTTCATTTAACAAATATAAAACATTTTTGATTATGATTACAGGGCGGTTTAAAAAATACAATAATTTGATGTGTAAAGAAATTTTTCGGAATTAATCACTTTAACATTAGTTTATGACTATCCGAACTTTAAATTTTGTAAAATCTTACTGAGACAGAACGCTTTTGATCGCTATGTAGTGATATTCATCACTGAAGACCATGTGACTGATGAAGATCGCCACATAGCGATCGAAAACGTACTGTCTCAATAAGATTTTACAAATTTAAAGTTCGGATAGTCATAAACTAATGTTAAAGTGATTAATTAAGATTCACCAAATGTAATGGACTACAAATGTCCAGAATTGTTTCTGACTAAAACTATAAATAACTACACAAACTCACAAAACAGTATACTTTGTTGTCATACAACTTTTAATGACTTATGCCATCATCATCATCAGTGACAATACTACAAATCTACAACTGCAACTAAGCAGAAGACACATAGCACTTCTTAAAAGTTAGAACTGGATCTGGGTGTGGCCAGATTTACAATCATGCCTCAGTATACATAATTTTTTTTTTACAATAAATAAAAAACAAAGTTTACATGAACACAAATACAAGAATAAACATTCTCAAAAATATCCATTATGAAAAAAAGAAAAATGTTGACAAAAAACTTTATTAAAATTATATTGGATTTTAAATTGGCCCTAATTTTATATTGGAAATTGGTGGGAGATATGCCATTTTTGCCTATTTTTTGCTCCCTCTGTTATTAAATATAGTACTCCTTAAGTTATAAATTATCCTCCTTATCATTTTCTGTTTATATTAACTATTTATATTTTGTTAAAATCATTCAACTCTGCTACATACATAGCTAGTTCATTTTTTTAATCTTTTCTGGAGAGTGGAAATATTATACGCAAAATAACAGTGTCGCTTTAGGAAATCCATTGTCAAGTGTCATAGCTAACTTCTTCATGGGAAATTTTTAAATGTACTCCAAAAAGATAGCATATTTTCATAGAATTTGGGTACAATACGTTGACAATATTTTCACAATATTTAATAAAACCACAACCTTGATGACTTTTGTAACAAGATTAATGGCTTTTAAAAAACTATGTCTTTCACTGTAGAAATTGAAGAAATTGGGAGTTTACCATTTCTAGACGTTTTGGTCACCAAAATTAATAATAACCACAAGTTTAACATAAATATATAGAAAACCCACAAACTGATAGGTATATCACCAACAATTCTTTTCAATTCCATGATGTATAGATTAATTACTTTATCACTATCAAAAAAAGATTACAATAATGAACCTAACCTGTGAGGCAGCCTTAGTATACAAAAATTTAATGGTTTCAAAAAAATAATAACACTAACACTTGTAAATATTACACAATATAACACTGTATTTACAAGTGTTAGTGAAAACTAGTAGCTCATGTGTAGATGGAATCAACAAATATATATAATAACAGTTAATATCCACAGTAAAATGACACAGAAGAAAATTACTAACTTAAGGAGTACTTTATTGAATAACAGAGGGGAGCAAAAATAGGGGAAAATGTCATATCTTACACCAATTTCCAATACAGCACAAAAAATCATTGAAAAACAGTAATATGAAAGTAGCGAGAGTTACCCTCAGAAATGTGAAACATATCCAATGAAATATATAGCCCAAACTAAAACGAGTACAAAAATTAAAGCAAAAGAACATTTTTCCAATTTAAAGTATATTACAGCAGAAAAATCAGCTATAATGAAGCACTGTTTAGATGAGAACCATATATTCAAAAGTGATGTGTAGCCCTAATGAAAAATGTTACAAAGTTTAAAGAATAAGATGCCTGATAAACCCTATTTATAAATAGATTTTAAAATATAATTGTTAATAATGAATTGGGGTTAATTCAAAATTCTATATTATTTCAACAAAAATTTTTTGTGAACAGTTTTTTTTAACAAAAGGGATGGTTTTCAAAATGTTTATTCTTGTATTTGTGTTCATGTAAACCTTATTGTGTGTGTGTATTTTTTTATTATTGTAAAAAAATTTGTAATGTAAACAGAGGTGTGATTGTAAATCTGGCCTTCCCCAGATCCAGTTCTAACCTTCATGTATAAATAAGATGTACTATGTGTCACCTGTTTAGTTGTAGTTGAAAATTTGTAGTACTGTTACTGATGATTATTATACAGGTCAATGAAACACGTGTGACCATAAAGTATATTGTTTTGTGAATTCGAGTGCAGTTATTTATAACCTTAACTCTCAAGCCAGTTCAATTATTACTTATAACTAAAATATTTAGAGAATTAAAAAAAAATAATCTGATTAACATTAAACAGAAAATTTAAAAGGTAATATATTTTCATTTGATACTAAAGGTGTAACAATATTATGTATTATATTTTAAGATTTGTTTTTCAATAATCTTTTCTTTAATAATTTTCCTATTTTTTATTCCCTTGAATATAGACCCTACCAATTTACAACAATTTTTGTCCCAAAATATTCTTAGTGATAATTTTTATAATGTAATTTTTGAAATGATTTACTACAGTCTTTTATTTTTGTTAATTTCCGATTTTTTTAGTGAGAACAAATAATTTCACAATTATACCTAGTCCATTTATTATTCATAGACATTTTCACATAATTCATAATAGTCTTCATAGGTGAGTATAAAATGAAAAAAAAACAAAAATAATTAATTTCTCCAGTGGGATTTTTTGTAGCAGAATGAGTCATGGTGAACCTTCACATCTGCAACCTCCTCTAAAGTCAATTTACATGGAATATTATAAATTAACAAGTTTCACTGTAGTAAAGTAGAGGGGGAAATGTCTTGATTTTAACCTTGGCATTGGTAGTAGGTGCTTTGATGATGTTTTATTTATTTATTTTTTCATTTAGTTGAAAAAATTCAAACACATGAATGTACTCCATAACAATTTCAACTGTTTCACAAATTCTTTCTGCCATCTTTATCACTATTCTAAACTGTACCAACCTATTTCTTACTTTTTCATTTAGTAAATAGTTTTATATTGGCTGTCATCTTTATTTTATGCTTCATTCAACCTTTAACATTCCTTCCACTGATTTTTGAAAAGACACTTAAAAACATAAACATTATAGTATGTTACTATAATCTATAAATTAACTTACTAAAAGGGTCATCCAAATTTTCTGGAAACTCCAATTTTGCTCTAGATTTTGACACATTAAAAGACGATCTCTCCATTGAAATAGGAGATAAATCTGGTTCAATTTCTTCTTGACCAGCTCCTGCAAAGGGAGTAAAATGTCTGCTTTGACTCTGTAACAGTGTTTAATTTGTCGAACTGATAAAAGAAACATTTTAATTTATTAACATTATTAATTAGTACTAATTCCTATTTAGCCAGAAAAATGTTTTAAAAATATGAAAATATTATGGCTTTATTTACAAAAATGTTATTACAGTTAGTTACTGTTAATTGATATAAAATGAACATTTCTATAAAGTTTATTCTTGTATGACATTTAACAAATACGTTTAATCTGCTAACAGTAGATATTGCCTGTACTTCACAAAATGACAGTTGCTTGAGGATGAAGTCTGCTATTCAAAGGCATCAAATAACAGTAAAATATATTGCTTTAAATTGTCTATGAAAACAGAATAAGGCAAAGGATTAAGTTTCATTGTTTATTGAAATTCAAAGACGATCATTATAAAATCAAACAAAATTTATTGATTCAAAATTAATAAGTTTAATCAATCATGTAAATATTAAATTTGAAGACAGTGACTGCTGATCACCTAAACTATATTGCCTAAAGGAACTAACACACACACACACACACACACACACACATATATATATATATATATATATATATATATATATAAATTTTTATTTTATTTTATTTTTTTTTTTAACCACACATACAAAATCATGATCACCAGGAACCAACAATGAAAACAGGTCATCAGTTCTTCTCCAGAATGATATAAAGAACCATTTACATGTCCTGACAGCTAGGTTCACATAATAACACAGCCTGAATAACAGGGTAAAATAGGATAAAAATTTGAAACATTTTGTAGTGCAATGTGTTCAGAAGATGGGTTGCTATTGAAAATAAAATAGAATCGATAAAGAAATCAGAGTACAGCAGTACAAGTGAAGCCTTGTTCCTTTGGTATTTCCAACAGGGAAGTTAAAAAAAGTCCAATCATAAGACCAATGATTCAGAAAAAATCATTATTTTTTAGAACTGAATTTAAAGATGGAAGACCTGTTAGTTTATGCTGGTTAGGCCGATGGAAAAAGAGGTACAGAGAGTGGTAGTTAAATGTGCACGGAGAAAGACAATTTGCTAATATGGAAGCTGTAGTCAATTTTCATGAAAATTTCAAAAACTTACATAAAAGGAAATTCTTTCTCCAGATCAACTTTACAACTATGGTGAAACAGGTCCTAATTTTAAAATGATTCCATCAAAATCTCTTGCCTCTTGCAAAACAGGACAAATTGCAACTCCCAATGACAAGACAAATAAGGACAGGATAATCATCTTAGCTTGTTCTAATGCAACGGGAAATCATAAACAAAAGCTCGTAGTTATAGAGAAATCAGCTAAGCCAGGGTCGTTTAAAAACATTTTCATATCTGCATTGCCGGTTTCATATAGCAACCAAATAGAAGCTGCTTGGATAGATAGAGAACTAATCAAAGAGTGTTTTTTTAAAGAGTTTGTGTCCAAAACGGAAGAGTTAATATATATATATATATATATATATATATATATATATATATATATATATATATATATATATATATATATATATATATATATATATATATATATATATATTATAAATTTGTTTCTTCAACTGGTAAGTTTCAAATGCAGTTGATGAATAGTTACTATAGTCTGACTATTAAGGCCCTCATTGGAACATTACGAAATGCCCATAAAGTGATACGTTTTTTGCAGAATAACATGAGAAAAAATAGTTTTTTTTTAATTATTTAACACTTAAAGTCTAATGTTGAAGTTCTTTCCAATAGATAGGTCTCTTATCCAACCATTTTATTATATCTTATTTCTTTCATGAAGAGTTAGGAATCTTATCTTTTCTCCTCAAGGTATCAGACATTATCGAAGGCAATGGCCAATGGGGATCCTCATTTTAGGGAAACTCACATACTTTTGAAATATTGTATAAATTGCCGTGTCATCATGACAGTCCTTTAATAATTTTAACTGAAAACATTTATTTTTAAAAACAAAAAAGAAAAATGTCTGCAACTTCCATGAAGCATTTTTCAACCTATGAGGCAAATTATTATAATTTTTCCTTTCCCAACTGAATCATAAAGTCATATATTTTTGTTTGGAGAATTATACATGATTATTACTAAACAAAAAGACTGGCTATATGTTGAATTAGATCTAAAAGCGAGACAGAAAACTACATGTATTAAAAAATCTTTCAAGTATAATAATATGGATCAAGAGTAATAACAAAATTGATGATCAGGAAAGAAAACAGAAAAAAGAAACCATATGGAATGAAACTTATGGCAGATAAATTATATGTTTAACATAGGAAATGGGGGACAGACCATAGAATCAGATATTGATTGAAGAAAATTATTGGCCAAACACATAGTATGTTACTAGTATAAGAGGATGAGAAAATTTATGATCAGAGAAACAAGCGGTTTGTTTCAAAGCCTAACTGAGAGTAAAATATTACTTGACAAAGTGAGCTTGTGATTTGATGTGAATAAAAACAGTTCTAGGTCTGGAGATAGTTTACAGTTTCTCCAGCATCTTTGACTTTTTTTAATTTTACAAATCTCTAAAAAATACATTCTAAACAAGAAATTGATTAAAAATGTCACAAAATATAAAAGTAGTTAAAACTTACATATATACAAACTTGTGTATTTTGAAATTTATTGTTGTGAGTGTGTGTAATGTGAGGGACACTAAACCTTTTAATAGGTGCAGCTAGTCTGCACCCCTCTGCGGATTTGTGTCACACTTAATAAAGCTTGTCTTCTTTTAATTTTTGTTGAAAGCTATAGAGTAATACAGTTTAGCACTAGAGTTGTTTTGGAGCCATTAAAGCACTAAATGCAGAAGCACTGTATGGAGTCAAACGATTATGTCATCAGTTTAGTGGTAACATCCATTCGATATTACTGCAATATGTTTCTTATTTGTTTTCCTTTTTTTGTGTAATTAGGTCATATATAATGTGTAATATGTAATATCTGGAACAGTAACTTTGGAGGCAGTCAAATTTGTTGTGTCCTTGCAGATGCTTCAATCTTCTCAAGATTTTTTGAACTGTACTTTGGTAGGTGATGCCAAATGAAATCAACTGCCTATGTTAGTTTGACTTGACACTCCTATTTCTATCTAACTCAGAACTTGTAATTTCATATATAAAAACGATACTCTTCCTTCAATAAGATTTCAGATGATACATTAACGTAAACACAGTATAATATTTAAACCTACAAAATTGTCATAGTAAAAATCATCGATAAGATGTTTATTTATATGGAGTAGTAACTGGGAGTGTTGTAAAATGCTTGTTATTTTCCTGTTGTCTAGAAAGCAATATGTGCGTTTGTAGTCCAATTTTTTTGCCAACTATTAAAATACATTGATAAAAATATCTAGTGACCTTGAAGGCAAGTCATAGTATCCTTATAATGAATTACCACTAAAAAGAGAAGTATTAAACGAGGTATTACTGTACTTGTTTGCCCAATGTAGAACTTGTTACAGTCTGTACAATATAGTTTTTATAGACTATACAATAAGTTTGGGTGTTTTGTATTTTTACTTTAAAATTAATAGTTTCTAAATTATTGGGTTACTGTAGACTTATTATTTCTGAGTGATAGATATTTATTATTAAAGATTTGGTTATTAAAGTAAGAAAGAAAGTTTCCTTTTGAATAAAATTTAAAAATAATGAAGGAAAAGTCAAATTAAGGTAAACATAGTTTAAGCAGTAAATAAAAATAAATGTTAACATAGAAGTTGAGTAACAATTATGTTAATAATAAACATTATACAAAGCATATTACCTCTTTATATTAAAATACACATCCCTCATTTTGAAACGGTTCAAGATAAGGAAGTAAAATTACAGAAAAGTAGTAAATGAGTACTACTCAACTGAGTACTTCATAACTGAATGAATTTAGGAACACAATAGGATAAAGAATAAATGAAAAACCTAACAAAAGAAAAGATAAAAAATTCATAATTGTAATTTTGTACTCATATTAAGTTATATCAGGATGAAGAATGCACATATGGGGAAACCCAATGGGAGACAAGTGATGGTTGAAAGGTGTTGAGAATTGTAAATCAAAGTAAGGAGTAAGCTGGGATTAAAAGTAGTACTAAGACAGAAGACTTTAGAAAGTATTGTTTTTGCAGGTACCTGTCCAGTACTGGTTAGAAAATGTACAAGATGATAACGATATATAAGAACTTACAGTATTTGCAGGGGTAAATTGCTCAGTCTTTTGAAGTCCAGGCTCATTATTGCACCTGCAAAAATGTAAATGTAAGAAATTAAAATTAATCAAGTTGACAGTATTTATAATGTCTTTCTGTTTTTGTTAATAAAGTACAATATTGTATTAAAAAATTTTCTTTCTGTTGTTTAATATAAGATATTTGTGTTTATTATCGGTAGGTGTAGGTAGATCTAAATGATTTTTGAATAGTTGAAAATAGACAAGAAAATGACCATTGATCATGGCTCTGTAAAAATTTATATTTTTACAAGACAAGATAGAATGTTAGTCTAAAGTAAAACACAAATAAATATAATATTGGTATAATTTACTCTGGAAAAAGATTAACAAGCCAAAGATTATGAATCATTTTAGGAAATAGGAAAGATAATCCGTTTAAGGTTATTAAATCCCTCTAAAGAAAAGCCCGGTAACTAATTTTAAAAAAACAACTTTGATAAAAGCCTTTCACAAAACAAGAATGCAGCAAGTTTAAGTGTCAGATATACATTTTACAAATTTAATGACTTAATGATGGTCTCAACACTTTGTTATTCTATTAGTACTTCAATCATTAAATTATAAAGTATATGTACACTATATCACTAATTTTGAATCCCAGATTAGTTAGTGATGCTACTATTATGCGTCCACTTTTACATCATGTTATTTTCTGCTTTACTACTGCAAAATAGATAGGTTTGCCTGCTTCACTATAAACATTTTATGATCCCCAACTACTGGCAGTAGAGAAAAATAATTTGTATGTATAAAGTTACTAAGCTGAAGTAGACGTCCAACCTCCGAAAAATATGTCTGAAGTAAATTGTGTGTTGTAGAAATTATAACTTAATTATAAACTGTAAACATATGATTAAAAATATACATGTATATTTTAAAATATAAATATAAGATTCATCCCCAAAAACGTAAGTTTAATAGAATTATTGTTAAATAAATTCAACAACTAGTTCTAAACTGTCTATTTTGGCTTACTGTAAATTTTAAAAAGTAGAAACTTTGAAGTGGAGAAGCTTTATAGGCTATTATTCCAATTATATTTTTTTATCATACTATAAACCTACATTATTCTTTATGTTGTGTATTTGTTTCATTAATAGACAACGTAAAGTAACTTTATAGGTGTTGACACATACATTGGGACTTGGCCTTGGTGTGGCACTATAGGAGGGGTGTGTGGAGATTAGGCAGAGACTGTTCTGGGAACATTTCTGCTGATGTAGACATACATCACTCATAGCATTTCGTATTTCATCTACTAAAGTGCCTTCACAAGGGCCACGAGGACAATTGACATAACCCGCAAAATTTCAGAAAAGTTTTTTATCTAGGCTAGTACACAATTTTTCCATGATATGTGTGTGCCAAAACTTATGAAGAAGTCAGAAAAGGTGTAAGAAAGTCTTCTGCAGCCTATCACAAGGTTGGTAATATAATGCCCTTTAATCAGTAATTTAATCGACAATAAACCATTATAGTTGCTGCCTATATGGAATCAATATATATGGCAGTGCTTCCTTATAACACAAAAACAGGTTACATGTTAATTAAAAATATAGTTTTTTTAGAGCATAAGTTTGTTAGATATTAGCCTCTTGCACTTCTAAAAATATGTGATATTTCAATGTGTGAAATTCATGCCATGAGATATTTGGGGTCAAATAACACATGCCAAAGACGAATTAATTCCTTGCACTTGAAAAATGTTGCATTTAAGCTAAAAGGACTTTATTTAGATGGTTGTAGACTAGTAAGGCACTGAGTTCAGTTGCTTAGGTTCTTAATTCGTTCAAAGCCTTCTTATTAAAAGCCTGGTAGAGAACTACAACTCCATCAGTAGTAAAGGAATCATTTATTGTAATAAGACTACAGCTTTGATGATAATTTTAATAAATATTTCTGAACAACAGGCTGATAAGTAATCTGAGGCCCTTACTAGACAGCTTAAATAAACTATGGTGGATGACCGTTTTACAAAAAAGCCAAGAAACCTTGGAGGAAAAAGGGTGTGGCGAGAAATTCCATTTCCTCCTCTCCACTAGTTTCTTTTTTTTATTTCTTCACTGATCATTTCTCAACAGGTTATTATATCTTGAAAAATCTGTTTAACATACCTAACTTTCTAGAGCAAAAATATTGTCACACAGACTGTTTCAAATTACTGTGTTTTTCACTTGTGAAAAAGTACTTTTTTACAACAAAACAAAATATTAGCAGTTGAATTAAGTAGATGCTTCACTAATTGCTTCTTATGCTGGCAACCTGGTTTGAATCTCTGAGTGTAAGTGCAAAGTTTTTATTTGTAAAACCCTACCATGTCAGGAAAGGTAGCCAACCTTAAATCCTCTTGAACAAATTTTGTATGAACTTTTTGAAAAACTTTTACAGCAACCCTGATCAACAGGAGAAGCTGAAGAATGTAAAAAATATTTCATTTCATATAATATCACTTTAAAAAGGGAAAATATGTAAAAAAAATTCAGTATTTTCAAACATGTAACAATATGTCATTTATACAATAGTTAAGATTCTAAATTCATGGATATTTATCAATTTTACTTATTTACAAGAAACACCTAAAAATTAAGAAAGCAATTAAGATTACAGTACCACATTTCCTTACTTACTTTACAGGTGATAATTTTTCTTCATCTTTATGGAAAAATAGCTTTCTCCGCATTGATGAAATATTGAAATTATTTTCTTCTGCTTCTTCACTCTGTTACAAAACAGAACAAATTCTTATCAGTAAATACAGAAATTACAGGGTGAAAATCATTTTAAAAAACCTGGAACAACTTTAATATTAAAATATAAGACATTTTATTCTAATTTGGACGATCATGCTAAATGAACAAATGGACATAGAACCATCATTTCAGATTTTATATGATCAAAAAAGAACTTCAGAACAAGGAATTTGGATCAAAAGTTATAGAATAAAAAATGTTGATCAAAATTAAAATCATAAACAAAAAATGACAATAAGTTATGAGTCAACAATTAGCAAGATAGGAAGGAGCAAGCATTGCAGGTTAACCACACAAAATCTGAAAAAATTAAATTTTCTAAATGTCAATTTTTATGTCTTCTAGTGAGCACTGTAAGGTAATTAATATAATTTGGTAAAGGCTACCTTAAGGTTTAAACTTGTATTATAAAGAGAACCAAGGATGAGACAAAGATCTTTTAGATAACGTTTTCAGATTATTCTTTATTTGGATTTTGTTTTGTTTTGAGATCATCTTCAATTTCTCTTCTTAAATGTTCTAGTTATTTAAATTCAATATGAGAATATAAATTTCTAATATTATCACCAGTAATAAAATAAATTACTCTATGGAGAAACCTTATTTTGATTTTGTTTTGTTTTGAGATCATCTTCAATTTCTCTTCTTAAATGTTCTAGTTATTTAAATCCAATATGAGAATATAAATTTCTATTATTATCACCAGTAATAAAATCAATTACTCTATGGAGAAACTTTTAACAGCTTATTCCTTCAGTAAGTTTTCAGAAATAAGTGATATTGTAAAACAAACATTACACTCAGCAATGTAGAAAGTTATTAATCACTTAAACAATAGTTTATGACTATCCGAACTTTAAATTTAGTAAATTTGTTAAAACTTACTGAAGACACTGATGAAGATCGGCACATAGTGATTAAAAACGTTCTGTCTCAGTAAGTTTTAATAAATTTACTAAATTTAAAGTTCGGATAGTCATAAACTATTGTTAAAGTGTTTAATAAAATTCACCAAAGGCAATGGACTACAAAATTCAAGAATGTAGAAAGTCCTAAAGAAAATAAGAAAAATAATAAAACTTTTGTTGTTGTTAAAACAAATTGTTTTACAAAAACAACAAAAATAGCAATACTTTACAACACGGACACAACTTTATAAATTCAGGTCTTCTTTATAAAACAGAGAACTGTCTTAATACTATTACAAAATAGCTACAAAGTTAGGGTGGATTCAGTTACAAAAAAAAAAAAAATTGTTAATGTAGGATAAGCCACTGTCAAAATAACTCAATTTTGATATATCGTTTTGCACCACCACATCAATAAGATCATATTTCACTTCAAATATGAAAAGTTTTAATTTGTATATTAGTAAACTGTATTACAAAGAAAATATTGGAAAGAACTCCAATACCTCAAAAATAATCAAAAGAGGATCACTCTAGTTTGTAACTTCTTGTTTGGTAGATTGTAATAAGACCCTCTGATGATGATGATGGCGTCATCGAAATATATATAAGAGTTTAATCTTAAGTAACTTGTTATATTTTATTATTTTTGTGGTACTGGGGTTCTTACCAATATTTTCATTGCAATATATTGTACCACTGTGCTCTTGATATTGTAAAGTAAGTTTCACTTTTGTCGGTGGCTCCAATACCGGCGTGTTTTAACCATTCAATTTAATATTGTAATGGTAAAAGAGGTATCTGAAACCTCTACAAAAACTGTATTTAAAAAGTTTAATTTATTTTTCTGTATTCTTTAAAAGACTTTTCACATCAGATAATTTTTTTTTACATAATCACTCATGTCTGAAAACTATATACATATTTCTTAAATTTAAACTGACTTCAAGTTCCAGCATTCAAGAAACAATTACTAAGAGACAAACTCATTACATTCTCATAAGGAACCAGGGACTTCAGGTGCTAACACTTTGAAGCCTAGTCCTTTAATAGGCCTCCACTGCGACGGCCTACCTGCCGTAACACAGATAAAAATTTTGAGCAAGCATCGCCGACCTAAGTCAGCCCTGTGCTAATGCTTGCCAAATTCCACAAGAGAACCAGTTAGATGACTTTATTTTTAAAAAAATAATTCCCGGAGATTAACCCTTTGGTTATTGTTTCCTGGGGAATGAATTCTTTTTAGGCATCTCACCTTAATGACCAGGGTTGGAGATTTGTTGGAGTGTATAAGAAAATGGTTTATTAAAAACATTTCAACTCAATTTGCAAGATAGTAAAAAAAACACTTTTTTATTTATATATCAATTTTCTCTTTAGCACAGATTAATCAATTTCCAAAATTTACCTTCTTACAAAACTACTTCTTTCCATTTACAGAATTTCTAAAACACGATAAAAATTTTATAAATGAACTTATTATTTATTTCTCAATGACTTTGTTGTTTTTACAAATTTGTTTGTTTTAATTGGTTTTTAAAATTAATTAAATTGTGTTTATTTATAACCAAAGTAAAAATAAAATAAATAATCTATTAAAATTATAATTACTGATTTACTTCTTAATAATAAATATTTGAAAAAGTGTAAAATATAAGAATTAACTGGCAATTTTTATTTGGGACATATGAACATTTTCCAGATCACTGATTTATTTATTTGATCAACTTTTGCAATAGATAGTACTTTTGTAGATAGGTTAGGAAGGACTATTAAGTGATTTAAGACTTATGGTGTGAAAAAGTGTATAAGAATGATAATGTAATAGGGTGTTGAAGATATGGTGTTGGATATAGTTTGATATATTTGTTTATTTTTTGATGGTAGGTTGTTGCAATAATGTTATTGTAAGTACCAAACTGCTCTCGGTGTAACATACTTACAAAAAACAAGAACACCAACAAGAATTAAACACCATAAAACATATAACAAAATCCAATGGATATAACACATCAATAATAATAAGTTATACTGAAAAACAAATTCAATAATCTAAGACTAAAAACCCCCACTAGACAAACCCACAAAATACATAACACCACCATACAGGTCACCCAAAACTCATAACTAATCAACACATTTTATAAACATACATACAAAATATGTTACTCCACGCACACAACACCCTCAACAAATAAGTTAAACCCGTCATAAACAAATACGTTTACTAATACACAGCCATATTCAAACAAACTTGCAATTTATATCCCAGTTTCTGCATAGACTAAACAGGAAGGTCATTTTACACATGCTATAAAGAACACATAAAAGCCCTTGCAAACAAAAATATTTAATGAAACTTTGCTGAATGTGTGTAACGTTTTACTTTATACTCCAATTATTTAATTATTTTGGAAAGATAAGACTAGGAGTTATCTAACTGACCAGGCGATTGCAATATTTGGTTTTAAGAGATCAATTTTAACTAATAGCCAAGAATCAATTTAAGGCCTGATAAATGTCTTTCACTATAAAAATGTTCAAGATAAACTCAAGAAAGTTTTTTAATTTAAGTCAGGAATAAGCAAGAAACTTTTGTTAAAATAATGTGAAATAGATGTAAAACCATTAAATCTCTTTTTAATATTGATTTTTAAAATTGTTCAATTAATTCATAATAAATTTCCTTATTTTGTTATGAATTATACATACATTATTTGTATTGAAGTAAGGTTTAAGAACTGCCTCAATATGCTCGGGTAAGACAGCTGGAAAACTAAGATTCGTTTGTACCAAAACTGAAACAGATATATACAACAGAATAAAAACATTGCATTTGAAACATGGTGTGTTTAGTTAATTATAGTTAATTCATGCTCAAAACAGAATTTACATCATTATATGCTCCTAATTACCTTGTGTACAGTGTAACAACTATTCATCATTCTACTACATTAAAGCTATACATAATTAATAGGCATCTATTTCATTTTCTTACTATCTTTATTTTCAAATAATTTTTGACAACACTAATTATATAATTTTAATGATCCCTTTCATACCATTAAAATGGCATAGGAGAGACAATGTAGGGCTGACTACTTGTGCCTTATGGTATTCAAGGAAGCTAATGTGGCCAGCAGTAAACTTTAACTGCCCCTTATTATCTTAGGCACTGATTTTCTGAGGTTGAAAAAAACATTCGACTTCAAGAATTAAAAAAATTAAATCCAGGACTTCAGGGATTGAACTCAGGAGTTTTTTTTTCATCAGATTACTTTAAAAGATAATAAAACATTAGATATTTACAAATCAAATCTTGGAAAAATATACCCCTCCTCGAGGAATCTAGATTTTATTAAAAATCACCAAAAACACACACACACATACACAAGCATACACGTAAGGAAGCATGAACACACACACACACACACAAAGACACATATTTATATGCACTGGAAAAATAATGGAATACTTGAAATATCACTATATATATATATATATATATATATATATATATATATATATATATATATATATATATATATTGTAATAATGGTAATTTTTTGTTTTATACAAGTCTTAATAAAAGTTAATAATTTAAAAGAAATAACACTTCAATGCTGCTTTTGTTACAATAAACTTTTAATATCTTAAAATGACATTCCTTGTTATCTTTTACAAAGTCACTTACTAATTAAAAATTCTTATTTCCTCTACAAAGAATTACAAAAATTAAGCTTTATTAGCCTAAGTCTAAATTTTGTTATGGCAGCAAGAAGTTTAGTTATAAAATTTAATATGAATTGAAATTGATTTAATTATTTCAATTTGAGCTTGAGCTCTCTTTATCTCGGGTTAAATAGGTGGGTTTTCTAAATTTTGACTAATAAATTTTGAGTTGGCACTTTCAAAAAAAATATCTAAATTACAATTCTTACAAGTTAAAATTTTTACAAGTTATTTGGTTCTTAATTAAATATATTTCCTGAATAATGTCTTCTTAATTGATCAGTTCAATGGTTTGGCTTATTGTTACTCTGTAATTACGATTTAAATATGATACTGCACTTTCCGCACCAGTTAAAAAAATAAAATTTCGACAGCCAATTCTGAATACGTCTTCCTCGTTCCAATGCTTTATTCCAATTGCGTACTGACGCTACCTTTGTTAGAAAAAAATGGCCAAGTCGTGAATTTCCGCTATTTTTTCGTTTATTCCGTGTAAGTACAGCTTTACGGATGTCATGTTCTTCTTCTTTACGGATACACTTCTTCTTCTTAACAACTGCACTTAAATTTCTTTGCATTTAAATCCAAAACTGTTTTCTATTATATTTAAAACGAGAAATATTTAAAACGAATATCTTTTGCCGGTCAATGCGCACGCAACTCCACAAATCCGTTATATCGTGTTTACTACAGCACATTCCACTAGCTTGCCGTGTGAAAGTTTTAAGTGTATTTTTACATAGTTCTATTTAATTGTTACCTATCAATTATTTCTAATACATTTTATTATAAATAGTGATTTGTGTGTTTTTTTCTTTTATATAAAATTTTGTGATTAGATCTAAAATGTGGCCGTGTGCATTTTCCATACAAGTGAAATTAGGTTATGTTTACAATTCGTTCCTGGTATATTTTAGTAATTTTTACATACTGAATTTATTTTTATATATTTATCTTATTTTGGTAAGTGCCTTTTATATGTATACTACTTCAAAATGTTACATAGTCCCCAAATTTAGATAAAAAAAAAATTTTGATTCCAAAATTCTTTTTTTTTATCTCAATTTTCACATTTTGGGAGTAAACTCTTACTCTATCCTTCTTGCTTGTCTGCTGCCATCTAATTACATATGATATACTTAACTCCTAACAATACAATAAATTAACAATTAACATTTAATCAACAATCCTCTTACTCTTAACTCTCAATTTTCACATTTTGGGAGTAAACTCTTACTCTATCCTTCTTGCTTGTCTGCTGCCCTCTAATTACATATGATATACTTAACGCCTAACAATACAATAAATTAACAATTAACATTTAATCAACAATACTCCTACTCTTAACATCTCGTACATTAATCATTTTCTGATTCTTAGAATCTATTTTATAAACTTTTTCTTTTTCTTTCTTTATTTTAAATTTAATAGAATGGAATCTTTCCAATCATAAGTCTTTTTATTTATCTATATAATCTATCTTCTGACACAGTGTTCTTTTTTTAAATTTTAGCCTAACCGAGTCATAGCATGTCTAGGTTGTTTGTAGGTTAGGTCCTTGTTCTTATTCATTCATCCCTTCCTATTTTATTTAGATTTATATATTTTTTTTTTTTTATTTCTTTATATTTTTTTTTCAAGTGTTTGTTTAATTATTAAGTTATTTCTGGTCTATTTGTTATCTATCCCTCCTACATTCGCTTCCTTCTCCTAATACTTTTATATCCTGAGTCATTCCTGTTGTTACCATCTTATTATCCCTTGTTATTTTCCTTTCTCTCGACTTCTCCCTGATACATGTCATTTTACTGCCTGTGTCTATTAATGCCTGTAAACTTGTTTCCTCTATTTAATTTCTATTCCTGGGTTTCCTATGGTCTTAGTATTCCGATTGACTGTGGGCAAGCTGCTCTTTTCTTGTCCCCACGCCTGTCCTTGCCTTAACACCGTTTACATCTCCATTGTATCTTTCATCTGCTTCATAAGTTCTATTTTCTGTGTTTCTCTCATATTTAAATTCCATTTCCCATTTTCCAAACTTGAGTTGTGCCTCCACATCCATTAACATATCCGTACCTATGATCATTTCTCTCAACAAGCTTTGTACCACTATGCATTGAAACGGATATTTAACTCCTTCCATTTCTCCTATTACCATTTTCATTTTATTAATCTGTTCAGTCTTCCTTTTAGTTGCGGTTTGAATTGTTATATTTTTTATTGGCAGTGCCTCCATCTTTCCTACTTCATTTCTTAATTTTAACTCTCCTAACTCTTCTGTGTTTTTCTTTGTTACATTTTCTACTTTCTCTACCTCTTTCTTATTAATCTCTGTCACATCAGCTATTATTTCTTTTGTTTCCTCTAAATTCTCCTTAATCCTCTCCTCTAAGTCTCTTCTCATAACTCCTACTACATCATTATTCTCTGTTCTCAACTGTTCCCTCATATCCTCTATCATTCTCCTATTTTCTTCCTTTAGGCTTTCGAATTTCTTATCCAACCTACTCATTTCCAACCTACTTG
Source organism: Prosapia bicincta (assembly GCA_036971475.1). Lineage (NCBI taxonomy): Eukaryota > Metazoa > Arthropoda > Insecta > Hemiptera > Cercopidae > Prosapia > Prosapia bicincta. The sequence goes on along the minus strand of JBAIZL010000005.1, from coordinate 232,985,795 downwards.
AGGCAAATCCTCTGTTCATCTCTCCTTTTACTTCGTTTATATTCTCTTTTAACTCTTTTTTTATTTCGTCCATCTTATCTAATTGTCTATGTAGATCCTCTCTCCCTTTTACACTCATTTCCATGAGAGTTCTCATCATCTCCCTTAAATCTTCATTCTCATTATTTCCCTTTTTCTGTTGGGTTTGCATCAGTGGTAATCCCCTAGCCTCATCTACTTGGGTTTCCACCTCACTCTCTTCTATAGGCATATCTGTGCCTTCCGTTTCTGTCTCTTGTATTTCTAGGCTTGTCCCTTCTTCCAATTCTATTAGGCCTATTGTAGCTTCTTCCTCTTTTTCATCTATTTTTTCTTTTAATGTCACATATTTTCCTTTTGCAGCTTCCTCAATTGCTGTACCCTTCCTAGACCTACTATGTTTGTTATATTCCTCTAATTTTTTTGTTTTTTTTCGCTTTCTCCCTCCTTAAATTATATGTACCTGTTTCAGATTCCATTTTTTTTAAATTTCTTTATCTAAAATTTCAAAATTCCCCTTTATTCTATTTAAATTTTGAAAATAAAAAAATTATTGACTTATGGTTGCAAAGTCCTGAAAGTAAACAATATTAATACAAATATTTAATTAATAATCTTATCTAAAGTGCCTTAAGGTTAATTCTTAAAATTTTTTTTTATAATCGAGCCCCACGTTTGTGTGCCAAATGTAATAATGGTAATTTTTTGTTTTATACAAGTCTTAATAAAAGTTAATAATTTAAAAGAAATAACACTTCAATGCTGCTTTTGTTACAATAAACTTTTAATATCTTAAAATGACATTCCTTGTTATCTTTTACAAAGTCACTTACTAATTAAAAATTCTTATTTCCTCTACAAAGAATTACAAAAATTAAGCTTTATTAGCCTAAGTCTAAATTTTGTTATGGCAGCAAGAAGTTTAGTTATAAAATTTAATATGAATTGAAATTGATTTAATTATTTCAATTTGAGCTTGAGCTCTCTTTATCTCGGGTTAAATAGGTGGGTTTTCTAAATTTTGACTAATAAATTTTGAGTTGGCACTTTCAAAAAAAATATCTAAATTACAATTCTTACAAGTTAAAATTTTTACAAGTTATTTGGTTCTTAATTAAATATATTTCCTGAATAATGTCTTCTTAATTGATCAGTTCAATGGTTTGGCTTATTGTTACTCTGTAATTACGATTTAAATATGATACTGCACTTTCCGCACCAGTTAAAAAAATAAAATTTCGACAGCCAATTCTGAATACGTCTTCCTCGTTCCAATGCTTTATTCCAACTGCGTACTGACGCTACCTTTGTTAGAAAAAAATGGCCAAGTCGTGAATTTCCGCTATTTTTTCGTTTATTCCGTGTAAGTACAGCTTTACGGATGTCATGTTCTTCTTCTTTACGGATACACTTCTTCTTCTTAACAACTGCACTTAAATTTCTTTGCATTTAAATCCAAAACTGTTTTCTATTATATTTAAAACGAGAAATATTTAAAACGAATATCTTTTGCCGGTCAATGCGCACGCAACTCCACAAATCCGTTATATCGTGTTTACTACAGCACATTCCACTAGCTTGCCGTGTGAAAGTTTTAAGTGTATTTTTACATAGTTCTATTTAATTGTTACCTATCAATTATTTCTAATACATTTTATTATAAATAGTGATTTGTGTGTTTTTTTCTTTTATATAAAATTTTGTGATTAGATCTAAAATGTGGCCGTGTGCATTTTCCATACAAGTGAAATTAGGTTATGTTTACAATTCGTTCCTGGTATATTTTAGTAATTTTTACATACTGAATTTATATTTATATATTTATCTTATTTTGGTAAGTGCCTTTTATATGTATACTACTTCAAAATGTTACAATATATATATATATATATATATATATATATATATATATATATATATATATATATATATATATATATTGTAACATTTATAGAATGGGCTATATAATGTTCTTTAAGAATTGGAAAAATAAATTAGAAATAACTCACACAAAATTTAAAAAGAAATTCATTAAAAGATTGGTTAGATTAAATTGAAACTAAATTTAGGTAAAAGCCTAGAATTGTAAACAAGGTATTTGAACTGTAAATGCATAAGGAAATTTGTTGTATCAAATAAAATTCAAAACAAGATAATCTAATAATAATAATTATATTTAAACAAAATTGTAAATATTAGTAAAATAGGGCATAAGTAATTACTTGAAGGAAAAAGTGAAAAACGATTGTAAACAATGAAAGGTTATGTTTGGAAAAGTCCAGTCAAAACACACACATTTCGAAATATTACAAAAGTAAAACACAAAGACACTTCACACACTAATAATAGTAATTAAATAAACACTGGAAGGTTTGTTAAGGATCGGAAAATTGAAACAGTATGTTAACCAAATTAAAACGGTGAAAATAGTTCGTTGACATTAACAGATGTGAAAGTAAAGAAATAGGTCAAGTGTACAGTCGACTCTAGTGGGAAGGAACGGAACTTCGTTAAATTAGAGCATATGATTTCTTTTTGAAGAAGGAGGCCGCCATATTTGTAACATTTTAAAAGAAAAACGAAGTTTAGTGGAGTTGGAGATAGCGTGGGGGACGCTACTAGATCGGAGCTGCGATGACCAGTCAAAATTTTACATTGGAAGGAATTCGTCAAAATTATACCGTTTTGTGAAGAAACTTGGCAATTTTAAATAAGGATAAGAGAATTTAAAGATAAAGTACAGTGGTAATATAATTTGAAGGAACTAAAACGAATTTAAGTGTGTAAAAAGTGAAATTTGAAGAGAACGGAATCTTACATAAGCGACCTGCAGAATTTCAGTATTTGATAAGTTAAGTATGTATAGCGCTATAAAAAATAAACTTTAGTGGACTCTTAGGATAATAGGGAAGTTTAATTTTGTACATTAGAATATCTTGTGATTAATAGTATTAAGATCATAGTCCAGTTCAAATAGTTTTGCCTTTTTGCTTATTCCAAATTAAAGTTTTTCCATCAGGAAAATATTTATTAAAACTAATTTCAAAATTCAATATTGTTTGTTCAAAATTTATTTAATGAACAAAAGAATTAAAAATATAGCCCATGCTATAAACCCCGAGATAGTAAGAGATCGTAAAATTAGCCTAGGGTATATGAAAATTTATAACTAAAAATCAAAGAAAGTGAGTTTAGTAGATTGTGTTAAAATTTGTTAAGTTTAATTTTGTTCTGTGTATTGTTTAAATGTTGAAATAAAAAATTGTTATAATAAAGAATTTAAATATTTCTGAGTTTTTTGTTTTAAATAGAAATTAAATATCATCATTCAAATAAATAATAATAATAAACATTGTTGTATTGCGTTTTATAAAAACTTTACATTTGGCACACCAACGTGGAGCACGATTATTAGAAAAATAATAATAAAGAATAAATTAGTCAGGAGTTTGTGTTTTGTAACTAGAGAAATTAATTATTTTCATTCAATAATAAACCCCGTTGTTGTGTTGGAAATATCTTTATAATTGGCGCAACAACGTGGGAGCTCGATAAAATAAGAGAGAAAATTTATTTAGAGAGATTTTGAAACAAAATTAATTTAGAACTTTTTATATGAAAAACATTTGAACTGGAAATAGATTTAGAAAAAAGTTTGTAAAATTAAACACTGAGTTGAATAGAATCAACGCTAGGTTTATAGTATATATAAAAATTGTTTATGTTTGTATAATAAGTTACTTACAGATAAAAAAAAAAAAATGAAGAAAATATTATAGGCGAGCTGGTAGTTGTAGGGGACCAGGAAAAAGGGACAAGTTTGGAAGTGCAAGAAATAGAATTGGAAGGCACAGATATGCCAATAGGAAACATGGAGGTGGATGAAGCTAGGGGACTACCACTTGTAGAAATTGAACAGGAACGAAGGGGTAGTGAAAGTGGAAATAGAAATAATGATGACTGGTTAAAAAAATTGTTCGAAAGCAACCAAAACTTACTAAAAGAAATAAATAAATGGAGACAGGAAATGGATAGAAAATTTAATGAAAGTAATGAAGAAACCAGGGAATTAAAGAAAGAGATAAAGGAGGAAATAAGGGATTGAAACAAAAAATTAGAGGAAAATAGAGACGAAATAAGAGAGATGAAGGAGCATCTAAAAGTAATAAAAGATGAAATACGGGAGGAAAATAGGAAAATGATAGAGGATATGAGGCGACAGTTGAGGACAGAGAATAATACTATAATAGAGGATGTGAGAAGAGACAGAGAGGAGAAAGATTGAGAATTAAAGGAGGAGATTAAGGAAAATTTTGAGGCAACAAATGAAATAATAGCTGATGTGGTAGAAACTAATAAAAAAGAGATAGAGAAAGTAGAAAATATAACTAAGAAAAACACAGAAGAGTTAGGAGAGTTAAAATTAAAGGTGATAGGAGAAAGAGAGATAACAGATGAGCGTTTTAGGAAAGTCAAAGATGTAAGGGAGAAAATATTAGGAGAGCAAGGAAGGTTAGGAGATAGAAATAAAATGGGAAAATTAGAAATATGGCAAATAAAAAATTTAACCATTCAAACCACAACTAAGAAGATTGAAAAGATTAATAAAATGAAAATGGTAATAGGAGAAATAGGAGGAGTTAAATATCCGTCTCAAGGCTTAGTGGTACCGGGCTTATGGAGAAAATTTATCAGAGGTACGAATATGTTAATGGATGTGGAGGCACAACTCGAGTTTGGAAAATGGGAGATGGAATTTAAATATGAGAATAACAGAGAAAATAGAACTTATGAAGGAGATGAGAGATACAATGGAGATGTAAACGGTGTTAAGGCAAGGACAGGCGTGGGGACAAGAAAAGAGCATGGTGCCCACAGTCAATCGGAAAACTAAGACAATAAGAAACCCAGGAATAGAAATTAAATAGAGGAAACAAGTTTACAGGCATTAATAGACACAGGCAGTAATATGACATGTATCCAGGAGAACTGGATATTGGAAAATAAAAATAAAATAGGAAGGGAGATATTAAATATAGGTGAAGGAAGCAATATGAATAAACTCTAGGTGATTATGTGTATAAGAAAACGTTAGCAGGAGATAAGTTTTAAGGGATGGTAACTATATCTACGATAATTTATTAGAAACTTCATCGAATAATGAATAAAGATAAATATGAATCTATGTTAATAAATATTGAAGCATCGTTGTAATAAAAATATGGTAATTGTGTATTTAAACTTCGTCGTATTGTAAGGGAGAATCTGCGTTGATAAATAATGGAACTTCGTCGTATATATTATATATATTATAAAAGAAATATGAATCTATGATAATAAATATTGAAGCATCGTTGTAATAAATAAAATATGGTAATTGTGTATTTAAACTTCGTCGTATTGTAAGGGAGAATCTGCGTTGATAAATAATGGAACTTCGTCGTATATATTATATATTATAAAAGAAATATGAATCTATGATAATAAATATTAAAGCATCGTTGTAATAAAAATATGGTAATTGTGTATTTAAACTTCGTCGTATTGTAAGGGAGAATCTGCGTTGATAAATAAGTATTAAAACAAAATTGATATTCGTTGATATAGGGACAGTGTAATCGAAGGAGCTATAGATATGATCAAGTAGAGGATATGGGATTGCAACCTTTAAAAATATTAGATGTTAAATTTCATACAAAATAAACTGAAATGATATAAGAAAATAATTGAACTGGATGTGAGATTGGAAGGGGAGATAAAATACTAACTTAGAACTGAGAGTTAGATGAAGCTAAAAGCAAAATATGATATGAGATAAATAATAAACAAGGAATAAACAGAAATAAGGGAAAGAGAAATGTTATAACCAATTTGACCAAATCTAGACATACTATGACTCGGATAGGCTGGGATTTAAAGACACGGTATCAGAGAATATATGTTAAATAAATATTGAATCAGACTTATGATTGGAAGGATTCCAATTGTAATAAATGTAAAAAAAAATATATATAATTATGGAAGGAATTGTAAATACCAGAACATGATTTATTGTTACTATATGTTAGAATTGTTAAAGAATTGTTGATTGAATGTTATTTATAAGTATATTGTATTGTTAGAAGATAAGTTAAGTAATATGTAGCTTGAAGTTGTCAGCTCAGTATTTGATTGTTAAAGAATTAAGATAAAATTGTGTCGTAGAATTAAGTATAAATGGACGAAAGTGGACAGATGAAGGTATAAATGACTTTTAAGTGGACAATTCTAAAAGTGGTAAAGACAATGGACGATAAGTTAGCCAAAGTGTTAAGGTACTTACTCAATAAAAAATGTGTTCAATTAGTTATTAAATAAAATGTACAATTAGGAAATGAATGTTAATTTAAATTTAATTTAAAAAAAAAAAAATATGTATATTTAATCAAGCTTGTAAAATGTAAAGAATGTGTAATGTAGATATTAGGAATATTTTTTTATTTAAATTAAATTATTGGACATTGTAACATTTATAGAATGGGCTATATAATGTTCTTTAAGAATTGGAAAAATAAATTAGAAATAACTCACACAAAATTTAAAAAGAAATTCATTAAAAGATTGGTTAGATTAAATTGAAACTAAATTTAGGTAAAAGCCTAGAATTGTAAACAAGGTATTTGAACTGTAAATGCATAAGGAAATTTGTTGTATCAAATAAAATTCAAAACAAGATAATCTAATAATAATAATTATATTTAAACAAAATTGTAAATATTAGTAAAATAGGGCATAAGTAATTACTTGAAGGAAAAAGTGAAAAACGATTGTAAACAATGAAAGGTTATGTTTGGAAAAGTCCAGTCAAAACACACACATTTCGAAATATTACAAAAGTAAAACACAAAGACACTTCACACACTAATAATAGTAATTAAATAAACACTGGAAGGTTTGTTAAGGATCGGAAAATTGAAACAGTATGTTAACCAAATTAAAACGGTGAAAATAGTTCGTTGACATTAACAGATGTGAAAGTAAAGAAATAGGTCAAGTGTACAGTCGACTCTAGTGGGAAGGAACGGAACTTCGTTAAATTAGAGCATATGATTTCTTTTTGAAGAAGGAGGCCGCCATATTTGTAACATTTTAAAAGAAAAACGAAGTTTAGTGGAGTTGGAGATAGCGTGGGGGACGCTACTAGATCGGAGCTGCGATGACCAGTCAAAATTTTACATTGGAAGGAATTCGTCAAAATTATACCATTTTGTGAAGAAACTTGGCAATTTTAAATAAGGATAAGAGAATTTAAAGATAAAGTACAGTGGTAATATAATTTGAAGGAACTAAAACGAATTTAAGTGTGTAAAAAGTGAAATTTGAAGAGAACGGAATCTTACATAAGCGACCTGCAGAATTTCAGTATTTGATAAGTTAAGTATATATAGCGCTATAAAAAATAAACTTTAGTGGACTCTTAGGATAATAGGGAAGTTTAATTTTGTACATTAGAATATCTTGTGATTAATAGTAATAAGATCATAATCCAGTTCAAATAGTTTTGCCTTTTTGCTTATTCCAAATTAAAGTTTTTCCATCAGGAAAATATTTATTAAAACTAATTTCAAAATTTATTTAATGAACAAAAGAATTAAAAATATAGCCCATGCTATAAACCCCGAGATAGTAAGAGATCGTAAAATTAGCCTAGGGCATATGAAAATTTGTAACAAAAAATCAAAGAGAGTGAGTTTAGTAGATTGTGTTAAAATTTGTTAAGTTTAATTTTGTTATGTGTATTGTTTAAATGTTAAAATAAAATTGTGATAATAAAGAATTATAAATATTTCTGAGTTTTTTTTGTTTTAATATATATATATATATATATATATATATATATATATATATTTTAGGTTAGTTTTGGTTGGTAAAGATTATTTAGATTTTTTGGACTAGGAGACTGACAGACTTACCTTGGTAAGAGTCCACACTGTAGTCTTGAAATAGAAACACATAAAAGCACTTAAACAATGATATATTTCAACCACACAGTGGTCTTTATCAATCGAAGAGAAAACACAAAAAGAAATGCAAAAAGAAATATGAATATGAATATCAGGCCTGACCACGGATGGTCTGAATATCAGAATGAATGGCCACAGACATGATGTTAAAATTATGAATATGGATAGACCAACAGCTCAACATGCTGCGAGTCACAACATCGCAACTTTTGATGACTGCTATACCACAAAAATAATTAAATCACTCCCCCCTGATTGCAATTCCTCAGAACTGAGAAGGTGGGAACTATCATACCAGTGGTATACCAAGTCCAGAGAATCCCCTAACCTCAACATCAGACAAATCCATATTTTTTTTTTTTTTTTTTTTTTTTTTTTTTTTTTTTTTTTTTCCTGCCTAATAGCCTTATCTCTTTTCCTCTGACAGACTTATATAAACTATAATCACTCATATGCTCATGGAAACAATTTATATATATATATATATATATATATCTTTAATCTGTGCATCTGTGTCATCTGATTTCTACTCTACACAATCTGTGATTACAACTTATATTTATTTTATTTCATTTCTTTTTGTGTTTTCTCTTCGATTGATAAAGACCACTGTGTGGTTGAAATATATCATTGTTTAAGTGCTTTTATGTGTTTCTATTTCAAGACTACAGTGTGGACTCTTACCAAGGTAAGTCTGTCAGTCTCCTAGTCCAAAAAATCTATATATATATATATATATATATATATATATATATATATATATTCTTGATATTTTCCGTTATCCATTGTTTTTCCGTTGCACTGACTTTATGAAGTTAATATATTACTATAAAAAATTACTTACAATAGTAATATATTAACTTCATATATATATATATATATATATATATATATATATATATATATATTATAACATTTATAGAATGGGCTATATAATATTATTTAAGAATTGGAAAATAGATGAGAAATAACTCACTCAAAATTTAGGAAGAAATTCATTAAGATATTGGTTAGGTTAAATGAAAACTAAATTTAGGTAAAAGCATAGAATTGTAAACAAGGTTTTTGAACTGGAAATGTATTAGGAAATTTGTTATATCAAATAACCTAACACATAAATTAAAATAAGATAATCTAATAATAGTTATGTGTAAACAAATTTGTAAACTGTAGTAACATAGGGCCTAAGTAATTACTTGAAGGAGAAAGTGAACACGTTTGTAAACAAAAGAAAATTGAAAGGTTATGTTTATGAAAGACCAAGCAAAACACACACAATTCAGAACTATTTCAAAAGTAAAACACAAAGACACTTCACACACTAATAATATTAATAAAATAAACACTGGAAGGTTTGTTGAGGATAGGAAATTAAAACAGTAAGTTTCAACCAGGTTTAACCAAGTTAAAACGCCATTCTAAACAAGCTCATTGTGGACGCATCAGCTGTAAAACGGTGAAAATAGTTCGTTGACATTAACATGTGTGAAAGTCTAGTGGAAAGAAATCGAACTAAATTATAACCCATATGTGTTTTTTTTAAGAAGAAAGGCGGCCATATTTTAAACAATTTTAGAAAAAAAGGACGTGTAGTTAGAGTTTAGTTGATTCTAGCGTGGGTGACGCTACTAGAGGAACCAGCCAGGACCAGTCAAAATTCTATTTATTTGGAAAGAGTTCGTCTAAATTATACCGTTTTGTTAAGAAGATTGGCCAAACTTAAATTAAGGAGAAGTGAATTACAAAATGTAATACTGTGTTAATATAAAGTAAAGTAAATAAAACGAATTTAAGTGTGTGAAATGTTTAATTGGAGAGAACGGGAATTTACGTAAGCGACCAGCAAAATTTTGATATTTATTAAGTTGAGTAATAGCGCTATAAAATAACTTTAGTGGACTTTTAAGATAATAGAGAAGTTTATTTTATACATTAGAATATCTTGTAGTTAATTAATAGTAAGTAATAAGAAATAATCCAGTTCAAATCGTTTAGTTTTTTTTTTTATATTCAAAATTTAAGTTTTTCCATCAGGAAAATATTTATTAAAACTATGTTCTAAATTTAATATTGTGTTTTTTCAAAATTTATTTAATTAACAAAGAGTTAATATAGCCCATGCTATAACCCCGAGATATCAAGAGATCTTAAACTAGCCAAGGGTATTAAAATTGTTTAACTCTAAAATTAAAAAAAAAAAGAGTTAGTATATTTTGTTAAAAATTGTTAAGTTGTAAAATTTTGTTTTGTGTGTATTGTTTAATGTCGAGATGAAATGATAATAAATGTTAATGAATTGTTCTTGAGTAGTTTTTTTTTTTGTTTTTAAATAGAGAAATATCATTCAATAAAATAATAAATAGTAAAACCCCATTGCGTCTGTTTTATAAATACTTTATAATATATATATATATATATATATATATATATATATATATATATATATATATGCTGATATGTATTCCTTCACGGATGGAAAAATATGATGAATAGTTTCTATCTAGAGTACATCCGTTCATTCTGCAGTCCATAAATTCGCAGTTCCGACGTTTCGCCAGAATCTCATCCAGCATTGACGAAGTGAACCCAACAATAGTAGAAGAGCGAGTCAACTCATATGTAAATGATGATGGTTTATATATGTAAATGATGGTTTGTATGTATCTAATAATAATGGTATAAACTTAATAACTATTTTAGATAAAAGAAATGAGATAAATAGGTGATAGAATAATAAATGAGTATATTGGTGTAGATGTTCGGTCCGTGATGTTGGTATTTGTTGACGTTACACGCATTTTCTCTGGATCTGCGTGTATAATGTTTTTATATAGTATGTCTTCTGTATATGTGGTCTGTAGGTTCATTAAATTGTTGTGTGTGTTTTTATAAATGTAATATTTTTCTAGTGAGTTTAATTCTATTATTATTATTATTTATTTCAAGTATGGTTAGGTTATTTTCGTAGTTTGTTATTTCATGTTTATGTGATATTAGGTGTGCTGCAACGTTTGATACTTTTGTATTTTTATTTTTGAATGCTCTGTAATGTTCTTCAAATCATATTTTAAATGATCTGGTTGTTTACCCTATGTAAAATGCATTGCAGTCGTTACATGTAATTTTGTAAACTCCTGATAGGTTATGTTTTTCTGTAAGGTAAAAGGTATAAGGTAAAATCATTGCACTTAATGGTGGATGGAATTGCTTGCATTAGTAATATATTAACTTCATTATATATATATATATATATATATATATATATATATATATATATATATATATATATATATATATATATATCATAAGGATGTAATAATAATAGAGATGGGCTGATACCTAAAATTGAATTTCGTTTCCGATCTCGATTCTAAAATTTGTGTTTCCATTCTCAATTCAAGTTGATTCTTGGACTCTTTTAAGTTATATAGGAAAACATGATATTCTCTAATAATAAATTTAGTTAACATCTTGGTATTATGAGAAAACCTTTTTTTAAAGTTTTGTTTTAGTGCAATAGGCTACAGAAAGTGTTCAACCTTGATTTATGAAGATATTTTTGAAAGTATGACAAACATATCATATAGAAGTAATAATTTATTTAATATTAATAATGTGAACTTCAGTTAACAATTACAATATAACTTCAGTAATAGGCATTTCAGTTTAGAAGTACATTTTATTTGTGTTTTGTTTTGACATCTATGAAGCGGTAGCGGAGTAGTGGCGGCCAAAGAGAGAGAGAGTAGAGCCTGGCAAATGAGAGTGAGAGAGCAGAGTGAAAAAAGCGATAACAAACAAAGGGATCAGAAATAGTTCTAATCGTTTTTGTTGTTGCGTCATAAATAATAATAATATTTTCATTATCTCAAATCAGCATTTGCTTTAATCGTTGAATTTATTCAACAAAACTAATACTTAAATATAGTCAATATTAAATTATTTTTGGTATAAATTATATCATACATGTATTTTAACAGCTGAAAAACCAAGAATTGGAATTGGCACTCAATAGAGATGGAGAATCCAGTATCGATGATTACTCAATACCATTAGAATAAGCAATTCTTGGAATTAAGAATCGGAATTTGGCTATCCCTAATATATATATAAATATATATGAAGTTATTATTATTACTTGTAAATAATTTTTTTCTACCACTAAGTGCAATAATTTTACCTTATGTGATGAGGTACCTTTCGGTCACTTGACCATTATCGAATCACTGATTATTTTCCTATACTTTTCTGATGTGAATGTTCGGTCCGTGAATTTGGTATTTCTTGATAAAAATCTTAGTACGGGCGTCCAGCATCAATCATAGCCGATGGCCCGGTGTCCAATGTACGCGGCACAAGCAAGCTGCCAGTGTTTTTTACTTTTAAGGATGTCCTCAAAATCATTGACTTCTGCTCTTAGTAGGTCACGTGAAAGAATTGGATAGCTGCAACGCAGAAGAATGTGCTCCAGATCCTCTTCATCGTCTTCGCATAATGCACAGTGCGACGAATCAGTAAGGTTGAAGCGGAATAGGTACTTCTGCGTAACTATGTGACCAATTCTAGCTCTTGCTGCAAAAGATGCTAGTTGTCTTTGCACCCCTTTATATAAGTTCCCGTCAGTTGGTAGGGGTTGAATCTTGTGTAGGTGTCTCCCAATGGTTGACTGATTCCATTTGTCCGACCAGGCTTTATAGAAATATTTGTTGCTTTGGTTCCTACAGTGAAGCAATTAAACCCTCTTCTCATCTGTAGGCTGCATTTTAGAGGCTGCTTTCGCTATTTGGTCCACAACCTCATTTCCGTATACGTCACAATGAGATGGTACCCACTGCAAAGTAATCTCACATCTATGGCTCTGTAGTTCACGAAGCAGGCGTCTAATTTCCATGATACGAAAAGCATATGCCGTAGGTTCGGAGTTCAAGATAGCCTGCAGAGCACTTTTGGAGTCTGTTAAGACACACACCTGCGATACTTTCAATGATAAACAACTTGTAAGCGCTGCATTTATAGCTAGTAATTCTGCGTCCATACTGGACAATGAGTTTACTGGCACATAGTACCTATCACCAGTTGTTTCATTAAAGTAACCGGCACCCGCAACTTTTCCTTCAATGTCCACTGAGCCGTCAGTGAATATCTTGATATGGCGATCATAAAGCTCATTTATCATGGACAATGCTTCACTTTTCAAGATTGCTGGGTGGTTGTTTTTCGTTAACCGGTTTGGTAAACCATAACAATTTCCACTCAGATGCCTGGTCTGTCATCATATGTCACTGGGATGGTTTCAGGAACGTCACACATTAACATGGAGGCCATGGACTTAATTTGACACGTGAATGAGTTTCTGATGTTACTGCTTGCATTTATCACGATGTGTAGAGGATGGTTAGGCGTTGATGACTGTATTCTTAAGTATTTGGTCCACATTTGCCTTCTGATATATATATTTCAATAGGCTCAACACCCAGTTCCACTTCCATAGCAGAGGTAGGAGTGGTGCTCAGGCATCCAAGGCATGTACGGAGAGCCGCTGATTGAATGCGGCCTATTTTGTCAATGTGTGTTTTGGCTGCAGCTCCCCAAACCTCACAGCAATAGGTAGCTTTGGAGCGTACAAAGGCTAAGTAAAATGATCTTAGTGTTGTTGTGTCTGCACCCCAGTTGCGACTGGCCACTACTTTGAGCGCATTCAGCCGCGATGTGCACTTCTCCAAAACATAGTCCACTTGCCTTTCCCAACATAATTTTGAATCCAACACTACTCCCAACAATTTTGGGTTAGGGTTAAATTTCACGGGAACATCTTGTATTCGTAACTACGGTATGTAGTTTGCCAAATTATTTCTTCTCGTGAAAAAAGAGCACTCTGTCTTGTCCAGAGATACTTTAAGTGACCACTTTCCACACCATTCCATTATCTTGTTTAAAGCTCGTTGAACCAAATCTATCGCTTTGAGATGGTCTTCATCCGATGCCCAGATCGTGCAGTCATCCGCGAATGTGCAGCTGGACACTCCAGGAGGGAGCTGGGCCGAAAAATCGTGAAGAGCGATATCAAAGAGGGTTGGGCAAATAATTCCACCTTGGGGAATGCCATTTGCAACAATGTGATTTGATGAGATGGTTCCATTGACGTCCACCTGAATGCACCTGTTTTCTAGGTAAGATACAATATATTTCAACATCTTGCCCCTTATGCCAAGCTTCATACACTGGAGGATAACCGTAGCATGCGGAATTTTGTCAAAAGCTGCTTCGTAGTCGATCATCACCGCAATTGTATCCTTCTTTCGTTCAAAACCTTTGTAAATTTGGTCTGTGAAATATAGCAATGCATCCACAGTGCTCCTCTGACGCCGGAAACCAAATTGGAGATTGCTCAGTTTATCATCGTTTTCTAGTCTTCATGTCAGTCTTGCGTTCACTAGACGTTCCATGAGTTTTCCCAGGCAGGATGTCAGCGATATGGGTCTATAAGATTCTAGTTGCGATTCCTCTTTTCCAGGTTTGCGGAATAAATTTGGGAAAAATGAATGTTATTAAGTGCTTTTTCATATTTGATATATTATGTGGTTTTCCACCGTCAGTTCCTGTTAACCGTCATCGAATTGACGCGACGGCGAGTAACCTGAACCGAATACCGTCGGGCCTCTTAACGCTTTATGTTTATTAGTACTACTCAGCTGTTGTTGCTACTTTTGGAAATATTAAGGCACAGTATTTAACAACAAGCTTCACACTACTTACAGATGTAATTAAGATGGTTTTTTGTTTGATAGATAAACGCCGACGGGATTAAAAACATGATGTTATTCTAAGAGCTTTTTGTCCGTAGTTACGGGCCGACACACATATTTGTTATAATGTATTGCAATGATTTTCACTACTGTTTTCAAAATTTCACAAAACCTTAAAAGTAAGTCGTAAATATTGACTAAATATTTAGTTGTAAAATAATCCTTAAAAACAGACTTTGGGAAAGTTAAGTACAAACATTGATACACTTAGATAAACTCATTCTTACTAGGAAGTAAATTATAACGTAAATTCAAGTAAATTATTTGGTGTTAAAACTTTTACTTAATATGAATCTTGGATAGTATTTACTAGACCTGTAGCATTACTTATCAGAGAGAGAATATATTACACTTTAGTTCTATATTCAAAATATTTATAAACTCACAAATCAATCACATGTGACACGTTTACGTGTCTTAGTGATAGGCGCCAAAACACTTTTATCACCAGTCAGTTTATTATTTGGGTAACCGGGACATGAAATTATTGTTTTGTTGTTTCTTGCTAACACAAAACACAAAAAATATCAAAACCGTGTTGCATAGATGATAAAATTTAATTAAATCAAAAACAATGTCGGGTCAATTGGTCCGACGGAGTTTATTTACGTTTCATTTACGATAGGAAAAAACTATGTTGGGCCAGTTGGTCCGACACATATTTTTATAAATACTAAGATAATAAACGTATATCCATACTTAGATATGATAGGGGAACAAAGTATAAGAACACATTATTTAAAAATGAACTTAAAATATTTTGGCAATTCTCTATGGAAACGCCGATATTGTGGCCGGCAGCTAAAGTATTAAGGTGCAGTGACGCGTTAGCTTTGTTTGTTAAACTACACAAACTATTTCACCTGTAAGTTTATATTATTGTACATTATTTTGCTACATTTGTAGCTACTGTGCGGATCTGTTTATCATGCAATAAATAGTTTCATTTGCTATTACAATCGTGTTTATTTTCTTTTCGCTCCCAAATATATTACATTACTGTGAGAGTGATATCTGTCTATAATATAATTTATTGAGGTTAAGTTTCGGAGGAATAATACAGTGTTTCTGTTATCCGTCTATTCGCTTAACCATCATGGCCACGGTTAATCGAGTTTTTACTGTACTTTTTGTGTGTTTTGTTCTGACATCTATAAATCCGTGGCAGTAAGACACGTGGGGGAGAGAGAGAGAGAGAGAGAGAGAGTATCGAAACCGCTCTAGTGAGAGAGAGAGAGAGAGAGAGAGAGAGACAAGCGATGTCAAACGACCAGAAATGGTTGCGATCTTGATTGCTGTTGCTTCATAAATAATAATATTTTCTTTATATTTTCGTTTACTTTTATCATTTAATTCATTCAAATCAACCAATACATAAATAAGACATAGTTGGTAATTAATTATTTTTCCAATAAACTACTCCACACACATATTTTAATAGGTAACAAAATAGGAATCGGAATCGACACTTTTATGATGAAGAACCGAGTATCGACGATTCCTCGATACCACCTAGAATCGACGATTCCTGGAATCGAGAATCGGAATCAGCCCATCCCTAATTATATTCCATTCTGTTGTTTGGGTGTCTGTTTTTCACCCATCTTTTCCGAGCTTTAATACGGTCTTTCCTAAGGCTTTCGATGCCAAGAAACAAATATACAAATTACATATAAAACTGATAATTAAATTAAAAATTTAATAAACAATAACAAAAATCAAAATAATATGCACGAAAGAAATGGAGTATATAATATAAAATGTCAAAAACTTGTAATAAATTATATGTAGGACAAACAAAAAAGAAATTAAAAGAAAGATACAAAGAACATTTAAACGCTTATATCAAACCAAACATATATAAATCAAATTTAGTTACGCAATGTATTAATAATGGACATGAGTTTCCGGAAATAGAAAATATGAAATTAATGAAAGAATTAAATAAAGGATTAAAAATGAATATATTTGAAACATTGGAAATTTATAAGCATAAAGTTAAAGACAAATTAATTGATGAACAAATTCAAGTGAGATCAAGGCACCAAACTATTTATAAGGTCATTGATGTTATAGAAAAAATTACATAAAGTGCAATACTTATAAACATATGGTCGTTTGTAGCACATATGATTTAATTTTGTAAAAATATTTTATTTGATAATTATTTTCCTGAAGATGCTGATACTATTTTATCGGCGAATAGCTTTGAATAAATATATTCATTAAAAGTATTCTTGTTTTTGAAATATTTTAATTTATTAATTATATATATATATATATATATATATATATATATATATATATATATATTCTTGATATTTAATATTATCCATTGTTTTTCCGTTGCACTGACTTTATGAAGTTAATATATTACTATTTTTGAGTAATTTTATCCACCGTTAAGTGCAATAATTTTACCTTGAGTGATGAGGCACCTTTCGGTCTTTGACCATTGTCGAATCATTGATTGTTCTCTGCTGTGGATGCTACGTCCGTGAAGCCGGTGTTTGTTGAAGTTACGTGCACTATTTCTTGATCTGTGTGTATGAGGTTTCTGTATAGTATGTCTTCTGTATATGTTGTTTGTAAATTCATTAAGTTGTTGTGTATGTTTTTATAAATGTGGTATTTTTCTAGTGAGTTTAGTTCTATTGGGTTGTTATTTATTTCCAGTATGGTTAGGTTATTTTCGTAATTTGTAATTTCGTGTTTATGGGAAATTAGGTGTGCTGCAACATTTGATACTTTAGAATTTTTATTTTTGAATGCTCTATAATGTTCTTCAAATCTTATTTTAAATGTTCTGGATGTTTTTCCTATGTAAAAAGCGTTACAGTTGTTGCATGTGATTTTGTAGATTCCTGATAGGTTATGTTTTTCTGAATTTGTTATGTGGTTTTTGTTACTAAGATATTTTATTATTTTGTTGTTTGGTTTGTAAGTTGGAATGTAGTATTCTTTGTTGTATATATTTGTTATTTTTTCTATTTTGTTATTGGTTTATTTATATTTTAGGTAGATTTTTTTATTTTTATTGTTTTCGTGTTCCGGTTGTAGTGTTGTGTTGAGGTTAGGTTTTTTTATGAATTTATTGTATATATTTTTTATAATGTGTTTGTTGTATCCATTTTCTATTGCTATTTTTGTAATGTTATCTAATTCTTCATTTAATTTTTGTTTGTTATCCTGTGTGTATTTTATTGCTTTATTTATCATGTTACTGTAAGTGTTAATTTTGTGTGTCCAGGGGTGGTTAGATTTGTAGTGTATTGTGGTGTTGTTGGAAGTAGGTTTCCTGTATACTGTAGTTTCTATTTTATTATCATTTATATTTAAAGTAATGTCGAGGAAGTTGATTGTTCTATTTGTTTCTGTTTCAACGGTGAATTGTATGTTTTCGTTGTATGTATTTAGTTTGTTTAATATTATGACGTGTTCGTTGTGAATGGTAGGTTGGTATATTACAAGTATATCGTCTACATATCTTGTCCATAGTGAGATATTGTGTGTGTTTATTATAGGTTTAATTATTATTTGTTCAAAGTGTTGTAAATATATTTCTGACATGACAGATGAGATGGGTGAACCCATGGGGAGTCCTGTTGTTTGTTTATAATATTTATTGTTAAATTGGAAGTAATTTTGGTTACATATGTGTTTGGTTAGTGTAATGATACTATCTATTATGTTTCTTTTTTCGTTATTGTGTATCAGTTTGTTTTTTATTATTTCTATGGTTTCTTCTATTGGGATACTAGGGTACATGTTAGTTATGTCATAACTTATTATTTTTGTGTTGCTGTTTGTTTTTATCGTTTTTATTTTATTAATTAATTCGTATCCATTTTTTATATTGTATGTGTTGTTGATGTGTACACATCAAATATATTTACAACACTTTGAACAAATAATAATTAAACCTATAATAAACACACACAATATCTCACTATGGACAAGATATGTAGACGATATACTTGTAATATACCAACCTACCATTCACAACGAACACGTCATAATATTAAACAAACTAAATACATACAACGAAAACATACAATTCACCGTTGAAACAGAAACAAATAGAACAATCAACTTCCTCGACATTACTTTAAATATAAATGATAATAAAATAGAAACTACAGTATACAGGAAACCTACTTCCAACAACACCACAATACACTACAAATCTAACCACCCCTGGACACACAAAATTAACACTTACAGTAACATGATAAATAAAGCAATAAAATACACACAGGATAACAAACAAAAATTAAATGAAGAATTAGATAACATTACAAAAATAGCAATAGAAAATGGATACAACAAACACATTATAAAAAATATATACAATAAATTCACAAAAAAACCTAACCTCAACACAACACTACAACCGGAACACGAAAACAATAAAAATAAAAAAATCTACCTAAAATATAAATATACCAATAACAAAATAGAAAAAATAACAAATATATACAACAAAGAATACTACATTCCAACTTACAAACCAAACAACAAAATAATAAAATATCTTAGTAACAAAAACTACATAACAAATTCAGAAAAACATAACCTATCAGGAATCTACAAAATCACATGCAACAACTGTAACGCTTTTTACATAGGAAAAACATCCAGAACATTTAAAATAAGATTTGAAGAACATTATAGAGCATTCAAAAATAAAAATTCTAAAGTATCAAATGTTGCAGCACACCTAATTTCCCATAAACACGAAATTACAAATTACGAAAATAACCTAACCATACTGGAAATAAATAACAACCCAATAGAACTAAACTCACTAGAAAAATACCACATTTATAAAAACATACACAACAACTTAATGAATTTACAAACAACATATACAGAAGACATACTATACAGAAACCTCATACACACAGATCAAGAAATAGTGCGCGTAACTTCAACAAACACCGGCTTCACGGACGTAGCATCCACAGCAGAGAACAATCAGTGATTCGACAATGGTCAAAGACCGAAAGGTGCCTCATCACTCAAGGTAAAATTATTGCACTTAACGGTGGATAAAATTACTCAAAAATAGTAATATATTAACTTCATATATATATATATATATACATATTTATAAGTTAGCTTTGGTTGGTTTAAGATTATTTAGATTTTTTGGACTAGGAGACTGACAGACTTACCTTGGTAAGAGTCCACTCTGTAGTCTCTTTTCTTTTATAAATGTCTGATTGTAAAATTTCAAAATGTAGTAATGGATCTAGCCTAGGATCATCGCAGGTAACTGCATTTAAATATTATATCTTCCGACGAGGTTTAAATTACCAGCTGTTCTATTCACAATAAGCTAGTCTACCCGTCTTGGTCAACTTGTGTGTGCAATCTTAAAATGGTTTCACTTTTCTTAACACTTAAAGGCTTTTACTATTATTTACATCGTTTTAGTGTTCTTTTTAAACTGTTACACATTAAATTGTTTCTATTATATTGTTTGTTTTACAGTGGTTATTGTTCTAAACTTGTGATTAAATATTACGATTTTGCCAATTTAGGTTATGTTTACATTTTTCTTTTTTTTATAATTGGTTATTTTATGGTTTGAATTTACTTACATATTTATATTATATTATATATAGTGCCTTTCTTACTTGCTATTCCAAAATGTTACAATATATATATTGTAACGTTTTTTATATAAACCACATAAACAATAAATAACAAACAAGAATTCGGAATATATTATAAGTGAATTAGAAATGGATAAACAGAAAATGTAAACACTTGAGCCATAACCTAAAAAAGGTTTTGATACAATATTAAAACCACATTTAAAGAAGAAACAGCACTCAATTATAAATAAAACAACACAAGATTAAGAAAGAAATCTACCAGACATAAAATTAATGCATATAGTATCAAAACTCAACTGTTCATGAAAAATCAAATAATCAGTGTGTTATTTAACAGATGTTTCATCAATGGAAAAAAAGTATTATTCTTTTTCTCTAGAGTCTCAAATAAGAAAAATGCATTAAGAAAAAAGAGAGCCTTGATACTGGAAGCAAAACCTAGTTGGTCCAGAAATTTTATTAGAGAAAGAATTTGAATATTAAGAAAGCAAGCCTAAATAAAAGTTAATACGAGGGTGGTCCACAAAGTAACCGCCGTTTGGGCGTGAAGCGATAAGTAGTGGGGGTAGTGCCGGCATTCTCACATCGGTGTGTGAAGTCGTTCAGTATGCTTCTAGCTATGCAAGGGAGAGTATCGTACGATCGCGTGTTCTTTTGTTATAACGTAAAAACATGAGCGCCGCGATAGAAAATCCCGCCAAGTGTGAAGTGTGAGGTGTAATTAGATTTCTGTAGTCGAAAAGTTACACAGCAGCTGAAATTCATCGTGAATTGAGTGTGGTGTATGGCCCAAACATTTTGAGCGAAGGTGTAGTCCGTCAATAGGTTTGTTTTTTTAAGAATGGAAGAACGAACGTTCACGATGAAGTGGTAGGCCATCTCTCGTCAGTGATGACTTGGTGAACAAAGTGGATGAGAAAATTCGCGAGAACCGTCGCTTCACAATCTCTGAACTTTCAGATCATTTTCCTGAAATTTCTCGAAGTCTTGAGATAGTGACAGAAATGACGTTGAAGAAGGAACATTTTTTAACAGGACCGTTACAGGAGATGAGATTTGGGTAGCCTATGCGAAATAAAAGAACAGTCAATGTGATGTGGTCTTCTGACATCTGGCGTTGTGTTTGTCCATCACAATGCCCTCCCTCACACAGCTCAAAAAACAACTGAACTTTTGGAAAAGTTCAAATGGGACGTTTTTGACCCCCCCCCTACAGCCCGGACTTGGTTCCCAGTGATTATCATCTTTTCCCCTACATGAAGCAGTGGCTTGCATCTCAGAGGTTTGCCAGTGATGAAGAGCTTCAAAACGCTGTGACAGGCTGGCTACGTTCTCAGGCAGCAGATTTTTTTAAAGACGGAATTTCAAAAAACTGTTAAAAGATATGATAAGTGCTTGAATTTGTATGGTGAATATGTAGAAAAGTAGAGAAAAGCTGTAGTTTTAACATGTATATAATAAAATTTTTGTATTTCAACTGGTTTATTTTTTTATTTCAAAACGGAGGTTACTTTGTGAACCACCCTCGTAGAAGCTAATGTTAGTGAAAGTATAAAAAAGTATAGTGGTGAAAGAAATTTGATTAGCCTATAATATAAATTTAAAGGCTATAAATTTGAACAAGAACAATAAGTCTCAGCTAAGTACTAGATTAAGGAAAACTTGTAATTCGTATTTAAGTTAATATTGTAGAACCATTCTTATAAGCAAAATTAGTTAAATTCATTAAAAAACATTTGAATACTTTTCAAAACTAATAGCTCCAGGCCTAGGAATTTCATTTCTAAAATTTATTAAAGAGTTAATTGCATAAACCAATTTTATTTTGTAACCAGAAGTGCTCAATAGATTTATAATAATTAATACCCACCGAATAACCTGGGAGAAAAATCTTGTGCTATTTAATTAAATTAAATTAATAGAAAAAAGTGTATTTAAAAAAATTTGTAACTAGAGTAATCAAAGACTAAGTTAAAACAAAGATTAATTGAATTAAAAGAAAGTGTTCATTATTTATTAATGTAAATGGTAAGTAATAAAAAAGAAAAAGAATATAAATTTTACTGTTAGGATTACAATCATTTTGTAATTCTAACTGGCGCCCAGCAACGTTATATTTCACGTTGTCCATTATTTTTCCGTTGCATTGACTTTATGAAGTTATTATTATTACTTGTAAATAATTTTTTCCACCACTAAGTGCAATTATTTTTACCTTTTGTGATAAGGCACCTTTCGGTCATTTAACCATTGTCGAATCACTGAATTAATTATTTTTTTTTTTTTGTTGTTCGGTTTGTGATGTTGGTATTTGTTCAGGTCATATATTTTTCGTCTTGTGCTGCGTGTAGGTTGTTTTTGAAAAGAATATTGTCTGCAAGTGTTGTCTGTTGGTTCATTAAATTGTTTTGCATGTTTTTATAGATGTGTTATTTTTTAGTGAGTTTAGTTTTATTGGGTTATCATTTATTTCAAGTATAGTTAGGTTATTTTAGTAACTTGTTATTTCATGTTCATGTGACGTCATTGGTGTATTTATATTTTAGATGTAAAATCTAAAATATAAATAAACCAATAACAAAATAGAAAAATTAACAAATAAATACAACAAAGAATACTACATTCCAATATACAAACCAAACAACAAAATAATGAAATATCTTAATAACATAAATTACAAAACAAATACAGAAAAACATAACCTATCTGGAATATACAAAATTACAAGTAACGACTGCAACGCATTTTACATAGGAAAAACAACCAGATCATTTATAAAAAGATTTGTGGAACATTACAGAGCATTCGAAAAATAAAAAAGCATCAAATGTTGACACATGAACATAAAATAACAAGTTACGAAAATAACCTAACCATACTTGAAATAAATGATAACTTAATAGAACTAAAATCACTACAAAAATACGTCTATAAAAACATACACAACAATTTAATGAACCAACAGACAACATATGCAGTCAACATACTTTTGCAGCACAAGACGTAAAATATATGACTTCAACAAATACCAACATCACAATGGATACAATAAAAAAATATAAATAAATTATAATTTAAAATAATAAATAAATTTAAACAAACTAAACGCGAACACAAACAACAAACAAATCTGCCTCATTCACATACACAGGATACAAAATAAAAGGAATAACTAAAATACTAAAAAATAACAATAACATAACTTACAAAAATACAAGAAGCATAATCAATAAAATAAAGTAACTGGAAAAAATATGCAACATACTTAATAACGGAATATATAAAATCGAATGTCCGAACTGTAACAAATTATACATAGGAAAAAAATTAATTAAAAGACAGATATAAAAAACACCTCAAGACATACTTGAAACCAAACATTTACAATTCAAACCTAGCTACGGACACCATAACAAACAACCACACATTACCCATATAACAAAACATACATCTAATAAAAAAAGGTACAAAAAGACCTCAAAATAATAATCTGGGAACAGCTACAAATTTATAAACACAAAAATAATATCATAAATGAACAAATAGAAATAAAATTAAAAAACGATAAATTATTCAACTTAATAGACAAAATTAACCCCAAGACAAACTAAAATCATTCCCAAAGTGAAGTGAATCTGAAAATAGAACAATACCAGTATACCACGTGACAGTGGAAATCCCACACAACTGGCAATCTACTACAAGTATTCAGTTTCAGTTGATGCTTTAAAATGAAGACATTTAATTAAAGTCTTCAAAAGTTATCTCGCATATATACCAAGTAAGATTCTTGTTTAAGTACATTTCAGTATTATTGAAATATATATATATATATATATATATATATATATATATATATATATATATATATATGTATATATATATATATTACAATACTCAATTTTAAAAAAAGATATTTGTTTTATAACCATAATAAATAAAAATGTTTACTAACCATCACGACTTTGTACAGTGCGGTAAGAATCTCCCCTCGGAGTAGATGCAATTGCTTGGCCAGACATCTTTGCCAAAACAGGTGTTTCCATGGATTCCTGTGCTATCCAGTTCTGTGGAGCATCAAAAGGACTAGGTACCATGTGAGTTTCTGAAAAATATCTATTAATACACACCCTCATTATTCACAGTAACTTAGTATAAAAGTAACTTTTTAAAACAATATATACATAAATATTTTCTGAAAAGGCCTTCAAATATAACTTAATTGTTTTCAATAAAGTGAAATTGATGTTTTGTTCCTCTTTATATCATTTATGTGATTCTATGTTGAAACTGTGATATAGAGGTAACTGTTTAATAAAATAAAACAATAATATTTATAACATTTTGAAGCTAAAAGTATAAAATCTACATTTAAGATAAAAAATTATATAAACAAAATATTTGCGTGAATAATTGTTTTCTACAATAGCAACAATAAGTAGTACCTATTAATAATATAACAAAATAAAATATGCCAAAGACATTGAAGCAATACAAAACAAACCAAAAATAAAGGTACTTAGTTTTAAGTAAAAAGACGATCATTATGTGAATGGCCACTACACTACTGTAGATCCTCCCAAAATACTGTACATCGCAATTCTTACAGTTGTTTTATAACTCATAATCAAATAATTAAAGCTTCATTATAATGGTATTTTACATAACTGACAAAGAAGAGGACCTATGTGTCACTTTAAAAGTTCATGGGTTTTACATATTTATAACAGGGTAATGACAAAAAAAAAATCACACCACTCCCCCTTCCCTCTTTATAAAATCTTTCAAAGATGATAATAACATTGATTTTTTAAAATTTATTATAAAAAACATGTTCTATTATTTATTTCCATACAGTAAAATGTCTTGTTTTGGATATAGTCTGATATGCCAAGTAATTGCAGCTTTTTTGCCGCTGTTATTAAGCTTGTGTTTCCATTTATTATGCAAGGATCTTATAATCAAGAAAATTACAACACTAATACTGATAACTGAAGCCCACATATTGAGCATTAAATAATTTCTACTTTGGGTTTTCTTGGGCACATAAAATAATATCCATGAAGGGAACTAAACACAGAAGCCAATGCAGATATACAGATTCAACTATAGTTAAAACTTTGAAGATAGATGATTTAGTTACATGTAACAACTGAGGTGATAAGTAGCTGTAGACGTGTATTAGTGAATTTAACACACTCATCACTAATGTTCAGTGTCTAATAATCAATGAATATTATTTCATTATGTTGGAAAGTTCAAGAATTTTAAAAAAAAACTACTAGCAGTATATTATAATAGGGTCGGTCAAAAAACCTCATTTTTGTATTTCGAAGTTGTAATACCACAAAAAAGTTCTGAATTATATACATATAAAGAGAAAAAAAATATCATCAAAATCGGTTGCCATCTCCCGACAACTAGAAGATTTTTGTGATATTTTCAAAATTTTGAACTTGGTATTTTTGTAGTGTAATAGTTTGTACCATCTTCAAATTGAGTCTAAAACATTACAACTGTGGTGTAATTTTTAATTATAAATAAATAAAACCTCTCAAACCAAAAAAACTTTTTATTTATGTCTTGATGTACATTTCAATTGCAAAGCAATCGTCTTCAGAGGAAATTACTACAAGAATTTCTATGTACATCATGAGATAAATAAAATGCTTTTTTTGTGATTAAAGAGGTTTTATTTATTTATAATTAAAGGATAGATGTGTAAACAATTTCATATCTTCCAATACCTACTTCAAGCCTTAAGAGTACAACTAAGTGAAGAAGTTTAAAAGTGTGTAATGTGTTACTATTAAAGCATGGATATTAAATATCAACATATTGTAGACTAAATAATTTGTGTAAAAATTAAAAATTATTATGGATGAATATATATATATATATATATATATATATATATATATATATATATATATATATATATATATATATATAGATTTTTTGGACTAGGAGACTGACAGACTTACCTTGGTAAGAGTCCACACTGTAGTCTTGAGATAGAAACACATAAAAGCACTTAAACAATGATATATTTCAACCACACAGTGGTCTTTATCAATCGAAGAGAAAACACAAAAAGAAATATGAGAGAATGAAATAAAATAAATATAAGTTGAACTTATATTTATTTTATTTCATTCTCTCATATTTCTTTTTGTGTTTTCTCTTCGATTGATAAAGACCACTGTGTGGTTGAAATATATCATTGTTTAAGTGCTTTTATGTGTTTCTATCTCAAGACTACAGTGTGGACTCTTACCAAGGTAAGTCTGTCAGTCTCCTAGTCCAAAAAATCTAAATAATCTTTACCAACCAAAACTAACCTAAAATATATATATATATATATATATATATATATATATATATATATATATATATATATATATATATATACGTTCACACAACTAACTGTTCATATTAAAAAAATGTTAAAACTAAAACAATTTTTAAAAAATATTTACCCATATATTTTAATTAACATATAGAGGCAACGGAACAGATCTAAGGTCATTGAATTCAGCGACAACTTAACAATAAATCAATAAACACTCCAGAAAAAATCACAAAAGAAATCTTGCACATTTTGAACACTATTACACAACAGAACTACTTCACTCACAACAACAAATATTACACACAGAAACAAGGCCTACCAATGGGTTCAACGATTTCAAGCATTCTCGCAGAAATATTCCTAAAACAGAACAGAATAAAATCATAAATAACAACAAACATGCAGATAAGATAATATATTATCAGATATGTAGACGATGTTATAATACTATACCAATGAAACGTAAGGTAATGCCAACAATTGAAAACAGATATAAACAAAAGACACAAAAATATCCAGTTCACTGCAGAATTTAAAACCAACAAAACATTGAATTTCTTAGACGTCACCATAACAAAAAATCAAAACAAACAAGAATTCAACATATACCGCAAGCCAACCATGGCAGACACACTAATACACAACACATCAAACCACCCAATACAACATAAACATGCAGCATTCAAACATTTACTACACAAGACTAAACAAAATACCTATGTCCACAATTAACTACACAGAGGAACTAAACACAATCAAATATTTAGCTCACAAAAAAGGACATGACAATTATTTAAAAGACAAACTACACAGAAAAATACTCAACAAGAACAGTAACAACAATAAAAACAAGAACACAAATAAATTCATCGCCCTCACATAAATAAAGAAACTCACAAATAAAATAGCACACCAATTCAAAATAGCAGAATACAATGTAAATAACAACAAATAAAACCAAACGGCTATCAGACACAGCATTAATAACAATACCAACACATACAATAACCCAGGAGTATACAAAATACAATGTAACAACTGCAATAAGTTCTATATTAGACAAAGAGGCAGATCTTTTGCCGAAAGATATAAAGAACACATATTGCACATTACTATTGAATCCACCTTTGCAAACCACCTCATCGACACTAAACACTCATGCAATAGTATGGAAAATAACATCAGCATCCTCCACACATGCAACAAAGGCCATAAACACACTAGAACAATATGAAATATACAGACATAGTAACACATATAAAAATGACATCCTAAATGAACAAACACGACACAGATCACGCATACTCTCCGATCAAATCACCTCTAACTTTCAAAAATAGTACCAAAGAAGCACAACTGCAGCAATCCTAGCAGAAAAAAATATGAGGCTGAAGAAGTCATAAGACAAAAACGTCTCCTCCAAGTGTAAGTTAACAATTTAACAATCTTTAGTTAACAAAATGCCTGGTAGCAAGTAATATCAAAAGTGTAATAAGAAATCAATAAAAGCTAGAATAAGAGGTTGACCTACAAGTTAGTTATAAGCATTAGGAATCCAATAAAACTCCTACTTTGTTTGTCCTATCATTCTGAGAAGGCATTTACGGATGTAAATATCTTTCATTATTGAAATAAAAAAGCCCGAAAAATTAACTGGCATTTATAAATCATTACACTTACCAAGTATTATGTTTGATTGTATTTTAGGATACATTACTACCATTTGGTAATGTCATGTCATGTCATTTACCAATGTCAATGTCATGTATAAAACCTCGATGGTTAAAATGGTATTTCTTACCAAAAAATGGAAAAACAACTTAATGAATTTGTCCATGGTTTTCTAGAGCCAATCGAAATGTGGAACAGAAGGAGGGTTGAAGTGTTAGACAACCTGTCAGTCTGACAGTTGGTGTTGGTACTTATTTGCTACTTATTTAAGTAGCATTCTCAAGATACTTACTTGTTAATGGCTTCTTGTACTTGTGGGTCATCTGGTTCTGAAAGTGGTTCGACATTCTCCTCTATAGGTGCTGGTTTCATGGTTGATAAGTCTTCTATTGTCCACCTTATTTCTTCACATCCCTGCAGTTAAATAACGTTCTTTTATATTAAATTTACATTATTTTCAATAGCAAAATTTATGAATTTTCAGGTAACATGTTCTATATTAATGTTAAATAAATTATTTTTTAGTTTACAATGTTTATTTAATGAAATTCCAGAAAATTAAATACAACATGTAAACAGCCAGTAACTTGCATTTTTATTATTACAGGATGGTAAAGCAGTGAACAGGGTGGTAAGTAGATGAACATGAAAAGCAAGGAAAGGGGCCATCCATATGGAAGGTAGGAGTTCAAAAGCGTGGAGGTAATACAAAGAGCTTGTTGACATATTTTTGAAAAAAACTCCTTAGTAGTGTAGATGGTAGCTACCCTAGGGATGTCATAGGAGCCAGGATGGAGATGTAGGATCCAAATCATTAGCCACAGCCACTTAAGAGGAACGAAGTTTTTTCCGTACATAAATACCAGTTGGTTCTCTTGAAGTGGGACAGTGGATTAAAACGATGTATCTGAGAGTGGACTTACTGTGATGAGTAAATTTTCCAAAAGGAGAGGACATCAGTGAAAGAGTACCCATTGGAATATCAAATGTACATCTATAGTGTGATCTTTTGGTAGAGCAAGCAGAGGACAGAAGAAATGCCCAGGGATGAAGAATAAACATGATTCATTGGGATCAGGTGAGATGTTGACGATTAAACTATTTAGGATGGCTTCAATGTCAATGTCATGTATAAAACCTCGATGGTTAAAATGGTCTTTCATACCAAGAAATGGAAAAACAACTTAATGTTTTTGTCCATGGTTTTCTAGAGCCCATCGAAATGTGGAACAGAAGGAGGGTTGAAGTGTTAGACAACCTGTCAGTCTGACAGTTGGTGTTGGATGTCCTTGTTTAAAAAAGTGAGAAGGTTTTAGATATTCTTGGTGCAGTTGCCCGTGCTGGTGACATTGTTTGAGTAGACATTAACGAGAAAACCTCATTGAATATTGAAGCGATGAAATACAGTCACAAATCCATTTCAGATACATCAGATGAATAGCTTTTTATACAAACCACCAGTGATAACCTTTGAGAATGTAGTATGTGGTTGGTGTTAATGTCCTGCAAAGTCTTTCCTTACACTTGTGAAAAGTGATAATGGTAGGGTGCAACAAGCAAGTAAATCAGGAAATTTAGATTGCAGTTTGAAGCAACACATCCTGAGATATTCGTTGTCTCAGGAACGAGAGCACTATCTAGTGATCAAGGATTGTGACATATATAGTCCAGCATGAAGAGTACACTTATGAAAATCGTCACTTACTATATGTTGGGAGTAGTGACTCTTTTTAGGTAAAAAAAGGAGATGTTTGGTATCGGAGTTCAAAAAAGAGTGGCATAAGTAGCCACCCACTCTGAGGAATCCATTAATGATGTCAAGGAGCAGAGAGAGTTTGTGATCGGTTTTTTCTGTTGAAAACGATGTATGGAATCTGCGAAGGCGAAGTTTTGTTGTATCACTTTGACACATATGCTGAGACAAGATGGAAAGACAGATGATGATAGTTGATGACCTGTCAAACAAATAATACATGGTTGACATTAGGTGTAGAAGTGATGAATTTGTTCACATCAGACTCAAACTAATATCTTCTAGTATCTAACTAGAAGAGGCATGCATAAACCAAGGGATCTGTACCACTAAAGAGGATGCAAAGAGAGAGATGAGGATAAACAACCAATGGAAGATACATCTGTGTTGAGACAAAATACCAATGCCATGGATTGGTGATAGTAGTAACCCGGAATGTCAGCTGTGCACCATTTATTACATGTGATGATATTCAAAGATATGTTCTCACCCTTCCATTCAAAGAATAACCCACATCACTCTTAACTAATTGTATAACTGCCTTTGCCAGTTTAAAATATTAGAAAACTGCTTGAATAAGCAGGCGGAAATATTGAAACATTACCATTAGTTCATGAAATACATAGACCTGGAATGTATATACCTAATCTACCTAATGTATATACCCCAATGTTCGGAAGATGGAAGGGATTACCTCAACATTGTTTATTAGTGAGATGATATTATGTGCAGTACAATTGTCATCAAACAGGATGATTGGGCTCTTTTTAAACAACTCTGCTGTCATCAAAGCTCTGTTTTTTTATTTGCTATGTACTCGAGTGGTTTGGACTTTATGTCTTTAAGACATCTAAGATTGGCCGATTTGCCTATCATCGGTAAAGGCAACTTTTCATGCCATCCATCCCAACCAATAAAGTCACTCTTTCCATCCTGTCTTTTCCCTTACTGCAGCAACCTCCTTTAAAAGTTAAAATTTTGTACTTGGTACATTTAAAATGCAAACACGTTTTGTCCACATTAAAAATAACTTTTGCTCAAGTTTCTTCAATCATTTGTAAACAACGTTTTACCATACAATTTCCAGTGTCTTTATATTTACTTGCGCTTTCACCCCAAACTGACTTGAAGGTTATCTTTCTTTCCATGGAACAATCCAACCCACCTGTGCTGGCTTTAATACCACTTTCCCCCCTATTATTCTCATCTCATACATTTTTACTTTCTGCATTACTATGCTCTGAATCACCTTCAATGTTTGTCAGACTTTCAATGTATAATCTTCTCTTGTACTCTCATTCTCCATTTAAAAAATTAAATTATCTAATTCAAGTACCTTCTCTTCTTAAATCTCTATATATACATTAAAAAAAAATACAAACACTACTAAATAATAACTAGTTCAATAAATAGTTACACTATAATGTGAATAGGTAGGTAAACTTTGATAAAAAAAAGACAAACAAATGTATGTAAATAGGCCCCCAGTGTTCAATGCTAAATGACAGTGTC
The DNA here is from genome assembly GCA_036971475.1 of Prosapia bicincta. Classification (NCBI taxonomy): domain Eukaryota; kingdom Metazoa; phylum Arthropoda; class Insecta; order Hemiptera; family Cercopidae; genus Prosapia; species Prosapia bicincta. Next base: position 232,954,056 of record JBAIZL010000005.1, on the reverse strand, counting down.
AAAGCGTCAATAGGGGTAGGAGAGAGATGTCCCTAAGGCCCACTCTGCAATAAATAGATCAATCCTACAATACCATAAAATCTACAAAAATGGGAATACACATGTCATCTAAGTTTAAAATTAAAAATGTTGCCATAGATCATTCACCGTAAACACCTTAATTAATTTTCTTGACATTCTATAACACTTCAAGACATGAATTTTGTTATAAAAGTAGCCTGCAACTCAGAAAATAATTTATGCCTATCAATGTATAATAGTGATATAAGCATTAAAGCACATTTTTACGCCCCAATCTTTTATGCGGGAAATTATTTTGTTTTCACCACATATAAAAAAAATACCTTTAAATCAATTGGGATAATATAATTGAACTAAAAAGACACTCACACATCTGTATAAACTTTACAATCCTACTTACTTGACTTGGACTAAGAACATTAGAAAATACATTAGGACTAACTGTAGAACATTCAAGCCTCTCTCGAAGCCCGACATTAAATGGATTATTTACTAAAGACTTTCTCTGTTCTGCTGGTGGAGTTTTAAATGAAGGAATTAAAGAAAAAGTGTTTGCATATAGGCTTAGAGATTTTTCTTCAACACTTCTGTGCCGTAATAATTTCTTAGGAATATTTCTTTTAATGTTTGTTGAATTATGAACAGTTTTCAAACGAACACTTGGTTTTAAAACTTTTTGTTCACTCCGGCGATTAGGTGTTTCATAGCTATTTGAGCTATTCATTATATGTTACCTGAAATGAAATAAAACAAATGTTGTTGAATGTTTATAAAAATAACATTTTAGTTTACTAAAAATAAAACTACAGTAGGCGCTAACTAATCGAACATGCCTTAGGCCATTAAGTTGTCATCAGACGGTTTCAGTAATCTTACTGAAAGTGTCTGACTATTGGAAGTAATCACTATCAGAGTATGGCATTTAAAAACACACAGTATCATTAGGTTATAGAGTAGGGTATATTTATTGAAAAACTGTTCTTTTAAAATTAAATAAATAAGTAATACTTTGAATGAGTCTTCGGCTTCTTCTCAGTTTAATGAATCTAGTTCTACTATAATTTCAACAACAGTTATTACCTCTTAAAAGTCAATATTTTCCTCACACAAATCTTCAATGTCAACTCGTTGAAACTCAGTGTCTTGGGCCTGATTTACTGCTGAATCTATCAGGTCTGCTAATGGTATTAAATCTTTTAGATCAAAAGTATCTCGCCCTTCATCAGCTGAGTCCAGTGAAAGCCATAGCTTCTTCTATGACGATCTCAATGCTGATTGATGTACAGTATACAAGGCTACTGCAACCATGAATATTGAGTTTTGCAAGTAGATTGATTTCGAAGTCACAATGAAGTCATCATTAATACTCTCATGCAACAGGAGTAGTAGGGGTGGAAGGCTTTTGTCTGATAACCCAGCGGTCACCTATGAAAATTGTCTGACTCTAGAGCTGACCATTCCCACACAAATAGCGTCCAATTATTGGAAATGTCGGATTATTGAATGCCCGATCAGCGAGCGCCTACTGAATTGTCAAAGTAAACAAATGCTTTGATATAATCTATGAAGAAGAAAGTTATATTATCTACTGGTTAAAAATTCCATCTAAGCATCATCAATTATATGATGATGTCAATGCTGATAATACAACAGCAGATAAACATTGTGAAAATATTATTCTATGGCAAAGTAAGTTTTTTTGCAGAAATAAAGAAAAATATTTTTTAACACTAATTAGTGAAGAGGTTATGTAATAAAAATTAGTTGCAATAAATGGATGATACAAAATTCTGCATTTTTTATTTATATCTAGGGTTTCTTAATTTGTTGATTGATTCATGGTTGAGTAATTGCTTAGATAACCAAAATATTTTTATTCCTTGATTCCATCTTCATGTGAGCTACTAGTTTTCACTAAAAACACTTGTATATATGTGTTTGGTCAAACACTCAGAGTTACGGTCTGAGTTGACAATGGGACAAATCTGAAACGGCCGTTCTCAACGAATATAAGTAAGTGCTACTGTAGGTGAGTTGTATAATTTTTACTAGTGTTATTAGTAAAAATATTTACTCTGATAAGCATGTTTTTGCAAGACTGACCCTAACTTCAAATCAATTGTCATAAGATTTCTCTGATGGATTCAATTAATTTCTTAAGTCTTAAAAGAAATCATCGGAGAAATTTGCTAGAAAAGTTGTGAGGTCACTATTACTTGGACATATGTTAATATGTGACAGTTGCCTGGAGTAGCACTATTTATTGTAAACTAGGACAGCTGTTTTGTGGGATGTGTCTCTTTGTCAACCTAGACTATAACTGATGCATCTCCTGGAACAATGGTCCTGATTAAACAAATAACGTTAATTGTTTATAAACTGTGCACAGCACAATGTTATTCAATAAATGTTAATAAAAAAAGAATTTTAATTAGATTACTTTAAATACAAACAATACTTATTTCCTTCCTTTAGCTATTTATGCCTTTTGTTCTAGTGCTGCATGACTCAGAGTTCCTTTCTACTTTGCTCTGGTGGTCCTCGTACTTATAGAGTGACCATTCTTAATCTCTTTATTTAGGATGGAGGGGGTTTCTTATCTCTCTTTTTAAGAGGGGTCTTCACCCCCTCAGTGATGAAAGTTCAATCAATTCTAGTACCTTTAGAAAATCATCTGGCTCATCAATGAAGTTGGACTATTTTAACTTCCAAAATGGATACTTTTCTTTAAGCTCAACAACACATTCAGTGGCAATCAACTTGAGGAACCAGTTTTGAACCCTCTCGCAACCAGATTCAGCAGGCAAGAAATTGACTTATTCATTTTTAAACCATATTTTTACTAAAATAAATATACTACTATGAATGTGAGATAATGCAAATTGAAGCGTATTTATTTCCTTTCCCCTCAAAATCAATAATGGTGATAAAAATTACACTTGGCAATGCAATGTCATCAAGAATATGGGGAAAGTAGCCACACTGTTTGTGAGGTGAAAGGTGTTGTAATTGGTATTATGTTGTTAGAGGTGATATTTTTTCAAAAAATTAAAATTTTTGAGGTAACACCAGCAAGTTAAATTACTTTCAAGCCCAAGTTATATTACTTAAATTTTTTGCCTGTTTCAACCTCAAAAAAATAAAAGTAAAACATTGAATTTGTAAGGTTTTAGCTGACCATGGAGTGGGGTAAAATACGGTTTTTTCCAAAATTTTTAATTTTTGAGAAGTGAGCAAAAGTTGTTTAGTTTTTTTTATTCGTTGAGTTTTTAAATCACCTAGTGTAATTTTATTTGCTGAAAGCGTTTATGTGGGTCAAGGAAATAAATACACAAATGTTATTGTGGTATAAATAGTGCTGTTTTGTAAGCCTTTAAATTTTTATTTCTGTGTGTTGGTGCATTAGGGCTGCTCTAAATTTTAAAAATTGCAGGCATTATTTTTAGTTTGCAGCATTTAAAACTACTTTTTTCTTGTGGAGAAAATATTTCAAGGTAACATATTTGACAAGCAAAAGTGTTTGATTTGATGTAATCTTTGTTATTTACTGCCCAAATAATTTATATAAAAGTACGGCTATTCTAGAACAATTTTTTAAAAACCCTCAAATTGAAAAGTTAATCTCTTAATATATGTGATCCTAATACAAGAGCTAACTTTTACTAAATTATTTGGGTTGAAATTTATTACGGCGGCCCCACTCCATATTTTGGATTATTGTTCAAAAGCACGAAAAGGTACGATATCCACAAAAAAAAAATTTTTTTTGTAACAAGTTACTGATATTCACTTTCTTTTAAAGATAAAAGGCTAATTTACAAATTTAAAAAAATAATTAAATTACCTTCTTCAGAAATGTTTAACCAGAAAATTCGTAGGTTGCCCTGGGACAATTACAATAATAATACAGATGTACTACATTGATTTATAACATTGCAGTAACTGTCTTAATGTTGCTATGGAAGATATAAACTAATCCACCTAAAGAAAAAAGAAATTAGTACTATAGTTACATGCCTTATTTTTTCAAAAACTTTTTAGTGCAATTTTAACGTATTTTTTACAAATTCTCATTTGCTTGTAACGATTTCATGATATTTAGACTGTTAACAAATAATATAAGAATCCATTTTTAATAGAATTTTCTTAAAACAACCAACAACTAACCGCCAAACAAGTAACAGGTAGGTAAAAACAGCTGATTTCATGAAAAAGTTTGAAATATCAGTAGAGCCAACGTTATTTACACATCTACTACCATTTTAAGTTACTAAAGTAAGAAATTTAATTACGTAATGAAATAGGAGTATATTCTACTATATTTCTTTTTAAAGGTATACAATATTCATAAAGGTATCAAAAAAATTAAAATAAACAGCTGTTACTTTATAACATTTATTGTTAAGGATACTGTGTTCCACATAGAATTCATTTTTTTTGTTGAATTACAGTGGAAGACCAATCGTTACACGTTTCTACAGTGCAATTTATTCTTACCTAATTATACTAAGCGTATTTCTAAATTAAGGGTCGTTTGTTTATATTCCCTCAAAGTTCGCATGCACGCCGCAACGAGTGCTTGCGTCGCGTCCCGGCATGCCTTGGCAACAACTACGCTCAGTTACAGCTGTGTAGCTAACTTGTGCGTTGTGTTCTGTGCTTGCAAAATGTTCAAGGTTATCGAATCGCCCGCCCCTTGCGAAGTTCGTTCGGTTATACGGTTTTTGTCGGCAAGAAACATGTCTGCTGCAGAAATTCACGGACAAATTTTTGAAGTTTAAGGTGCTAATGCCATGTGTGAAGGAAAAGTGCGTAAGTGGGTTCGAGACTTCAAAGATGGCCGCGACAATGTCCATGACGAAACGCGATCTGGCCGTCCATCTCTAATGTCAGACGATTTGCTGTCTTCAGTGGAAGCGAAAATTCGTGACAACAGACGCTTCACGATCACTACTCTCTCACACGAATTTCCGGAAGTTTCGAGGTCTGTGATTTACAAAATTGTTCATACAAAATTAAACTTTAAGAAACTATGCTCGCGTTGGGTCCCTAAACTCCTGACGGATGAGGACAAACACAAAAGACTCGAGAGTTCCTTGAATTTTCTGACACGTTATGACGAAAATGGTGACGACATGCTGAGTCGGATCGTAACTGGAGACGAAACGTGGGTTTCACATTTCACTCCCGAATCGAAACAACAAAGCATGGAATGGAGACACACGCAATCTCCCGTAAAGGTCAAAGCCAAACAGACTTTGTCACAGCGCAAGATCATGGCGTCCGTGTTTTGGGATAGGCATGGTGTTTGGCTGGTCGACTTTATGGAACGAGGAACGACAATAAATGCAGAAGCCTACTGCCAAACTCTGAGGAAGTTTCGCAGAGCGATTCAAAACAAGAGACGTGGCATGCTCACAAAAGGAATTTTGTTTCTGCACGATAATGCAAGGCCTCACACTGCCACTCAGACCCGAGCTGCATTGGACTCTTTTGGCTGGGAAGTTTTGGACCACCCACCCTACAGCCCTGACCTTGCGCCGAGCGACTTTCATCTCTTCCGTCATCTGAAACATCACTTGGGCAGCAGCCGCTATGACGATGACGACGAATTGAAAACGGTCGTGAATTCTTGGTTATCACAGCAGGCGGCCAGTTTTTATGAAGAAGGTTTCCAAAATTTAGTTGTGTGATATGATAAGTGTTTACAAAAACTTGGAAACTATGTAGAAAAATAGATAAAAGTATGTAGATTCCAAAAATAAAATTAGTTTTTGCAAATTTTTTTGTTTTGAATTTTTTTTCAAAAGGCCCTTACTTTAAGAATACCCCTCGTATAAAAGATTATACATTACAACTAATTGACATAATTTTTTTTACTTACAATTACAAACATATACATAGAGATTACAACATACTTTAAAGAAGGGTTCCAAAAATGTGGTATGCGTGAAGATTTGAAGTGCTATGCATTACATGAACTTGCCTTTTATTAAATAATTATAAGAAATATTTTTTAATGCGTTATTGTTGTAACTGTTTCCTATTATAGTTTTCAACTTATTTGTCAATAAGTGTATGATTTTAATTTTAAATTGGTTGTAAACATCCTAATCTGATTATATTAATTTTACGTCACAAAATACTGCCAACTTGGTAAGTGGATAGAACTAAAGACATTTTAGGATAATGATAATATAAAACTCATTTATTTCCAAATATAATTCATCAGAAATAGTAAACAGATTTTAAAAAAAAACATTAAAAATACATTGTAGTTAGTAAAAAAGTTTTTTTTTATCAAAGAAATAAACTTTTGGTTAAATGGGTAGGACTATGCACTTACAATGATGTTACTATTGTTCTTTCCAATGTTTTACTGGCGTGTAGCTTCCATACAAATGTCACATACTAGCAGGGTGTGGTCAGGGCATATCTTGTGTCCACATTGGTTGCAGCAATTACGGGTTGATTTTTTCCTCACTCTGCTGCACAACTTTGTTATCTGAAGGTTGACATTCAGACCGGGGTTCATCGATTCCAAGATTTCTTGCTCAACTACCTCCTTTAGTTCTACAGGTAGCATAAAAACGTTGAACCTTTTTCTTACTTTAGGAACAATTAGATCACAAGCAATGTTTGTAATAAACTAGCTTCTTGACAATGGTTTCTTGTCATTGTAAATTCTGGATGCATTGATGGCTGCTATATTTAGAAGATAAAAAAATAGAACCATATGCCATTTCTTTGTATTTCTTGCTACATCGTATTTGGCACACATTTGGACTAATACGTCAACTCTAATTTTCGTCTTGTTATAAAAAGTATTATTTCAGATTTCTCTAAATCCCGAAAACACTTTAGTCAATCTTGTAGTCATCATGTATCGTGGACTGAAGTACTACTGCCTTCTTAGGTTTAGTGCAGTAAGATAATAGGGTTTCCTCTCTATGATGGGCAAAGAGAGATGAGGTACAGCTCGTTCTTTGTGTGGCCTCATTTCATTGGGCACTCCCTCTCTGTTAGATCTGATTGTGCCTACTAATGTCAGTTGTTTTTCAAGGAGTCTTTCGGCCAGTGGCACAGATGTAAACCAGTTATCTGATGTTACATTCGTGTTACTACCTGCTATTGGATCAAGCATGCAAATGGTTACTTCTTCAACTGACTGATGCAGTTTGTATGGTCCATCACGGGGAGCCCCAACATACATTTCCAAGTTAAAACAATACAGAGTTTTTGCACACACAAGGGCAAAAATTTTGAAGCAATACTTCGCCGGCTTACTTAGGATGTACATTTTAAACGGACAACAACCACAAAATTTCACTAATTGTTCATCAATTTGCAATACTCGCTGGGTGTAGAATTTTTTTGAAAACTGTTAGTCACAATTTCAAACATCTCCCTAATAGATGCTAGATGGTCGATTTCCCTTCTCTCATGATAATCCCTAATTTCATCAAAACGCATGCACCTCATTGGAAAACAAAACCGTTTTTCACTCATACCTAATTAACAAATTTCCACTGCAGTTCCACGAGTTGTCCCAAATATTTTTTGTTTTTACGACTACCACCTAAGGAGCCTGAAAGGAGTAGAATCCCTATGAAGACACGGATTTCAGTTGTATCTGTTAGTCTTGCATCCCGTTCTCTCTGAAAATGGTCTTTTATAAAATTAATATATATGTTTGTCCCAGCTACGATTAAGTTTATAGAAGTATTGTCAAAAAGAAGGTTAAAACATGCAATTTCAGAGTTTGCGTTTCTAGCTTCACCTTTTGGGCTAGGCAAATGTAGAACAATATTTTTACTCTGTGTTCGTACATTTGGATGATTACATAAATTCCTTTTCCACTTCAGTACATTTTTTAACTTGTCTTTGGCAAAATATATATTCCCCAAAGGCTCATCATCACGACTATCTTCATTATTGCCCATTGCATCTTCTCCTGGCTTATACAAACTGACTTTCTTTGTCTTCCAAAGTATTTTCTTTCTTAATCACTCTCCCCATCATCACTATCATCTTCAATTGCGCCCTCTTCATCTACGATAACTAGGCACGCTTTGGTTTACTCATGACACAAAAGGTCGCATTGGCTACAAGTGTAGCCCAAACAACTTTAGTCGTAAACAATTACAAAACGCACACACTCTGAGTGACAACCACCAACTCAGTGAGTAGGATAGATGACAAAAAACAGATAATGATGTAGGCTCCACTAGTTTTAGAAAATGTATTGCAGCCTCAACAAAAACTCTGGACTACACCTGTAGTTCGTGAGCCTACCCGAGGGTTAATAGTTTGCCTTACATTAGCATTTTAACATGCATATATAAGACTCTTGTTGCCAAAAAAACAGTTGATCTTCAGTAAAACCTGACATTTGACGTTTTTTATGTGTATATCAATCCAGCTAACTTTTTGAAAAGCTCACACAGCTGCTTAATAATCAACTTTAACTATTGATATTGAGGAAACTTTTTATTTTCTTCAATTGATCTCAATATGTTCTCCATAATCAACTATAATATCTACCATTGAGTTCATGTCAGTTCAGAATTGACCTTAATATTCATAAGATTAAACTATTAATAACGTTTCACTTTCACCTTTTCCATTTGAATAAAATGTGATATTCTATACTACCTTGTATCTGAAAGTCTGTTTTACTGATTAGTTTTTGGATTATCTACTTAGCAACTGAAAGTTAGAAATAACTAGCATCAGGACTACTTATAGTAGAAAAATACCAGACCTCCAACTCCTTCATTAAAAGGCTTGTTTTGCAAATCTTGGTCATTTGTATGTTTGTCAGTTACTCTCCCAGGTAAATCTTTTTGAGTAGTTGTTTCATAAGCTTGATATAAACTAAATTTTTTCAAAATCTTCTTGGCATAGTCAAATTAATTTATAAAAACATAATTAATTATACTTACATCCATTCCTAAATAGTACAATGTTTATTGGCTAGAAATTCCTAATATTATATTCATCTGGCAACTTAGATGCCCTGTTTATATCTTGCTCCTGTTTACCAGCAGCCAAAATTATAATTCCACAAAGATTCTTACAATAATTGTTTTTTTCTTTTATTGTAAAATATACTAGGATCATTATCTGTACCATTTAATTTTATATTCTTGAATAAATTAATAGTTTTAGCGTTAGTGTCTTTAGTACTTGTTTCAATCTATAAATATTTTTCAACAACTTCTGTCATTGTTTTCTTGTACCATGTATGTTTTTTTAATACAATTGAAAAGGCGTTTTTGTATGAAAGATTCTAACATAAAATGTTAGCATGATATGAAATTAATCTAATAGTAGAATAGCAAGTTACTGAAGAAAACATTTCATGATATTGAATACTGTTTGGTACAGTTCTTGAAATTCATATAGCTTAGTTTTCTGTCAATCTACTATGCAATACTCTCGCCAATTTTACACATCCACTCAGATAAGTCCTCTGCTTTTACTCGCATTTTGGCTCATTCTCATATGCTGTTTTCATCTACCAAGACATTTTTAAACAAGTATTGCGATCTAGCTAAACCTAATGAATTATTTATTGTTATAAAATTTACCTAATTATTAAAGATACATTTCTCATTATTTGGACATTAAATGTTATTCAATTACTAGTGGTAAACTTTTGTTAGTGAAACTTTGAAATTAATAAACATTTAAAATTTTCCTACTTAAAGTGTTCCAGTGAAAAGACATTTATTCCACGTAAGTTAGTGTGTTTAGTTAATCCCATTATTTCAACTTTGTGCTTAAACTCTTTGTTAAACTCACATATTTGCCTTTTGTAAATTTATCTGAGTGGACCTTCGGAAATTTATTATTATTTATTGTGTCACCTTAAGGACTGAATGCCAAAAATACCTTCCTTTGTATTTTGGATAAGATTGAAGGAATCTAGCAAAAGTATTTAGGACAATCATTTTTTTTTAATGGTGTGGATGGGAGATATATAGTAAAATAATTCATTACTGAAAAAATTCTCATCAGTTTTGCTATCAATGTCCTCCGGTATAACATAATCATTATTAACTCTTTCTATTTAGATTTGTGACTTTTTCACTACAATTTTCATCTTTAGGATTTACATTTTTCCTTATATAGATCTCAATCCTTTTCCTTTCAAAATTAAAAGTTTCTATAGAGTTAGTTAGTTCTAGTAGAGCTTAAAGCTTATTTAGGAATTTTTGGACTTGATAGGAGACTGACAGACTTACCTAAAGGCAATAGTCCAAAACTGCAATCTCTTTGGAAATAAGCACATATAAAACACATATAAAACACTTGATACACTTTTATTTGAAATATTTCGATCAACATGATCTTCTTCAGTCAAGAAAGCTTTCTTGACTGAAGAAGATCATGTTGATCGAAATATTTCAAATAAAAGTGTATTAAGTGTTTTATATGTGCTTATTTCCAAAGAGATTGCAGTTTTGGACTATTGCCTTTAGGTAAGTCTGTCAGTCTCCTATCAAGCCCAAAAATTCCTATAGAGTTAGTTAGTTACAAAACATTCTAATTTCTTTCTTATCAAGAATATAGACTCTATAAACTTGATATTCAAATTCAAAACCAGTAAAAATATTTTTTACACTCTCTTCTTCTACAATTTATTTATAGTGTTGATCTGGAATAAGTATATAACATTTACAGTGATCTGGTTTCAGCAACTTTAAAACTACTTTTCCTTAAAACCACAGTTGAGTGCGACTTTTACCTTGTACAGAACTGGAGCTAGTTTGATTTATACTGAACATTGTTAATTTATAGCATCATTCCCACAAATGTTTATCTAATTTTGTGCTAAATATTTCTACTCTTGTCTCTTCTATTATTATATACATAGTTGCTCTTCCGGCCCAATCATCCAGAATAAGCAACTCCATTCTGTACCCTTCTCTGTATAAGTAGTAGATCTTTGATAAAAAATCCTCAGGTGTCAGATTTATTATAATTCTAGACATTCTTTAATTTCATTTTTTTCATCAGACATATGCAACTTCACTTTTTTCAAACTGTTTTTGAACTAGATTTAAAATAACTTGTAACTTATCAACACCTTTTCCTTTTATGAAATTAAATTTTTTTAAATGACTGTTGTCAACTTTAAAAAGTAGAAAGTACTTATACCCATGAAGAGATAACTTAAACATTTCTCTTAATCAACATGTAGTACATCTAGACATTTTCTTGCTGTATTTTAATGTTCTTATTAATAATTTGTTTCCTATAAGCACAAATTTCCCACACATACTGTATCCAGTTGCAAAATTTAATATTGTTTTGTTCCAGAATTTAAGAAATAAGTGGCAAATCACAGCAAAAGGGAGTGAGCTGGATGGTCCTCATCCTGCCCCTGGACAGCTATAAGATATCTGTAGTTACTGAACCCCAGCATTAGCTCTCCTAATGAAACTCCCATGGGGGAAATGCAAAATAGCCTCCTATTTAGTCCTCTTCAGGACTCTTGATGTGTCTCACCATTGGTGAGACGAGAGCATCCTAACCGACTGAAGGTTTTACTTTGGAACTTGAAAGGACAAAGCATGAGATCAGTGCAGCAACATTTTATTATTGACAAAAATCTCATTATGAGAGAGAGAGGATCAGAGATTTTCTGAAGACATGAAATTTGTTGTCCAACCAGGACTATTCCAAGATCATTAGCCTGGAACATGAAAAGGAAATGCTAAACAAAGCAATGTGGACGAATCGATGGGTACGAATTTTAGAGAAAGGATAGGGAACCAAAAAAACACTACTCAAAACCTAACATCTAATCATGGGAATATCGTTATCATGCATTGGAACTCTAGATTGCTAAGGAAGAGAGCAGATGAGTTGAATAGGGTTTTGGAGGAAAGAAACATAAAGATAGCCTTTATACAGGTATCATTGCTCCATAATAAGATCTATCACCCAAGATTCACAGGTTATAAAATGTACCTCTGATGTAGGGAAAACCATCATGGAGGAGGGTTGGTGACTCTTATACATTAAACATTAAATGTTGAAAGTACCGAAAGCAGGGTAACAACTCAAATAGAAGTAGCGAGATTACAAATCAGAGTCAGTAACAATGAAGCTTTCAAGTTGTATAATGTTTATGTACCAGGACAAGGAAGGAAGACTTGCGGAATGCGCTTTGGTTGGATGGAAAAACTGTTATTGTGGGCGACCTACACATCAAGCATTCTTCGTGGTCTGCGGGTCCTGATAATGGTAATGGTAAAACTATGTACTAATGGCTTCTAGAAAGCAACCTAATCCTCCTGAACTGTGAACACACTGCTACATTCCAATCGGCATCGATAGAACTCTAGAAGTTCTTGAAAGTAAATATTCCCCTGCGTTCATTGAACTCAACATGGGAAATATTCAAATGATAAATAATAACATAGTGCATAGTCGCTATAAAATTAAGAAAGCAAATTGGAGCTCCTTCGGAGAAGAAACTGCAAAAGATGGAAAAGATCAGAACAGCAGGAAACTGGAGTCATTATAATAAATGTAATGCTATGCTCCGTAAGGCATTTATCCAGGCTAAACAAAGGTCATGAAAATCGTTTGTAAATTCTATGAGTATTAACACACCATCTAGTACAGCCTGGAAAAGGTTAAGAGCAACCAATAAGCAATTTATCTACCTAACGGCAACATTTTTTTCAGCAATAAGGAAAGTCAGGTCATAGAGTGTCTTGGTCAAAACAATTGAACCCAGACGAACAATTTTTATCATGTCGAGGGGAACCTCTCTTCAGACTTCCAGACCCTGATGATTCTCCAATCACATTGGCTAACATGGGGGAATGTATGAACCAGCTGAAATGCTCAGCTCCACAACCAGACAATATCCAAAATGAAATGTTAAGGAACTGCTCATTTGAGATGTTGTTTTACAGATGCTTGTTCTGTTTAACAATAATATGGTGAATCGGTGAAATACCATTGAGTCGGAGAACGGCAAAAATCATTCTCTTGTTTAAACCAGGAAAGGATGATGCAAAGTTGTCATTCAGGCCTATTTCGTTGACATCTAATTTGGGAAAGCTATTGGAATGAATAGTCAACAAAAGGTTAACTTGGAGATTGGAATTTGCTTAACAAATTTCAATTAGGTTTCCGGCCCCAACACAGGACAGTTGATGTTTTTACTACATTTCACCAATGAAGTCTATGAGGGGTTTGAATCTAAAAAGTCTACAGTAACTGCCATGATAGATTTTGAAGAAGCATTTGACAAAATACCACATGCCACAGTTATCCTACAATGTATGAAATTAGGCATTAGAGGTATATTACTTGAATCCATCGTAAAGTTTTATGCAAACTTTGACATTGAAGTTGTGATAAATGAAGCAAGTTCCTTTAAACATAACATTGAAAATGAAATAGCGCAAGGCGGCATAATGTCCAAATCTTTTCAATATTATACTGCAAGATATTGCTAGTTAGCTACACCTGTAGCTGGATGCCTGAAAGAAGTAAGTAAATTACAGCAAAAGACTTGATAGGTGCAGGAGGGGAGTATGAACAACTAGTGGAGGTGAAAGGCTAGTCAGTTGTCTACTCCTCTCATATTTAGGTACAGTAGAGAACAAGAAACAGTGGTTGTGGTAGGCTAACACCTATAGCAATGAGGTTCGGCAAACACTGAGTCAGTGAGTCTTTCATTACTTAAACTGCACATTTGCGAGTCAAGTCTCTTGCTATATCTGGCCACTTATACATAACTTACATTTTAGTATGCAAGATATTCACATTCAAAGACTTACGCTGACTCATAAAGTTGACAATCACATTATGACTAACATGGGTGGTAGAATAACCACCCGTGTTTGTAATATCAGTAAGTCATTGGTAAAGTTTGCGAGCGTCAACTTACCTCGACTATGAAGTTCCATGTTGAATGTAATAGTGTAGGACTTATATATAGTTGAAAATTTTTTTCCTAGTTAATTTCGATATTAAGGTTTTTATAAGTTAATAACAGATTACCCGTGCTTCGTACAGGGTTGACGAATATTGTATTGATTTATATTTCATTTGTATTTGGGTTGAATTTAATTTAATGAAATTAATTCCTAATAAATATATCAAACTATAGTTTAAAAACCTACCATTAAGGGAGCTTCCAAGGCCAGTGGTGAGATGCCCTGATTGAATTTCTAAAATAAAATAAGCCTATGTGTTAACCAGGGGCCGTAAGAATGTCTGTGTAAAATTTCAGGTATTTATTTCCCCTTCCCACATGTTTATTTTAAGGGACAAAATTATACTGGGTGATGCAGAAAGTCATCAGGGATATGAAAAAATAATAAAAACTCGTTCATTGAAATAAATACAATATTGATCAAATTAAAGTTGGGTGAAAAATTCAGTGCGAAGTAGTAAGAAAGTACCACATCCTTGTACCAACAGCGTGTGTGTTACGTATACATATATTTAAATATACCTATAAAGTCTCCAGTTAGGATAGATTTGGTTATAATTTTATACATTACTATATACCTATATTAAAATATCTGTTAATAGTCCAGTCAGGATAGATTTGGTTGTAATTTTATGCAACATTACCTAATTTGACGTCTACTTCTGCGGAGTAATATTTCTTCATGTGATCTCTATTTTTGCCTTATATGTATACATTTGGTTAAAAATATAAAATTACAACAAAATCTAACCTAACTGGATACTTCATAGGTATATAAAATTAACCTTCAAATAATAATAAACAACAATATATATATACCAATATGAAGTTAATATATTACTATTGTAAGTAATTTTATCCACCATTAAGTGCAATGATTTTACCTTGTGTGATGAGGCGCCTTTTGGTCACTTGACCATTGTCGAATCACTCACTTGTGATTCGACAATGGTCAAGTGACCGAAAGGCGCCTCATCACACAAGGTAAAATCATTGCACTTAATGGTGGATAAAATTACTTACAATAGTAATATATTAACTTCGTAAAGTCAGTGCAACGGAAAAACAATGTATAACGTAAAATATCAAGAATTTAACACCTACCAAGGTAAACAACTGTACCGGAGAGTGATTCGACAACGGTCAAGTGACCGAAAGGCGCCTCATCACACAAGGTAAAATCATTGCACTTAATGGTGGATAAAATTATTTACAATAGTAATATATTAACTTCATAAAGTCAGTGCAATGGAAAAACAATGTATAACATAAAATATACCAATATATATATATATATATATATATATATATATATATATATATGAAGTTAATATATTACTATTGTAAGTAATTTTATCCACCATTAAGTGCAATGATTTTACCTTGAGTGATGAGGCGCCTTTCAGTCACTTGACCATTGTCGAATCACTGATTACTTTTTCTTAATTTTTCTGGTGCGGATGTTCGGTCCGTCGTGTTGGTAATTGTTGACGTCATATACGTTTCCTCTTGAGTCTTGTGTATTCTAACCACCCCTGGACACACAAAATTAACACTTACAATAACATGATAAATAAAGCAATAAAATACACTAAGGATAACAAACAAAAATTAAATGAAGAATTAGATAATAGCAAAAGTAGCAATAGAAAATGGATACAACAAACACCTTATAAAAAATATATACAATAAATTCACAAAAAAACCTAACCTCAACACAACACTACAACCGGAACACAAAAATAATAAAAATAAAAAATCTACCTACAATATGAATACACCAATAACAAAATAGAAAAAATAACAAATATATACAACAAAGAATACTACACTCCAACATACAAACCAAACAACAAAATAATAAAATATCTTAATAACACAAACCACAAAACAAATTCAGAAAAACATAACCTATCAGGAATTTACAAAATTACATGTAACAACTGTAATGCATTTTACATAGGGGAAACAACCAGATCATTTAAAATAAGATTTGAAGAACATTATAGAGCATTCAAAAACAAAAATTCAAAAGTATCAAATGTTGCAGCACACCTAATATCACATAAACATGAAATAACAAATTACGAAAATAACTTAACCATACTTGAAATAAATAATAACCCAATAGAACTAAACTCACTAGAAAAATACCACATTTATAAAAACATACACAACAATTTAATGAATCTACAAACAACATATACAGAAGACATACTATTCAAAAACAATACACAAGACTCAAGAGGAAACGTATATGACGTCAACAATTACCAACACGACGGACCGAACATCCGCACCAGAAAAATTAAGAAAAAGTAATCAGTGATTCGACAATGGTCAAGTGACTGAAAGGCGCCTCAAGGTAAAATCACTTAAGGTAAAATCATTGCATTTAATGGTGGATAAAATTACTTACAATAGTAATATATTAACTTCATAAAGTCAGTGCAACGGAAAAACAATGGATAACGTAAAATATCAAGAATATATATATATATATATATATATATATATATATATATATATATATTTTGGTATAAAAAAAAGAAACAGCAATTATCAATATGGCTTCAGGACATGTTTTTGATTCATTTTATATGCATTGTATTGGGAGTGGGTAATGTGCTATTTTAGTAGCACTTTTGAGAGGAATTACAATTTTCCAAAATTGTAAATTTTTGGAACGTGAGCGAGAGTTTTCATAATTTTTTCGTATCTCTGATGACTTTCTGTGTTGCCCTGTATAATTATTTTCCCTAAAATCAAACACATTGGGACAGGAAATAAATACCAAATTTCAGCTCAATGGGTCCAGTAGTTTTTATGTGATTGAGTAATACACACACAGATATATAACATTAGATTTTTATATAATAGTATAGTTCCCAATAAATATATCAAACTATAAACTTACTAATTATTGTCTTGAAAACCAAGGGAAGGAAAACTTCTGCTTGTGACATAAATTTGTAAAGTATAACAAACCTCAAAGATGAATAACAACAAACAATTACTATCAGCTGTTTAAATGTGTTTAAAAGTGACTGTTACAGGTGATTATTAGCTGATTAAGCCAAGTTAAGTATTAAATAGAATATAGATAATCGAGTGTTGAGGGAGTTTTCAAGGCACGTGAGGCAGTACCCCGATGGAATTTTTAAATAAAAATTTGCCTAGTTGTTATCCGGGGACCCTAAAAATATCCATGTAAAACTTTAGCTCAATGCGTTCAGTAGTTTTTACATGATTGAGTAACACACACAAAGACACCATTTGATTTTTATATATTCGTATAGATTGATTTTACAGTTTTGGAGCTAGGTTATTATATATGAACATGGCAGATATCAATTTAAAAGTAGGGATTGGTGGGAAAGTCCTAAATAGTCAAAGCAGGGAAATTGTTAGTAAAGTTTATAAATTTATGAAAGAAGAGAGTGATGATGGGATTCCGAACATTTCATTGAAGAAGGTGTGTGATAGGAGTGCTTTAGGAACAGGTGTATCCATTAGATTTGTTTCTCGAATAAACAGAGAGCTGACATCATTACATCTAAGTGAAGATGGACCGAATTCGTTTTTTGACATCATATCACTAAGAAACGCCTTTCAACTGCAAAACTTTTACAAAGTGAGTTAAAGTAACAAATTAGTTTTACTGGAGCATATCAAGTGTTGGAAAATATTTTAAAAACTTAGCTTAAATTGGAAATGAGCACAAAATAATAGGAGAATATTGACTGAAAAATCTGAAATTAGAGAGAAAAGAATTTCATAATCTTTTTCACTTTGAGAACAAAGTATAATCTGATGGAACTTCAAACGACGTGCACACTCCAATATCAAAAGGTCAATGGCTGATACTTATTGTACATGCTGGTGTAAAGAATGGCTTCGCCCCAAATACTCTTGCAATGTGGAAGGCGGGTATAAAATCACGAGGTTACCATGATAACAAGAATAATACAAATTATATTAACTGGGTCAATAACCAACTCATTCCAAACCTACAATCAAAAACTGTTCTAGTAATAGACAATGCTAACTATCACAGCAAGCTAATCAACAAATCTCCCACGTCAAACAGCAGTTAAGATGAGATGATCAAATAGATAACAGGAAAAAATATACCTTATGGAGACTCCATGCTAAAGCCGCAGCTGTACAAAATAATCGGGGAAAACAATAATAGTTTTGTGTTAGATGAATTATTAAGGAAAAAGGGACATACAGTTTTACCCCTACCTCTGTACCATCCAGATCTCAATCCTATTTGAGATGATTTAGGCAGACGTGAAAAATTATGTTCCTTCACACAACACAACATTCAAACTTCCAGATTTTCAAAAGCTCAGAGAAGTAAAGTTTTCTATGATAGGCCAAGACTAATGGAAGCTAAAACATTGCAGCTGATATTAAATCTACTTATATCGAGATCAGGATGATCATAATACAGTTAATTGGACATAGTGGGTGACTAACAAATAACTATACTAAATATTTTATTCCTATATCCTATATGGACAGGTTGACTTCAATCGGAGATTTAACTAAAATTAATATTTAATACCTATAACCGTGGAAAAAGATTAATTACTTTGTTACTTATTAATACTTTTTAAAGTACAATATAAATAACAATAAATGTATATAAAGTGTATACGGAAGCGTGATAAGATTGTCTAAACGTTGGGATAGGTAGGCCGTGATTTATGGCTCCGATGAGGGACGAGGACAGTGCCTGATGAAGAATACACAATTTCTATCTAAAAGCCAAGTGCCAGCTTATAAAATTTGACCTATACAACTATGAGAATTCTACGATCTAGAAAACACTGTTCATAGTTCTCAACTGTACAGAAACTAATACATATCTGGGTTAAGGCTACCTTAACTGAGAATTCCTTGGAAACAAGTTGGAAGTAGAAATACCATGCTGAACTCAGCCTCTTAGGCTTCTAAAATATTTTTGCATGAATTAGCAATGAGAAAGCTGTGAATGTTGAAATGGGCTAGATGAAGTATTGCAAGTATCTAAGTGCACCCCAAAATTTCTTTCCTTTTGCTCTTTCTTTCGAACAATGTGTTTTCATATCTCGTCACTCATGTTTTTGTTTATTCACCTGAAAGTAATCACACACATTTTTTCTGTTTGTGCATATTTCATTATTAAGTAAATGTCACCTCATTTGTATAGAGGGTAATCAAGTATTTCCATACATCGAAAACTAATCAAATTTTATCTAGTGAAAAGGTACAGTAAGCAGTTTGGAGCCCTTATGGTTCTGATACCTTATAAATTAAGTATTTTCTATATTATTAATTGAAATAATGTTAGTCTTTCAGATCTTAATATGTATCATTGTCTTATATTCTGCGAATTTTATGTTACTTTAGGCAATGTTTCAGATATCTGATGTTATGCGCCATCATTTCCTAGTGAAAAGTTTACAAAACCTAACAACACATTTTATGTTATAAAACAATTAATATTTTTCATTTACAAAAGAAAAAATAATTCTTTATTCCTTTTCAAAGCAAATAATAAAGACTATTAAAAATTTCAAAACAAATTCTCTACTCATATTAGAATTTTTCAGCGTTAAATTGAATTTCGATTAAAAAAAAAAATTTAGTCTTATTTTGACAATTCCATAAATTATTCACTTCATTTGCAACTTATTTATAATTTAGGTAATCAAAGACAAAATAAAACAAATGTATTTTTGGAATATTTTAATAACTGAAGATTTGTGTTAATTAGATGGTGTTACATATTAAATTGGAAATTTCAGAAAACAAACGAGAATGTATTCAAAATTGTAACAATATACAACTATATCAAAAAATTGTGATTTATTAGAAATATTTTTAATGAGATCTCTGGTTGATAGTGACATCTGTCGGAAGAGTTTAAAAACAAATAAATTAAAGTAGGGATGCGCCCACCCTGATGCGCAGTAGGTAGGAAGGTTGCTTGCAACCATAGTTTTAACTCTCTTTTAGCCAAAATGTGAAAGGCAATGGATGTATCCGAGAGCGAGGAAATTTTCTTTAGTTTTCAAAATTTAATGTAATATCATTTTCTTAAATATGTTATAATCATGGTGTAGAAGACAGCACACGTAGCCAGTACAAAGATGGGACGCTGAAGGTATTACGTGAGACTTTTCCACTAGAAGGATGCGAGGCTACGACATGGGAATACAGCTAAGTGGATGATTTCAAACTTTAGAGATTTATTGCAAAATTTAAAATGTTAGACAGTTTAACTCAAATTAATGAACCTAGAACGTTTCAACAAGTATATAAATGTAATTTATGCATCATTTGGTGCACTTGTGTTTGCCTTGAATTGTAAGATTTTATTATAAAAAAAAGCAAGTAAACTCGAGTACAGATCCATTTTCAGCCATTGATTGATTCATTGATTGATTGCTATACGTAAAAATTCATAAGTCAAATATTAAATGTTCAATAATCCGTAACTGAAGCAATGTCTAGAAATTTGTATCATGATTATAATTTATATTATATTTTGTTAAATAAAATGAGTGTAATTTGCTTTAATTGAATTCAAAAGAGTAATTATTTAACCAGCACACAATTCCACGCATTTCAAGTTAATAAGCCTTAAAAATTAATTTAATGAGACTCTGCTAATTTAAATGATTCAACTTTGTATTTTAAAGTATTTTAATGTAACGTAGTTCTACCTTCAAGATTTGAAGAGCGTTACAGACAGATGGTTATTATTACGCCTGAACTGTAAGCTAGAACTTAAAACTAATTCTAAACTTAAACTTAAAATTAAACACACACGAAAACGTTACAAGTTTTCAAGTCAGAACATTTCCAAACTCATATCCAATAGCTACTTGAATTTTGAAAATATACATACTATGGAAAACGTATCATAGAAATTCCTATAATTTTCAGTTAGCAATTTCCAAATCCATAACTCACTCATTAGTTTTATTTTTAATCAGATATTGTTTTGTCTGAGAAATCTAATGCATGATGCATGTCCCAGATCAGAATTTGGGTTTATGAATTAATTAGAATATTTACCTTGCATAGTGGATATGGGATTGTGGTAAGTGGGAGAAGAGAAGGCTGAGTAACTATCCATGGAGATTGTTTTGCTCATTGTAACATGAACTCAATTCTTCACTTGAAGAGTTGTTGCAATAAAATTTTGTCAATAGCTTCACTGTTTCATAACACATCACTGACATTTGTATTGTTTTAGAAACACAAATATATAAAAAAATATCAAATACACATAAAACTTTTATTTAAAAATAAAATGGTTTTATAATATTAGTTTCTGTACAAATATTTAAAAAATCTAGCTCAAATACAATTTTATAAATGGTTGTATTTACAAATAATGTAATACTTTACAAAATACAGGCCAACTATACAATTTATTTTTACATACGTTACAAATAAAACATTTTTTTCTAAATAAGAAACAAGTGATTTTAAATGGTGATTAAAAATAGGAAAAACTAAAACAAACATAATGTAACAGCATACATATAACTGTATAAATTGAATGTTTCATTATTAAATATCACTGCCTTATACTATAATCAAACTTAACTATTTTACATATTTTACAACAAATGTGCAGTTAGAATAGGTCCAATTATAAACAGATATAACTTTACTAATGATAACAATGAAAACAGCAATCCATTGGATTTGACAATATGATATAGTTATCTACAAAATTATAAAGTTTCTTAATGAAACGCATACTTTACTATTCTACAATATAGCTATAAAATATGAGGTTAGAATAACTTTGGTAATAAGAAAAATATGAAGCTCTTCATGCTAACTAGGCCACCCATATTGAACAAGCTACCTTGGGCTTTCCAACATATATATATATGTTCAGCGACTCATGATTAGCTATTATAACATACAGTTAACTCCCGATTATCCGGGATAATTACCGGCAGGGCCGTCACGGATAATGCGAAATCACGGTTAAAACGAATACCATAATATCCACAGCCCTACTTCTAACCAATGACTGTAAAAACAGCTGATAAATAGTATCGCCTCCTGTTGTACCGTCACTACTGTACAGTTCGTTTTGATCAGAAGCAACGCATAGACTGACCACTGAGGAAAGGTAGTGTTTATGTTCGACTCGAGCGATCCCGTAATTCCGCGAATTCGGCGGTCGGATTTATTCACCGAAAAACGGCCGCTCGCGCTCGGGGTTATCGCACCTCCATGCATCACCTTCGATGCTTCGATGTGCTCTGATCTGATTGGACGTTGGAGATCAACGCGTAATTAGGGATTCGCGCGTCATAGAACCGCGTGAATTTATAAAAGGATAACAAGAAATATAACGTAAACTCAGACATGCTGACCGAAACTCTGCCCGCGAGTGCGCGTCGCGCGGAAACAGGTAGGAAGGATTTAGGACACGGGGTGGCGACTGCGGGCGAGTTGACAGTCTATAAATTATTCCGTAAAGGTAACTGTACGCCCCAACGACCGCCCGCGCTCGCATCCGTCCGCCGCGTTCACATTTAACTCCTCCCGCCCTATTGCTTCAAGTGGAGCTGACGATCCCGGTTGATCCGCAACCCGGTTGATGCGATCCCGGATAATCGGGAGTTGACTGTATATTACTTAATTTTAATTTTTTAAATAAACAAATCCATGCAAACTGGATTATTATAGCTGTATTGTAAATAGCTATATAGTAATATAGTATAATATAGTTTCCGGTTTTATTAAGAAACTTTAGGTTTATAGAAAATTGCGTCTAAAGTCACAGAGTGTTGTCCAAGTTAAATAGTTTACCAACCCTCTGTTATGGTTGTTATTATTGCTATTGTATTGTAAAGTAAAATACAACTTTGTTTTATAAAGAAATATATATTTTATGTAGTTTTGTATGTATTGGTAGTTATATTCAGGCAACTTATTTCAAGTTTTTTGAAATTTAACCACTATTTATGGACTGAGGTGCTTAAAATCATTTGTTTACCATATAATTTTTAGTAAAATATGTGAAAATAAAAATAAAAACAAAGTAGGTCTGCATTTTATCAAATGTTACCAAAAATAATTCTATTTAGAAATTAATTTTTAATGGTAAAATTAAAATGAAATTAAAATTGATTCCTGACCCTTATTTGCTTATTACTATTTTATATTAACAATAACGTAATTGGTAAAATTAAACCTGCTCAATGAGACTCAATTATCTTCTTCCATCTTGATGCACTTTGAAATTCTGAAAAAAATACACAGTTTAAAATTCCCTTGAAAAGTAAAATATTTTAAATGAACACTTTAGGCACTGATAAGTCATTACTTAATTTTAAAAACTTGTTACCATAAGTCCTGTAATGTACTCTGTAATGGACTACTCAAGAAGTATGATTCTATTAACACACACAATATTCTAGCATCTATAACTGGTTTTAGCTGTATAAATACCAGCACTGAATCTATTTATCAATCTTTATATTCAATTTGACATGTACAATAAGCTTTATATAAACTTTAAATAAAACTCCACAAGTTTGTTCAGTTTAACTATTTATGGGAATGTCTGAACAGTATATATAGTCCATACAACTTTACCAATTCTATTGTATATGAATGACAATAATTTGTATTTGTAAAAGTGATTTGAAAATAAATTGAAAGCTAGTAGTATGGGTACTTCGAATCCAATACCCTATTCCATTATATAGTAAACAACCCGCTTAACCCACAACCCCTCCACACTCATAAATCATCTTTTACAACCTTGAATGATGGCCAGCAGTAGTGGGTTAGCTTCGCCAATGAAACGATTGTTTCAAAATGTATCAGCAAATAAGTTAAAAGTTTTCACCCAGTTACAATAATTGCTTATGATTAATTCAGTGAATTGAAGATGATTACAACAAAAAACTAAAAAATAATAGTAGTGTTTAAAACAATCAATGAAAACAAAGATTTCATAAAATTATATCATTTGCATTTTCAGGCATTTTAATCTCATATGAAACTAACCAATTAGTGTTCAAAGGTTAACAGTGACTCTATTAAAGGATGTCTTGATGCGCCCACATACTGCCAAAAAACTAAGTCATTAAATTTTCTGTCATAACATAAATTAACACTACGTTGTGCACTAGTTCAGTATATTGTTCATCAACTTGAGGCACTATTTCTGTCAAATATTTAAATTATTAAAATATTGAACCATCTAGTCAGAAATTTTAGTAAAATAATTAACTTATAAAAATATTTACATAATATAAACCTCAAGATGAATTCTAATTCTAATTAATTGTAATTATTATTATTGAATTACCTTTTTCCAGTATTTAAATATCAATATAGTATATAATCATCACAACACTTAGATATTTCACTTAAATACCTTGCAAAGGAATCTTTGGCATCAATTAACATAAGTCTGAAAATAAATAACAATATGTAAATAGACGGAAAAATGATTACTATCTAAAATAATTTTATTAAGATACCCTAAAGTTAAAAACAAAATGTTATATTCCAAAAATAAATTTAAAGGTTCTAAAACACCGATATTATTACTTTTATTTGTTGATACAAGAATTTTGATAAAAATTAGTAATTATATTTATAAATAATAAGAGTCACTAATATAAAAATTATGTTATTAACTTATAACATGCATATTTTATAATTTTTGTAATCTGTATATTATTAGTGTTAAAAAAAATCAAATAGAGTGCTGGATATTGTCGGCTTGGTATAAGCTAACACTTATACAACACTTATCATATTCAACCACTTGCTATATTGTCAGCAATTTGTTTCAATGATATTGTCAGTTTTTATGGAGTCTGTACGTATGTGTTTGGCATGAATTCTCAAACATATTTGACACTTGGAATAGCTAGAGCAAGCTGTGACATTGTTTTTTTGCATTCTGTGTGTTCCGATTATTGAAAAATTTAGACATCTGTAATACTGTTATCCATGCAAAACTTCTGTATCTAAACCCACGTAAGAAAGCGATGACATGGTCGATAGCCGTGACATTGTCCCTTAAAACCACCTTCAAACTACTTCGAAGATCGTAACGTATATACAAATCACTCAACTCATCACAATCAAGCAGAACGTACTTGATTGTCATGGTACTTCCACAAAACTGACATAGTGGTGGATCCTTATGTCGCATCAACCATCCATGCGTTAACAAAGAGTGGCCGATGCGAAGTTGAGTTACCACCACTTCCTCCCTACGATTCGAAGGAACAGATGACCACCATCATCTATTGATTTATTTTCTAAAGAACCCTTAATTTTAATGATGATTTCAAACACCACCACTGAAAGGTAACAAACACGGCAATGTTTGATTCAATAGATGTTGGCAAGTGTTTGTCAATCACAAAATCTTTGTTCCTTGATTTATAAAAAATCATGAGTTTCTAAAAAAATCTTAAATGTTTGTTTATTGTTACTACTTTTTACAAATATCTGCCCAAAATAT
This sequence comes from Prosapia bicincta, assembly GCA_036971475.1. NCBI lineage: Eukaryota > Metazoa > Arthropoda > Insecta > Hemiptera > Cercopidae > Prosapia > Prosapia bicincta. The sequence goes on along the minus strand of JBAIZL010000005.1, from coordinate 232,928,545 downwards.
GAGTGGCTCTGAGCAAAATACTGTAGACTTGGAAATCAGCAAACATTTTGTCACAGCGGATATTTTGTATTTTTTTATCGATGGTACATTATTATAATGAACTTTAAAGCATTGAAAAATGTATTTTTTTAGTAAATAAAACATATAAATTAGTGTTAATTTAAAATTTGTATATATAAATATGTTAAGAAGAATACCATAACACAAGAAAAAACAAACCAACTGATTCGTAGCTATAGAACAAAAGATCTAGACTGACTGGAATTAGAGAAAAAGATGGACAGCCATCACCCTGTCATTGCTGAAGTCTGCCATTTGCTAACTTTTATTTTTTCAACTAGTTCAAGAGATGTCCGATTATTAACAGTCACTATAGGGTGCTAGAGTAACATGCTTTTATTAGGTACCTTAATCTTCCAAAGACTTACAATGACACATTTATTTCTTATTTGATTGTCTACAATTACTCTTATTTCATGGTTTAGGTATATTTATTTTCCTAGTACAGTCAACTCCCGATTATCCGGGATAATTACCGGCAGAGCCGTCACGGATAATGCGAAATCACGGTTAAAACAAATACCATAATATCCACAGCCCTACTTCTACCCAATGACTGTAAAAACAGCTGATAAATAGTACCGCCTCCTGTTGTACCGTCACTACTGTACAGTTCGTTTTGATCAGAAGCAACGCATAAACTGACCACTGAGGAAGGGTAGTGTTTACGTTCGACTCGAGCGATCGCGTAATTCCGCGAATTCGGCGTTCGGATTTATTCACCGAAAAACGGCCGCTCCCGCTCGGGGTTATCACACCTCCATGCATCACGTTCGATGCTTTGATGTGCTCTGATCTGATTGGCCGTTGGAGATAACGCGTAATTAGGGATTCGCACGTCATAGAACCGCGTGAATTTATAAAACGACAACAAGAAATATAACGTAAACTCAGACATGCTGACCGAAACTCTGCCCGCGAGTGTGCGTCGCGCGGAAACAGGTAGGAAGGATTTAGAACACGAGGTGACGACTGCGGGCGAGTTGACAGGCTATAAATTATTCCGTAAAGGTTACTGTACGCCCCAACGACCGCCTGCACTATCAACCGTCCGACGCGTTCACATTTGACTCCTCCCGCCCCACTGCTTCAAGTGGAGCTGACGATCCCGGTTGATCCGCAACCCGGTTGATGCGATCCCGGATAATCGGGAGTTGACTGTACTCGTTTTCTCTTAAAGAATGATGATTATTGGAAACTACTTCCAATAACAAGTTAGTGTTTATAAACTTCAGGTCTGTTTTCACTGAATGTGATCACTCCTAAATCAGGCTATATAGCCAGTGCCTTATAATAAATTATCTGTTATGTGCATGAATCCATCTACTAACTATTGTCACTCTTTGTGAACCCATTCAGGCATCTTCAAGCAACCAATTTAAGCAACTAAGATATTATTTTTAAGTATATTTTTATTATTTAAATGATAGATTGGAATGTATTTGAGCATATTTGTTTGCCTTTCTCAACATTACAATATTTTTCTTTATTGACACGTTTCAGAATGACTCAATTCCAAAACTTAAGAAGTACTGTTCAAAATAGTACTATTTAAAAGTTTTGAAAATGGAATAATTCTGAAACTCGCAAACAAAAGAAAATATTCCAGTGTTAGGACAGGTAGAAAAATGTACTCAAATACATTCAAATATTCCTAACAGAAATGAAGATGACTATATTGAGAACTTCGATAGATTGGATTGCTTACAAATTTATTTGTAATTTATATATTTTATACAAATAAAATATGTATGTAAATATGTGCTTCTTGACTACAAACAATTAAATCTAGCATTTAAAACTTATTTGTTAAAGTTGCTTACCTATTTTCTTGTCGAACACAATAAGCAAGAACAGATCTTGGGTTCAAATCACATATAAAAAATTGTTCTTCAATTTTATAACTTGAGTCATTCTTGTTTTCTAATGTAAATGGCCAACTCTCAGGCACTATTGCCGACAAAGAGTTGTACAAAAGCAGAATTGAAGGATGGAACATATTGAGATTATTAACGTCTTCTTTCAAAATTCTATAAAAAAAAAACAAAAAACTTTCACTCAAAGGATTTTATTCTGACATTATTACATAACATTGTAAAAGGATTTAACTCTTAGAGTCCTGAAATAAAATTCTAAATATTTTTTAGGTATAAATTAAATTTGAAAAAAATATTAATAATCAGAATACAAAATAAGCTCGGAAAGATAGATACACAATATACAGGCCACATTCCTGTCAGTCACTCTAAGCAAAAAGTTAATGCAATAAGTAGAATAAATGTGTCCTCTCTTCTACACTCTAAAGCTTTTAATTTTTGTAACATTTACATGATTTAAAAACACAATGTTATTATGCCCAGACTCTAATTAATTATAAGATAAATGATAAACATTTGTTAAAATGAAACCATCTGGTGCAAAATTAAAATTTGTTAGTATCCCTCCAAGTAAAAAATGATTATGTTTTGTAGCATTTTAAAAAGACAAATCCCTATAACAGAAAATGTATCAACAAACAATCTTTCTTGAAAAATGATGTTTTACATAATGTAACAGAAAGAAATTCATTCTGATAACAGAATGGTTAAGAAATAAACATTAGATTTGTATCCAATATGAATAGTAAAAACAAAATGACTAAATTTTAATATGTTCCTCACAAGAATTTATATATCCTCAGGAAAGAAACAAAATGAAATAGAAAACCAATTCCCAAATTTAACAAATTACCTCTTATTTCTCTAATATATAATTATGACTTTTGCGGTAAGCAGAAGTGTAAGACTTGACAATATTTCCCCAGCAATGGACTATATACAAACTATGGTCATGTCATAAAAATATATAGCTTTTTATTACGTATTATTATATAGTATAATATTTGTTTTAAAATTTTTTATTTGAATGAATGAATAATTTAATTTCTATTAAATTTAAAACAAAAACTCAGGAATAATTTAAATTCTTTTAATTTTAACAATTTTTTAATTTAAACAATAAATGGAACAAAAAACTTAACAAGTTTTAACAAATAGACAAAACTCAATTCTTAATATGTTAGTTACAAGATTTTATAACGTAGGCTATTTGCTAAGAACTCTTATTATCTCGGGGTTTTATGCATGGGCTATATCTTCTAACTCTTTGGTTAATTAAATAAATTTTAATAAATAAAATTAATTTTAAAAAATAGTTTTAATAATTAGCTTCCTGATGTAAAATCTTAAATTTGGAATAAGAAAAAGGTCCCTAACTTGTTTGAACTGGATTAGGCTTTCTTACTACTAAACTATTATATTATTTCAAGATATTCTAATTATTTACAATTATAGATTTTCTTATAATTTTCTTTTTATAACTTTAAAAGTTCACTAAAGGTTTATTTTTCTAGTGCTATGTACTTATCGATTTTCGGAGTTTTACTGGTTGTTCATATAGGATTCAGTTCTCTTTAAGATTTATGTTTCACATACAATTTAATTCTTATTGGTTACTTTAATTATAATAAACTGTATTATAGGTTTTAAATTCACTTATTTTCGTTTTATTTTGGCCACGTTTCTTCACAAATTCGTATAATTTTGATGATATGCTACAAACGGTGTTTTGGCTTCTAAAAGTGGCTTCGCTTCGTTGGCTGCCCAAGCCAGACTAACGCGTCCTTTACTTTTTTTTTTAAATTTAAACATGGCGCGGACTCCTTCTCCAATTCCATATTAATTACCCATAAACCATTGCTTTCATGCAATGAAGATCCTTTTACTCCCACTAGAGTCAACTGTAACACTGACCTACTTACTTGGATTAAATTTGATCAACTAACGTCGGCCATTTTGGATTCCTTTTGATCCATATCCTGCTTTCATGAAATTGTTTTCAACCGTTTTAATTTGGTTAACACACTGCTTCACCTATTCCATCCTCAACAAACCTTCCAGTGTTTATTTAATTACTATTATTTGTGTGTGCAGTGTCTTTGTTTTTTTTTTTTTACTTTTGTAATAATTCCGAAATGTGTGTGTTTAGCATGGGTTAATGTAAACTTAAACCCTATCTCACTTCATTGTTTATAATTGTGTTTTATCTTTTCTTTCAAGTAATTACTTATGCCCTATGTTAATAAAGTTTACAATTTTTTTAAACTTTATTATTATTAGATTATCTTGTTCTAATTTTAATTGTTAGGTTATTTGATCCAACAAATTTCCTAATGCATTCTTTCCAGTTCAGAGTTTTTTTATATGTTAACATTTTTTTTAGGCTTTCACCTTAAATTAGTTTTAACTTAACCTAACCAATCTTAATGAATTTCTCTGATTTCACATTTTGTGTGAGTTATTTCTAATCTATTCTTCCAATTCTTAAACAACATTAAATAGCCCATTCTATAAATGTTACAATAGATATATTAAAATATAACAACAAAATATCCTAAGGTATGTTTTGTAATATAATAAGGTATAAGACCGAGGAAAATATGTTTTAGTCCAATCCTTGTAATCTGAAATAATAAATGTACAACCATTTTGAATTACAGGATTTTTCAGGTTACTGGAATGTACACATACTACGTATAGCTACGACGTAAATATGGCTACATATATTGCTATATGGTGTTATAGAGTACACATAGCCTAATGTTAATAGTAGAGTTAGTTAAATACAGTTGGCTAGTGTAATAACTGAAAGAAAACACTTACCAATTGAAATATGTATTTTTCAATTTAAACAAGTTTTTATCACGTAAAGTTTTAAAATGAACAATATAACAAACACTTGATCAACACAATTAACAAAACACAAATAAACTTACTAGTATATATACTGATTAATATAAACACTTTAATTCTTTATGGAACTTCACTTTTTACTAAAAGAATCTAAAATTTTAGTTTGCATCGGTTTTTTTATTGCTTTTTCTACAGCCTTACTTCTCATCTGAAGCAGCACCAAGACTTGATGGTATGGTATGTCGTTTTCCACTGCCTAGCCAATGCAATGATGTGTTCAAAGCCAAAATTCCATCGTCGTGTTTCCCACCTGGCGTTCTTACTTCTTCTTTTTCAGCATCTCCTGTTTCAGATTCATCATCCCTTAGCACTCGGTCTATTTGTAAATCAATATCATTTTCGTCCTTTCCACATATGCACTCACTTACTTCTTCTTAATTTGAATCTCCACTTTGCTGACCTTGTTTACAATGTGCACATAGCCTTCACTTTCATTTTCATCTGCAATTGCATCACTTTCATATTTCGGGGAATCAATCGATTGCCATACATTTTCCCACGATATTTAAATGAAACTTCGGGTGACAAAATTACAGACATCTGTTAGAAAAAAACGCTACATCGTTTATTGTTAGTTTCTCCAATATTGCTGTAGTAACGTCAGTGTGTGCTACTATATGATATAAGAGACTTTTTCGATATTTTAATATTATGTTCCGTATAACATTTTGGTTCATTGGCTGTATTAGTGCAGTAGAATTGAGTGGCAAGAAGATTGTAATATTATTATCATCACTAACTAGTTTATGTGGTTGTGCAGGCACATTGCCTAGCACAAGTAGTGCTTTTTCAGTAAGGTTCATAGATCTGGGATGACTTCTCACCAATGGAACAAATTCATCATGGAACCATTCATTAAATCAAGCTTGATCCATCCAACCTTTTTTCTGGTATTTGTATAAAAGTGGTATAGAAAAATCTTTGAGAGCTCTTGGTTTCTGGGATTTGCCAATGAGCAGTAGACGTAATTTGTGGCTTCCAGAGCTATTTGAGCAAGGTATAAATTTAATTGATCTTTGCTCATTTTTCACCCTGGTGGGTGAAGCCTTGGTACTTGTGATATAAAGTTTTCTTTGGTAAAGCTTTCCAAAATAAACCACTTTCATCTTTACTGTAAACCTGATCAGAACATAAATTTAATTCACTAACTTTTTCCAGAAATTGTTGACAGAAAGGTTTTATAGCATCCAGATTATTAGAAAATTTTTCTCTAGCCAATGATTACTGGCTTTAAACTCCTTGGCTTTCTTGTTGGGGTAGAGTTCTGAAATAAAAGATCTTGCCTTTTCCTGCAATAAAGGGCCCGATATGGGGTTGTTTTGCGATCATTTTTCCAGAAATCATGTGTATAGAGCAGTTTCTACCAAATGCTTATTCACCCAATTCACTGTTACCTTGCTCCATAGAAGACATAAATGACAATTTTTTTTCTTAGTTTTATGTCACTAATTGTTAAATTTCCGATCCCAAAATCTTCCGCTATTGTTTTAGCAAGTACCCCGGCATTAAGTCGTTTTAGGATGTCCTTCTTTAGAAGAAGATGCCATTATAAAAATTAAAGTTCAACACACTGCGATGATAAAAGGATTCTACCCTCTGATTCCCATAAACGTTGAAACAGAACTGCTGTAGGCTGATTAATCAAAAGGGATCGATACGCTGAGATCATTGCAAAGTAAGTAAAACAACGTTGCCTTTCTTCTTTGAACCTAACTTATACCCAATTATTTATTTCTGGTTTTGGTATTTTCAAAAATTGTTTCAAATTAGTGGGAGTTTCGGACTACTGGTATTCAGATTACCAGGATTAGACTGTAATTGTTAAATTACGGAAGAGATGGTTTTATATAAGAAACTTATTTTATTATATTACAAAACATATGTTAGGATATTTTGTTGTTATATTTTAATATATAACAATCAGTGATTCAATCAGTGAGAACAATCAGTGATTCGACAATGGTCAAAGACCGAAAGGTGCCTCATCACTCAAGGTAAAATTATTGCACTTAATGGTGGATAAAATTACTCAAAATTAGTAATTTATTAACTTCATAAAGTCAGTGCAACGGAAAAACAATGGATAATATTAAATATCAACAATTTAATATAACTATATAATAATGCACAATAAAAAGCTATATTTTCAAATTACATGACCATAGTCTGTATGCAGTCCATTGCTGAGGGAAATAGTATTCAATCTTTCACTTATCTTTACATTAATATATTGGAAAATAAGAGGTAACTTGTTAAATTTGGGGATTGGGTATTTTACATGGTAAATCTAACTTATGATTTCTTCCTAACCAGAGACTTAGTAACAATTTGTAATGTAGCTAGTAAAAAAAAATTCACATCACCATAACCTGATGTATGTTATCTTTCTTAACTACTATTTAAATTTAGATCATGTTTGCATATTTCACATTTTAACCACTATTTAAAGTTCCAACATTTATAATTACTTTTTTTATTTTTAGAATGTGTTTATGTAACATATATAAATCAGACAAATTTTTTTTAATCCCCAAATATACTGTTTTTTCTAAGTATTTCTCTCATTTAATTACTGGATACTTCTGAAAACTAAAATAACATTACAATTTATGCTACATTCGAGTTAAAAAATGCTGTTGTTAGCCACTTACCCATTTAGTCCCTCCAAAATATCAGATACTTTTTTGTAATATCTTGAAATGTTTTCCTCAACCTCATCTGTTTCTAGTGAGTTCTCTGGATTTTGTTTTTTCAATTGTATTACAGATGATAATGTGTTACTAAAATTTAAAAAAAAATTATACAGTGTAACTGAGAAAAACCAAATTATAATTTAATACACAATATCAAGAGCACAGTGGTACAATATATTACAATAAAAATATTGAAAAGAACCCCAATACCACAAACATAATAAAAAATAACAAATAAAACAAGTTACTTAAGATTAAACCCTTATGTACATTTCGATGACCATGTCATCATCATCAGAGGGTCTTGTTACAAAACACAATCTAGCACACAAGAAGTTACAAACTAGAATTATCAATATTTTTATTGTAAATTATAATTTCTTTAAGAAAACTGAAAATTAGAAACAATTGAGATGGTTATAATTGAAACAATTAAAGAAACTAAGTTTTTAACTAAGAAGACATTTTGGTAGACTAATGAATATAAAAGAAAGAATTTGACTTATGTAAAATGTTTTGAAGTTACTACAATACAGTAAAATCCGCTTAATACGATTTTCAAGGACCACTGGAAAAATACCATCTTAAATGGGAAAAGAAAATACTGTATTACCAACAAAAGAATAATTAATCTACACCATTATACATGTTGTATATAAACCCATATCCCCCAAAACAATTTATTCATAATTTTAAACAAAACATGAAAAATGAAAGATAAATTTACATAGAAGAGAAATACTCATTTAATATGAAACCATGACATACATACTGTAAATTATTACAATACTATTATATAGAGTGGATATTTTTCTAGTATTTATATTTTCTTAAAATAAACGTCCATCTTATTTTGTTTTAACCTTTTCAAAGAAAAATTTTAATCAATGTTTCTAATTCATTAATCTCTTAGACAATGTCATCTGAAATTCCAGGGAATGCTGATAATGTAACATCTCACATCAGCAAGTGCACTAAACGCTAAATGCTGCAGCAGGCGTTAATGACGGCAGAGGCCCATCTTCTTCTTCATTACCATCCTCACACTTATCATATAGAGTGGAAGCTATTGAAGCAACATTTTTCACGATTTCCTGTCCTATTTGTACCTTACAAGTCACAATATTACCACCAACAAATACGTAATCAGGAAAGTCATCAAATATGACTTCTTCAATATTATTGTCAGTAAATTCCAATCCCAGTTCATACCACGACTATTTGACACCCGCATTTGTGAAACAGTTTTATTATGAAGTAATTTTGCACTAGCCACTTACAGTGGGTGCTAGTTTACAACCTTCATCATCCTCTGGTCCATGGATTAAAGCTTGCTTGTGCCGTTCAAAGATAGAAAAACAATTTGTATGTTGGTTGGTTTAATTTTTTGTTCGTTTGTGCTGAACAGTTAGTTATCAATAAGTAGTTTGATTCTTTCTTTGAAAATTCGTATTCAGCTGTTTTACCAAAAAACTAATTGTTCTCCTTCCTCCCCCATAATCTAATTTAATGCTAATTATTCCACCATAATGCTAATTGTTCTCCATGTATGACGCTAACCACCATAATCACATGGAAACGAGCGAATGTCCTTGAAACATCACAGTGAATTCGACTTCCCCATAACCAACATTCTACGTTTTTCTGAATCATCTGCATTTGTGCACACTACTACTGAAAGTCTCTCTTTACTTAGTTTTCTACTGATGCATATGTCTTTCTTATTAACAAGCAACTTAACTAGCACGAGTTTGAAAAAAAGTTCAAACTCGTCAGCATTAAAAACATCACACAGGGAAAAAGCTTTCAGCAACTGTGATAACATGGCTTCTTTCCATTAAATATTTTCCTCATTTACTGACTCTGCTTCTGAACTGATCTGACGATATACAAGGTTATATCTTATTTTGTATGGTACAATCCATACACGGGTCACAGTAAAATTATTAATTGGAAGTGGTTTAGCTATTTCTTGTGCTTTTTAAGGTTAGCAATATCCCATTCCTATGCAAATGTAAACTTGATGAAACCGTTGTATCAAAACCTTTTCCAATTCTTCATACTTCCCAATCTTTACTTTCGTTTCACCTTGAACTTTCACCTTTAACACCAGAGGATATCAGAAGATTCAGCGTTAGGTGGATTCTTGGATTCTGCAAAGAAGTAAGTATCTACTAAGTTAATCTTTAGTAAGAATAGAAAGAGAGTACAAAGTCTCTAGCTAAGTGCTCTATAACGATAAGGTCCTTCAGAGTCTTTAATAATTAAAAAAAAATGTGGAACTTGGAACGTTCAGTTCGGCTGAGATTTGCTTTTGATTTCTCAGATGTGAATTTTTCATCTCAATACTTTAAAATTTTCAATTTATCATAAACTGATTATTAAGAAGTTGAACTTTTGAAAATTGAATGTTTCTTGTTTACACTTACACATTTTAACACATATTTATAAACATTAGGGCCTGGGAGATATGCCCCATATGAGTTGATAATGAGGCACATTTTTTAAAAAGACTGTCCTTATTAAGATAAAAAGTAATTGATACTATAAGCAAATAAGTGATGTGGGCTAGAAATATTCCCAAAAATTGAAAATTTATACAAATATTAGATTTTGAGCAATTTAACAGTAACTAATCTGTTAAGAACCTTAAAATAAGTTCATTATATTTTTAATCAATAATTAATGTTCAAATACATAAATTACCTTCATAAACAAGTGCCAATTTATAGAATTAAATTCCTGGATCAGTAAAAACATTGTGACTGGTATTGCAATAACAGATATTTTATAAAAAACGATCGTACATCCATTATAAAGATTTTTTGACAACTACCTTTTATGTATACAAATTTGATAGAGTAATACCATCTCATAACAATTAAAAATTAAGGACATCACAACCAAACTATCAACTTCTTAGAGATCAAGTTTAAAAAAACTACATTTTTATAAGATGTCTATTTCATAAGTTTTTATAAGTTTTTTAACTTGAAGATTGAAAGAGAGGTTGGTTGCACTGTGCTATAACTGTATGGGGGGGGGGGATTTTGTTCCCTCAGTATTTGGGAGGGAATTTTCAAGCCTTAGAAAGTTCATTCAGCATCACTGCCAACTGAAGCTTTTAGAAAGACAGCTATTTTGTTTTCTTAGTTTGCTGTGTGATTGTGATTTTTGTAGAACCAGTGTCAAGGGTGCTTCGAGTGACAGTGTGAGGATTGTAAGAGTAATGGAAAATTTAGGAAGAAGAAGAAGTGACTGACTCCAAGTAGGCCTACTCTGAATTGTTCATTGTTATATAATGGTGAAGAAAAAAAAGTAATTTTGAAATATTTAATATAAAAAAAAAGGCTCACAATTATTGGATGGCATTAGCTTTATTTGTGATTTTGCTAAACAGATGGGTATATATGTTTTATATGCAAGAGGTAATATTGCTAACTATAGAGACAAGGATAGCTTATACCAAAAAAGTTTTTTTGTGAAGGCATGGATGATAAAAAAAAAAATTATTAGGCCTTTGTCTTGGTTGATATAACAATAAGGATCCTAGGAGCGCCAGTAAACTCTACTGCCACAGAGAGTATTAGGGGTATAGTCAGTACATTATCATGGATCCAGCCGAAGAAGAGGAACCGTCTTTTAACTGAGGGAGCTGCCAAGTCAACTTATTTGAACTAAAACTGAAATCTAATGAATCCTTCACCAGAAAAACAAAAAAAAAAAAAAAACGTTTTAAAACCAGTGGCAACCTAGAAGATGTAGGACAAGACAAAGACCTAGACACCCTGATTAATGTTGATGTGATAGAAACAAGTGAAAGTGAGGACAATTTTCCTGAGTGTTCTGGTGAAGAAGAGGAGGCGGAGGAAGAAGAAAAAGATGGTGTCAAAGATTTGATGAACTTTGAAAGCAATTAGACATTTCGTAACTAAGTGACTATGCAAAATGTAAAACAATGTTTATTTTCTCAAGTTTTTATTTAATTATAATATGGTATTTGAACTTATAACAGTTTTTGAGTCTTATTTAGCCATAAAATTACTGAATTCAGAAATTATTTAAGATAATTGATAGTTTTTAAACTATCGTCCTGTTAAATTATAAATTTTCCTATAAAATTTAAACAGTACTTTTGTTTAATTTTAACATCTTTTTATTGCATACTAGCAGAATACCCGTACTTCATATGGGGTTGACTTGTATATTTGTACTGTGCTTATTGCATTCCAAAATATAAAACAGTAATGAAATAAGTTAACTCTAGGCTGTTGAAACGATTTTTAATATGAACATGTTTACAAAGAAAACATTTTTATTAACCTTCAATCACACGCGCCAACTACTCGGACATAAACACACGCGCGGGGTATTTTCCACCCCATTTCTTATCTTAAAAAAAAGTTAATTATCACTAAATTTTCATCTTTATAAAATTGTGTGTGTGAATGTTGTTGTTTATAAAACGTTTTATAGTATTTTTATGGGTTTATCACTTGTAGATCTTTTTTTGAAGTAATATAGTCTAAATGCACTTAAATTGACTTTATAAATTGTAACTTTTTTTTCAAATTAAAATTAAACATTTATTCATACATTTTAGTAAGTTGTAATGGCTAGATTCTTTAGAGGACTTTTCAAATAGCTAAACAACATAAATACAACAATATGTTTATTTGAAAAAAAATTATGTAAATTCAGCTTGAAAATCGTCAAAATTTGCCACACTCAAAATTTAAAATTATTCGTCATAATGAAAAATAATTCTTATTACTATGCAATTTACTTCATATTTAGACAAGTAAATTAGTAGATTAGTAAATAACTTTTTACATCGGAATAAAATATTTCAAAAAATATACACATTTTATTAGGTGAAAAAAAATTAGCTAAATTCATAACTGTGTACAGAAGTATTGGTTTAGAAGAAAACATTAGTTCAGCCCAAATTAAAAAGTCAAAAAAATTTTAAAAGTAAAGATTTTTTTAAATTCATATTTTCAAAATGTATTTTTTATTCAGGTGCACATTCTTCACAGTATATAAAGGAATGTCCCTACAAAGTAATTTGTTGCAGTTGCAGCATAAAGTGGTCGTCTTCCGGTCTTTTTGCAGCGGGCAAACTCCGCATCGTCCAGAACTTCTTTTATTTTTATTTCTCGAGTTTAAGCTCTTGACCCAGAATTTTAATTTTTTTTTATGACAAAAAGACAAAATTACAACAAAAAAGATAAATAAATATGTTAAACACCAATAAAAGACTCACACTAAATAATTATTCTAATTAAAAAACAATAACTTAAAAATGTACCAACACAAATTTTTGGACGAGAACACACGCGCTGGGTCAAATTCACCCCGCACTTAAAACAACGATGTAAACACAATGACTGGTACGCCACAACGGGTTGACCTTGAGTGACAGTGTGGAGGAAGAAGTGATAAACAACTACCTAGGAGGAGAGCGAGAACAAAAATTTTTTTGAGTCGCCTCAGAGAGAAATGAATGGTGTGGGGTGCTTTACACCCCGGCGCGTGTGTTTGAAGGTTAAAGAGACTTAAAAACAATATATACAGCTTTGTGAAAATATGTGGTTCCTTCCGCTTGAAACACGTGAGAAAGAAACGTGAAATTTCCCGATGGGAGAACAATGAGTGTCCAAATAGAGGCCTGCAACCCTAAGGGTCTGTCCTTGAGATTTATTGATTATCATTGAGAAGGCTACTTTTACGGGAAAAGTAGACACTTGAAATTGAAGGGCAAGTTTGATGATATAATAGGTATTCTGGAAATGAGTAATTCTTCTCCTTTTTGCGGAACCAGTTAAAATGCTGGCTTCTATGACATTTTTCTTTAAATATTTTATTAAAAGCCTGATACCATTACACAACCTTAATGGCTACAAGTTCTGAAGTAGCATTATCGGGATACTCACTTTCAATTCAAGTTTTTGGGGGAAACTAGGCAGTTTCAAGGTGTTAAGAAACTCAACTGGGTAATGATACTCTTGATCTTCTTCCATAATTGAATCAATAGATAAATGAGATGTTATTCGACCATGAATAATGTTTATAATTTTACTGTACATTTGGTTTACATCATCATTTTTGGGGACTAAAATAGCATTGCAGGACAACCATTCAGCATCGTGGTAGTTGTTTGGCAAGTCAGGAAACACATTTTCTAAAACATCCTCAACAGAAGCAACCATGTGTCTAAAGTATTCAGGGAAGGAAATTCTCTGAGGATTGGCTAGAATCATGGTTGTTATGGGGATGTACCCTCATGTTTTAAATGAAATTGCTCAGTATGACTCCATATCACAGACTTTTTAAGCAGGCATTAATTTCGTCTGCTGGAGAACTGGTAGTATTTGTCTAAAGTCATCTGACAACAAAACAACTAAAACACCCATTAAATCTTGACTATTTCTCTGTCTAAGTGTTGTATTTAGTGCTTCAAAGACATGTTTGTGAGACATTGTACATTCATCCCAAACCAGTAATTTACAACGTTGAAGGTTCTTATCTCAACCAGAGGTTTTCCTTATATTGCATTGAGCAGTTTCAGTAGTAGCTAGGTTAAGTGGTAGTTGTATGTGGAATGTTCAGTTCAGTTCTGTATGCGGAATCTGTCAACGCAATACTAGAGGATGCAATTGCAAGAGCAATGTGATTTTTTTGTCTCAGCTCAGCCAGTATAAGATTGATGAGGAAAGTTTTAACTGTTCCTCCAAGAGCGTCTAAAAAAATAATCACTCCTTTTTCATGCTCAATCTTATAAAATCTTATCATAAACCACTCGTTTCTCGGGTAGTGGTAACATCTCCGGTACTTTGAGATGCATATCATTGAAATTGTAGGCTATTTCATTAGGAGGTTCAGAGTCGATTCCATTATGTAAATGTGGAGCAGGAAAGCCAAACAAAATTAAAACCTCTCCACTCGTAAACTTCACCAGATCTTGGATAGCCATTAGTGCCTTATTATACATGATGTCATTAAACTGAAGGTTATGAACGGTTTTCCATTGTCGATGTAAGATATCATCAGTCAAATCATTTCTGAAAGTTTCCCACAATGTTATAAGGCTTGACAATTCACATGTACTTATCAGTATTGCAAACAAATGGCATATGCGAGAAGCTAAACTAATTATAACAGCTCCTTCCATTGTTGACTCCCTATGGTTGTCATTCTCAAGGAGGCCAAGAACCTTCTCTGTTCATGCTGTATATTTGGTTGTTTACTGTCCTTAATTGCTGAAAAGATGTAGGCCCTTGTAGCCCATGAAGAAGCAAACAAAGACAATAGCATTCAAAGTTTGCCGCATGCACAGTATACACAGTATTTAAGATCCGTGTAACCATGGACAGGTGTTCCTTGAATGCGGTGTTTGAAATCTTTCCTAGATGTTTTGAAAGTGAAATATTGTGGAACCTCATGAAACAAAAGTCATTTTGCAAAATCGTCACTATGGCATTAATCAAAGAATGGAAACAACGTGGTAGGTGGTAGATTTTCCAAATCTTTCATTAATGTTTTTCTCATTGAAGTATACATACTGAACATTTTTTAGGTGTACTGAGAGATGAGTCACTGTCGATTTCTTATCATGCTCTGAGAAGCCAAAAATGTGCCAAGCAGCCTTATTATTATTAAGTAACGTCTGAATTGATAGATAGTCATCTCATTCCTTAGATTTTCTGGTTGTGCGTCTCACCAAGTTCAATGTAGCTTGGTCACATCCCTTGTGAATTTTGCAATCATACTTTATGGCCTAAACAGAGCTGTATTATTCAACGTTGATGAACAAATTAAAAATAATAACCAAAGTTGGACGATACAGGACAATCCAGTGGTTGCCTATCTCCACGGCAACATTTCTAGCAGCTCTCATAAGTACATGACCCGTGAATCAACCATCATTGGACTGATCTGGACATGGGATAACTGTCGTCATTTGCTTGAGTGTTTTCGTTCAAAGCCCTTGGGTTCTGTTTAGTGTAATTGGCATCTTTCATGCATTGAGGGCTATGGATGTAAGCTCTACTAGGTCCGTGAACCATATGTTTAAGTACATATCATGAAGATCAGGACCAGAGGACATTCTGAAATTTCAGAATTAATAACACTGTCAATCTGATTTGGACAAATTTTGTCACATAACCAAAGAAGGGAATGATGTAAGGTAATCCACACTTTTGCCACTCTACAGAGCAGGTGAAACACCTGACAAAGCCAAAGACTTTCCTTTTGTTTGTAATTGCAACAAAAATTTGTATTTTTTGATGGAACACACATGAAACAATGTCATGCCTGTATGTTGTTTTCTGCTCTAGGAGCAAAGATTCCAGTATTTCGGCCCAATTTGGGCAAGATTTGTTGCAAGATAAAGTTATAAATAAGTCCGGGCTATCGTAGTATTTAACATAGGTCAAAGCGCCTTGTGCTCTTTCACTTTAACACCTCGGAGATCCTACAAAACTTGAAGGAAGGATAACAGCTTGACCAAGATCACTAGCACTCAGCTACAAAGACACGTCCCATTGTTGTTCAAACCATTTTTCAGATGCACGTAACTCTTGGCCCTGAGTTTTTTTTTATTGAGCTTAATGTACAATAGGCGTTCAGTTTCTATTTTGGCATATTTGTCAACTATAAAATGGTTCAGAAGCTGTTTGTAACGTAAGATAGTATTAAAATTGTCTTCACGCACCATCAACATGTACACATAGAAGACCATTGAAGAAACTTTCTTGTTTATAGGGAGATTAGTATTTGGGTTCATCATAGATACAAAAATGATACCCCTCTTGTCATTCAAAGAAAGTAAGTGTGTTGTAGTGTATTTTGGGACCATTGAAATGCCATTCTGATAGCATTGGCTTCTAATTGTAACTGACAGTGTTATGATGTTACAGAAAAATGGCGCAATGATGTATTTTCAGCGTTGATTTTTAAACGGACTTGTCTTTCTTGAGAAGACTCCCTTCCTTGCAGAGATAACATTGCCCTTGCTTCAGCAGAACGTTATGATAGGTTACTCTTTTTCCTTTTAGGCATATTACTGTTTTTGATTTCAGGATATATGTTTAAATATGTGAAAAGAATTTAATTTACTGAAATTAAATCAAAATAGATATAGTAAACTAACAGCTTACTGATTATTGTCTTAAAAATCAAGGGAAGGAAAAGGTTCTTATTGTAACATGACATTTGTAAAGTATAACTAACCTTGAAAGATAGATAACAACAAACATTTACTATCACCTGTTTAAATGTATTTAAACGTGACTTTTACAGGTGATTAAAAACACATTAACTATTTGCTGCCCAAGCCAAATATATAATGGAAAGAGATATATAATAATGTAGTTATATAGATAATTGAGAGTTATAGAGGAGGCAGACCCTCAATAATTTTTTTTAAAAAACATTTCTGAAATATGGAGGTTTTTATGAATGCTGTGATATATAATACTTGTAGGTTTGAAGTACTGTATATTAAGCTACAAAAAAATGTTTGAAATAAAGTTCACACTGACTTTTAGATATTGTCGTGCCCTGCTTTCTAATACATTGTTATATGAAATGCTATTCATTTTAGAAGTTGTGAATTTGTTTTCAGTGGTTCGCAGAAACTTTTAATGTCTACAGCTGTAAACAAAAGTAAGTTCAATAGTTGCTAAAGTTCAACAGAAGCACAATGTTTATAATGGTATATGATGTTAAATCAGTTATTGGTCTTCGAACTTTCTGACATGATAATGGTAATTATCTACCTCAAGCTAAAAACATTAGACAGTGGTTTAAGCAGTTTCAAGAAAGAGAAAGCCTTACCATGGAAAACATGAACATTGTATAACAAGTGATGAAGCAGTCAAGTGTATATGCTAAAGTTGCATAAGAAGCCCCACAGAGTTTGCGGCTCAGAATTATTAAGACAAATTCAGAATGTGTTGAACAATTGTTTAGATCTTCAAGCTTATAAAAACTAGCTTTAACCTTTCTGTATTAAAAAGAAAAAAAATATCAGGGGAAATGTTTACTTTGACATGCTACAACTATGTCTTGAACCACAATTAGATCAAAATCAAGAAGAAAATGTAATTGCTATTGTTATTTCAACAAATAGCACACTCCTACCGTTAGCCTACAAGTTTGAGATACTCTAAAAGCAAAAATGTCTTTAAAATTGCATTGGTAGGCTCTATAATTTAGTCTTTGAGAAGTTTCAAACTGACACCATTAGATTTCTCTTCTAATGGGATAAATGAAACATATAGAATATTGAATTGATCAAGGATCTGCAACATATAACTGCAGTGGTTACCACATATATAAATCACAGGACCTAAAAACCTACTATTAGCTAGATGTTTACAAAACAACAAAACAAATGCACATTGAAGCATTTTATGAAATTTATGCATTTTTTTAGTTGATGCATTTAACAAAATAATAATAATTTTATTTTTTCTAATAGTTCCTCATGCATGATTTTTTTAAAAATTATTTCAACCATTTTTGATGATTCTGTATACACATACTGAATATAAATTACAATAATAAAATATGCCTGGAAGATAAAATATTTTTTAATTGTTTTCATAAAAAAATATTTTTTACATTTATTTATTATCCTCCAAAATGCTTGCTAAAAATCTGAAAAATATGAATGTGTAATTTATAAAGTATGGTTTAAAAGAAATGTATTGTATCTTGTTGTTAACATCAAAATTTAGATGAAAAGTTAATATTATTTCATTGAATACATTACCAACTGTGAATGGTACTTTTTGTTTTCTTGGTTATTTGACTAAATATATTTTTTATAGAGCACATTTTTTTTTTTTAATGAGTAGAGATTGTTTACATTAACCACAATACTAAAAATATTATTTTTCTATTAATTTCCTTATTTTCTAATTTCTAACTTCTATTATTTTTCTTATTAATATATGGTTAAAGATTTTATTTAATAAAACTGTCCACTTTTAGTGTAAAATTTAAATCTTGATTTATACACCTGTCCTTTGTTTACATTCTCCTCTTTGGTCTGTAAAACAGCCTATATTCAAGATTGTACTGAAGAGTACAATCTGAAAATTAAAAATACTTTGAAATAAGTTCAAATTTATACTAACAAATATATTATTAACAATATAATAATTTATAATATGTCTTTACCAAAATGACTGAATAACTCGCCAACTGGTATTAAAAGCTCCTTGAGCAATAATCACGTCTCTCATAGTTCCAACTTTTCTTACTGGATTTTCCATCCCAAATATTTCTTTTTTCAATTGATATTCTACATCTTGACAATCCTAAAAATAATTTAAATTTAAAGATTTTAATATTTATATAATACATATTTCCTCTTTATAAAAATAGTGTTAAATTATAAAATTCCCTAAATTATTTCTAAATTTAAATCAATTTTCAACATGGCACATTAAAAAATAATTAATAAGAATTTTAATAAGTTATTAAACTGGGAATATATTGCATAACCATAAAATAAAGATGCTAATGAATAACCAGACAGCAGAGAAAAATCTTCAAAAGAAATTCTTCATAATTATATTCTTTCCATTCTTTTGCTAGCTAATTCACTGGTTATTTGAAGCAATATTTTTTGAACATCAGAGGACCGATATATTCTCAATCCCATTGAATAACTTTTACTAAAAAGTGGATCTGGAAGGAAGCTGGTGAGATGTTTTGGGAAAATAGGAAAACATTTAATTAATTGATTCAGCAGTTTAGAAACACCGACAGGTTGTAAATTAGCTGTTAAACATCAGATTTTCAGGGAGCTAGTGACTCACTCAAAACTTTACAGTTGGTTGCCTATTCAGTATATATTTTTGAAGTTGTTATTAAAAATATTAATTAGATATTTTGGATATCTGTTCATAGTTTTAGTATAGTGTATATGTACATTGTTTTTGTAATATTTCAAACCAATGGGTAGTTGTGATTTACCACGAAATCAGTAGACAACTTTAGAATTTTTCTGAAGGTTCCTGAGGTCCCAAAAGTTATTTATAAATTAATAAAAACAATTATGTGCCAATATTTGTTAGCATAATTATAAAACCGGGCACTTTTTTATACAGTAAAACAGTTTTTTATATAATTTGAACTCCTTAATTTGAAATTGCTGATAATTCAAAGTTCAACTTCTTATCTTAAGTTGTTTGGATATGGGCTCGAACTAGTGATTGGCTTCCAAAGTATTCTCTACATTTGGTTCGAGGTCATAGTGTTAGGTCTGTAAGCAGTGGTGGGAATTCTGCGTAAGCGGTGTTGACTAGGCTACAGACAGTTATCGATCGAGGCTCTGTTCAGTCACTGGTGTGTTGTTACAGTAGTGTGCCTCTTTTAAGTGAAGATATTCCACCTGCACATGTTGAATAGGGGGTCAATACAGACATCACCTGTGAAGAGTAGGTTAATATAGGTGAACAAATAGAAGTGTGTGGAGAACTTTTTGATCAAGACATTTTAGCAGAAGTGAAAAAACAAAAAAAAGCGTAGGATTTAGAAGAAAATCAAACTGCAGGAAATCCCCAATCCCTACAACAAAAGAAGCTCTTTGGGTGAGTTTCGGCGGTACATTGAAGGACAAACCTATGTCAATGACAGTGTTTTGCACTCCTAACTGTACTTGAGGATTTTGCAAATGTTAAAAGATTTAATTCTACAAGACAATCGGACATTACAAAATATTTTGACAAACTTTAATTTTTCACTTTACATATCTATCCATATCTTTAGAATACCTATATCTACATATTGTATTCATGTAATTTTCTTGCTAATGTTGATTTCAGTAACTTTACTGCTAATTATTCTAACTTTTATAAATCCACTATGCTTAAGCTTATTGTTTATTCAAATTAAAAAGTTTTATGTACGTTTGTGGGTTTTTTTTATTAAAAATAATATAGACCAATTAAATGATACCTGAAAACGGCTGAAATGGTTGTTGTAGGCACACAAAAAAACTGGACTACTTTTAACCGACAGGGTATTTTCTAACTTTCATAATTTGAATTTTTGGTTACTTCAAATTGTTTTATTAGTCCCTTAAATTATCTAAGTTCTACTGTATATATTTTATTCAATGTACATATTTTTCATTACGAATAGTTTTAATTTTAGACAAAAAGGGTTAATATACCCTTTTTTGTTAGAAGTTAAATCCTTTACTTTGCGTTCATGGGAAACATTTCTAGCCAAAATTGGAAATTCAATACATTAACCCATTGGCATTCCAGTTTTTCAGAACCTGGTGAAGCCTGAAAATTCTTATTAATTTGGCACTTTTAAAGATTTTTTAAAAACTACCATAACTTATACTATACCTTATAACTACTATAACTTTAACATTATATTATCTTGAAACTTTTAGGACTTATTACTTGAAATGTATACTTCATAAAACTGCTATTATAATTTTGTATTTTAGATACGTAATTATAAAGTAATGTAAAATTGTTTTCAGACTTGATAAATGCAACAAATTAGTTGACAAAACATTGCACTAAATAAATAAACTTTCAACTCCATATTCAACCAGCTTATCCTTTATTTATTAGTTATCTCAAGTGCTCAAATAAACATGGATATAAATGAATCTGTCTATTTCTTTTGAATGTAAGCTCCTATGTGATATTGTTTACACCAATCACTATCTCAAAACTTCATGCAATGTTTACTTATTATATTTGTATTTCGAGAAAGGTTAGCCCACCTAAAAAACAAAATATTTATAGAACAAATATTGCTGATCCACCTAGTAACAAAAATCCTCCCTGCACATGCTGTGATATAGCAAAAACAATATGAAACTATTAGGATCTACACTCGACGGAATGTCAAGGCAGTGCGACGGAAATGTTCTGTCCAAGTATGCCAATGGGTTAACAACTTGCTGAATTTGAGACCCTGGTATGGGACTTCTGACAAGATTTTACATTTTTTAAAGTTTGGAACCATTTTAACTTAGTTATTTTACAAATTAATGAAATGTAAAATATAAAATAACTTGACCGTATTACAGAGTAGATTTATTATTATAACTCATTTGATCATTCTCGATTAAATGACTAAATATTTATGAAATAACAAATTTAACAACCCAACAATGATAAATATATGTAAATACTTACTAAAAGGGCCAGAGTAAAAGTGTTCTTAATTATTCCATGCACACCAACGCTTTTCAGTATATCTGTAACTTGATTTACGGCATCCATCAGATCATTAACAGTTTTTTCTGTCCATGTAGTACCTAAGAAAAAATATATTAATGAGAATCTGCTTAGTTTCCAGTTGTTTTTACAAAATAATTAGTTTGATTTCATAATTATAAGTATTTTTATTAATAATGGCATTTAATTCAATAATGTCTTTTCTAATATTACCTTCAATATTTCATATTAATAGCAATTTTTATAGAATATAAAATAGAATTAGTAACTGCTTTTGTGAAGTACCAAAAGCAAGATCGAAGAGAAAAACCAAGAGGTTTTAACCCTTTAGTATATATAAGCTTTTGCCTTCAATTACATGCAACGAAAATATATACATGACGTTTCAAGAGTAAAAATCAATAAAACATAAATAGTTTACTATCAACAGCCTGCATATTATTGCGAGTCGACTGTATAACTTTAATGTCAAATTAGCAAAGTCTAATATGTAATAATGCACTGCACAATAGCAATTTGTAATCAATGAATATATTTCTGATTAATAAACTGTTAGACAAACATTTCACTTCTCCCACTTTTCTAAATGACTTTTAAATTCCCTTGATTCCATGACTCACTGACTTTATAACTAATAATATATGTGTGAACAATTATAGCTGATTAACCAATTTTGTATGCTGGGCTTTTTTACAAACCAGCTTACCTATTGTGAGTTGCTGTGATATCAGAAGAAAGGATTGACAAGCAAAACTCTTATGGAAAAATTTAATTTCAATTGCGTCATTTTTAATAAAAAATAGATTTATTTACATTATAAAAATATTTCAAAGTGCTATTTTATTTCTATTTATTTATTTAAAGTCTTTTGGGTAGTTACATCTCCAAATATAATTGTTATTTTCTTTTAAATTTTAAAAAGAACTGAAACCATGAATTCTAAACTTCTAAATTCTGTACTTAGGGTTTCTGATAAATAGCTACAGTAGAACTTGGATAATTCGTACGTCTAATCAGAAATTGGCGATAATTCAAAATTTTTGGTTGTACTTTATATGGTATGAAGGTAAAAAAATATGGATAATTCAAAGTTCAACTTCTTTGATTGGAAGTTTATTTGGTTGGGCTCGAATTCCAGGGGTTCTAATGATTGCCTTTCAAGAATTCTCTGTGTTCAGATCAAGATTAAGGGATTTGGTATGTTAGGGAAAAATTCCATAATCCGATCCTCTTGTTTAAACAAACAGAGAAGAGTTTGCTTTAAGCTTGGGAAAAAGTGGTTTCAAAGCCAGTACTGGTTGGTTGGATGGTTTCAGAGAAAGAACATCACCTTTAAGCCTGTTTGCGATGAAAGTCCAAGCGTAAATCATGAAGCTGCAAATTTTTGGGAAGATGATGTTTTACAAATGATTGAAAAAATCCAGAATGACATTTTTAATGTGGTCAAAACAGGTTTGTGTTTTTTAAATGTATCCCGGACAAAATGTTAACTTTATAAGGCAATCGCTGTAATGGGGGGTGGGAACATTAAGGAAAGAGCAACTTTATTGGTTGGGGCCAATATGGATCACAACGAGAAGTTGTCTTTTATGGATGATAGGCTAGATGTTTTAAAGATATAAAGTCCAAACCACTCGAGAACAACAAAATAAAAAAGCTTGGATAATAGCAGAGCTGTTAAAAGAGTGACTGTTATTGCTCGACCAAACCTTCCGTAAACAGGACAGAACAATCATCCTGTTTATGACAACTATACTGCACATAACACTAACCCGATTATAAACAATGTTAAAGTTATTTTTTCCGCTGTATACTACTTCATGTTGCACAGTCATTGGACTAAGGCATTATGAAAAAGCTAAGCAATTTTACTTGGGATTTATTACAAAATACTCTTGACAGGTTAGTTGGAAAATACCAACACAAATTTAAAAATTGATTTTCTTCAAGCAGCTAGAACATGCCATTATGCATGGCTCAAAGTTACTGAAAAAACCACAGCAAGAGTTTTAAGAAAGCTGGATTCGTTAAGAAATCTAACCAGCATCCAAGTGAATTTTTAAATGAAGATATTCCCCCTGTACCTGACAAATGGGCAGCCAATAAGGACGTCAACTTTTAAGAGTACTTTAATTTAGACCAACAAATAGAAGTGTGTGGAGAACTTTCTTATCAAAACATTTTAGCAGAAATGAAAAACAAAAAAAAGTGCCGAATTGCTGAATTTAAAAGAAGATCAAGCTGAAGTTGAAGTCTTCAATCCTTACTCAGAAGCTCTTCATCATTTGTGTGAGTGTCGGCAGTACATCAAAGAGACAAACCAATGTTAGTGACATTGTTTTCCAGTCCGTAAATGTACTTGAGGAGTTTACAAATGTTAAAAGAATGAATTCTGCAAAATAATCAGATATTACAAAATGTTTTGAGAACCTTTAATTTTGCATTCTACACATCTATCCATAACTTACCATACGAGGTCTGTTCAAAAAATGCGCGGACTGAGGTCATAAAAAAAATGTACTTTATTTGGAAGTTACACGTCTGGGTCTCCTTCAAAGTACTCTCCTCCCCAACGCACACACTTATCCCAACGGCGTTTCCACTTGTTAAAACAGTTACGCTTCTTTTGTGATGGCGTTCAGCTCCTTCGTCGCATTTGCCTTAATCTCCGAAATCGTTTCAAATCTTCTTCCTTTGAGGGGTTTTTTGAGTTTTGGGAATAAGAAAAAGTCACAAGGAGCAAGGTCAGGTGAATAGGGAGGGGGGGGAAACAGTGATCAAGTGTTTGGCCAAAAACTCACGAGTTCTGAGTGAGCTGGAGCGTTGTCGTGATGGAAAACCCAGAAAAACTTCTCCACAGTTCTGGCCTTATACGGCGGACGGCGTCCGTCAGACGTTTCAGTACTTCAATGTAGATAATCTGGTTCACTGTAGAGCCTTCAGGGAGGTACTCGTAGTGAACAACACCCTTAGCATCAAAAAAAATTGTCAGCATCACCTTCACATTCAACTGAACTTGGCGAGCTTTTTTGGGTCTTGGGGACATTTGACTCACCCATTGGGATGATTGGACCTTCGTTTCAATGTCGTAACCATACACCCATGATTCATCACCAGTTATAATACTTGACAAAAAGTTCTCATCTTCATTTGAACGATCAAGCAGTTCCCGACAAACCCGGACGTGATTGGCTTTTTGGTCGTCGGTCATCAGGTGTGACAAATTTCGCAGCGACGCGGTGCATCTTCAATTTTTCAGTCAAAATCTCGTAACAAGATCCAACCGATATCCCACACTCTTCAGAAAGCTCCCTAATGGTCACACGTCGATTTTCGCGCACCAGTGTGTTGATTTTGTCAATGTGTGGGTCGTCAGTTGACGTTGAAGGACGTCCAGGACGCTCATCGTCATCAATCGACTGTCAGCCACCCTTGAAACGCCTATGCCACTTGAAACATACAGTACGCTTCATGGCAACATCGCCGTAGGCCGCGTTAAGCATGGCAAATGTTTCTGTTGCAGATTTCCCTAGTTTTACACAAAATTTCACAGCAATTCGTTGCTCCTTCAGGCTGTCCATTTTACAATCCAACAAACGAAAAAACACTCTTTACTAAACTGCTTGTAACTCATCAACAAATGAAGATATCTGCGACTGAAATACCGCATTTTAATCAGCTGATTTATACGAACCTAGTGACACCATGCGGATACTCTTGAAACTAACTTGAGCCACGAAATTCAAACAGTCTGCGTATTTTTTGAACAGACCTCGTATTGTACTCATATAAGTAATATCTTGCTAGTGATGACTGCAGTAGCTGTTTTACTAATAATTATAACTTTTATAAATCTACTTTGCCAAAGTTTATTGGTTATTCCAATTATAGTGTTTAGTGTGCAAGTGTAATATATTTTTTTTAAAATAACATAGACCGGTGACACAATACCTGAAAACAACCAAAACAATTGTCGTGAATAACTAAAAAAGTAAAGGAATTTTCCTACTTTCATAATTCAAATTTTCGGTTAATTTGAATTTTCTCATTAATCCCTTCAGCTTCGAATTATTAAATAAATATCTATTTCTATTTATAAGATTTAAGCATACTAATAACCTACTTTATATTTTTCTCAAAAGAAAACATTTTCTTAACTTTCAAATAATATGTCAACACAAAAAAATATAACTGTATAAATAAACTGTGACATAATGGTTAATTTAAATAAATGAAACCTCTATACTACAAATAACGTTTTCCTTTATTTAAAACCTTATGTACATTTCAATTGCATAGCAATCATCCTCAGAGGTAATTGACAAAAAAAAAAACTACTCTTTGGTTTTGTAGTTTAGTAACTAAAGAAAAAAGTTATTTGTAGTTTAGAGGTTTCATTTATTTATACAAAAAATATAATTTATTTTTATTATATTAAAATAATAATTTAGCAAGATTTATTTTATAAATTATTATATGTATTATTTATAAATTAAAGATGATTTCAATTCAATAGAATTTTAATTTAATAACGTACAGTCAATAAAGTAATATAACTTATGTATTAAAACAGCTACTATGCAAAGTAACCTAAAATCATAGTATGAAATTATGTTTTCACTTAATTTGTGTTAGCATTATCTGGTAGTATGATTTATCTATTGATTATTAATTGCACCAATATTAAAAATTCTTATATTTCAATGTAAGCCATCTCTTAAGCTTTATTGATTATAATCAAAAATGCCATCAAATTGGGTATTGAAATCTTTTAAACTGAAATGTCGTATCAGTTGGGATCATGGGAATTCGACAAAAAAGGATATCTCCACCTTCGAAAGGCCTCTGTAAAATCATTCCTTTCACTTCATTGTCCATAAATTTCTTAATTGCCAAAGAGATGTCATTGCAGAGTTTTGGCTGACTAATATTCCACAACATTATAATTTGCATACCTAATTTTAATACGTATAGTAGCAACCCTGGCAGATCAAGTGAGATTAAAAATTTCATTGGAAAATTAACTACTTCATCTACTTCCCCAACATTATTTATCAATTTATATGTAATTTCTTCACTTTAGATTGAATAACATTATTAAGTTGATAGACGTCACTATTCATTGCGGCAAGGAAAGCTCATTCTTTAAGTCAATCGGGATTCCTATTATTAATCTAAATATTACGAAATATTGTTGTTCAATAAGTTGTTCTTTCAATGTCACTAATTACAAAAAATATCAGGGAATGATATATATCTTGACCAAACTGCTGTCTATTCCCAATGTACAGTAAATATCATGAGAATAAATTGCCTGATTGATTGTTTTGCGACTTGGACACACATACTTGTAGTCAACTAAAATGTATGTACATGTTGCCAGAATATTGAATATTTCAGGCAAGCATTTATTTGTTCACTGGTGTCGATTGAGAAATTACTGGGAATATTTGCCTAAAATCTCCTGTAAACAATATCAATGCATTCCCAATTAGGTGAACGTTTCCATGCAAATCTCGCTACAATGATCTATGCAAATCTCGCTACAATGGATCAAGAGCTTTGAGCGATTTTTAATGTGCATTTATCTTAAACAATGAGTTTACATTCTTGTAATACTTTTCCCATACTACATAATTTGAAAATATTGCACATGAGAGTATGATGATTAACATAATCAATGACAACTTCAGAGCTAGATGAACAGTCCTTCCCCCAAGTAACAAAGTCACAGCTGTTGCAGACGCTACATCACAGCACAAGAAGCAAGAGCTAAGGCTATGTCACTTTTTGATCGAACTATTGCCAGAATTAATCTTATGAGAAATGTTTTTTAGTTCTTCCAGGCACATCCAAGAAGTTTTCCCTAATTCTGTAATTTATCATTTGCATTATGCAGTCATAAATGCACATACATAAAGATTAAGAAATAACGAGAATACTAATACAAAAGCAAATGGTAGATAAAAACAATCTTTGAAGTGGCTTGTCTTGTATGTTGTGTCAAAACTTTACCTCAACTGGTGAACTTTTTTAGTTTTTAAAGCATACACAAATCAACATAATGTTTTTATATATAAAGTTGTATAATAATTTGGAAGCTTCAGTGGCAAGGAGTTTATAGGCAGATCAGATGGACAGTTATTTTGTAAACACCCTTTTTCACACAAAATTATTGCCAACAGAAAATATTTACAAAACCTAATTTTTTTATGTGTAACTGTTGATACAAAATTTCAATACATATTAATATTACCTTCAACTGGAATTAACAGAATTTTCCTCAGAGTAAGGATCCAGATGATATTCTGTTCCAGAAGGGGGCGTTTTGTAACCTCTTTCCAATGTAACTGTAAATGGCATATAAGTCCATATAGAAGATCTGTTGCTTCTGAATCTGTCACTGATTTTAGCCTTGCATCTTTAAATAACGATTGATCTTTAATAACCTAGAACAAATTAAAAGAATTCATTTGTTACTGCATAAAAAGCAAGGCTGTAAAAAGACCTATAGCAGGTTGCAACGGCCAAAACGACTGATGCAAGAAATATGGTAATAATACAGAATATGTAACTAGACCAAAGTGCCTAATATTAAAACTATTGATATAAAAAATGGTAACTATAGAGAAAAGAAATGTAAACAGATTTACTTAGCATTAATTAGACAAACTGTGAGTGTTAAAATATATTATAAACAAACATAGCCCTAAATAAGCCAGTCGACCCAAAAGGGCCAGTCGAATAGGCCCTAAAGCCTAATCGACCGGTTTAAGTTAAACAGTAAAAGTGTATAAATAATATTCGAGCTGGCTTGTGAGTGAAAATTATAATTAAAGAATAAAAATATGGTACAACTCACAAGTATACAATTTTTTACTTCAAACGCGTTTCAACGACTAATTTGTCATTATCCTCAGTGAAAATACACAAATGAAATTAACTAAAAAAAATATATATATTAAACATAACCTATAAAGTTTTAGATTTTCACTTTTGTTTTTACTTTTGCTAAAACTTTATAGGTTATGTTTAATATATATATGTTTTAGTTAATTTCATTTGTGTATTTTCACTGAGGATGACGACAAATTAGTCGTTGAAACACGTTTGAAATAAAAAATTGTATATTTGTGAGTTGTACCATATTTTTATTCTTTAAGTAAAAGTGTAGTTAGTGAAACTAAGCCAAAGTGCCTAATATTAATTAAATTTGGACTAAATAAACCTCAGACTAGTAAATAATAGACTAAGAAAGAGTAGACAGAGTAATTTAAACATAGAAAGAACAAATTGTGACCAGTAAGATATATTACACAAAACTATAACTCAGAAGGGGTTACCCTAAATAACTGGTGCCAATAGGACAGTAATTGTGTAGGTTATGGAACCAGGCCCAAAGGCCTAATATTACAACAATTACAACCAAATATAACAATGAATAGTGAATATAAGAATAAGAAGTGTAAGGAGAGTAACTTAGGCCTAGCTAGATAAAATTATTTAAATGTAATAATTGTAATCTAAAATGGTATAGCCTAGAATTGAGGTTAGTAATAATATTATATTTGACTCGGTTCAAAAAACGTGTAGAGAGATTGTTTATAAGATCTTGCAACACTGAGGAAACAGCGCTGCCATCGTAATTTGATATATGAAAAGGAACAGTAAATTAAATAAATTGGAAGAAATATAGAAAAATAAATTATTAAAATGAATGTTAAAAAATTAAAGTAAAACAATGCACTAAAGAAAAGACTTTCATAAAAATCAAGAAGAAATAAGTTAAGCTAATACAAGTAGAATGGTTTAGAGATTATAAATAAACAATACGATTACCATGGTAACAGAGTTTCCATTGGTTTAAAATTTAAGATGGACATAATGACGTAGGAGTTTGGTCTTTTGAAGAAGAAAGCATGCCTTTGTCGGGGTAATGCGAGAAGTAGAGTCTTGACCACCGTAACGAGCGGTCGTGTTTTACCAGCAAACGAAGTTAAAGATCCAATATGTTGTAATACGACCGTATAAAGTGCTTCGATGTGACAGGGGAGTGTAAAGGTATTTGGGCAGATGCTCAAATATCCTCATAACATCATCTCAACAAAGAAAATGCACAAACGCCGGAATTAGAAAATTTCACAGACGCCATGCAAGGAGAGAACAAAATTTCAAGAAAGAAAGGGACAAGGTCAAAGAACCAACCACTTTCGGAAGATACTTCACCTTTTGCAGTAAAAGGTCATATAAACAATTTAATTTCCTTTTCAATGATAAAGAGGAAAGTGAAAGATAGCAGACAATGTGGGTTAAATCAACCAACAAATTAATTAATGTAAAGTTATTAATTAAGTTTCACCGAATGTAATGGACTACAAAATTCAAGAGTAATTTAAATTGTTTATACTTTCTATGCAATCTTCTCAAAATGCCCATACTATTTATTTTTTTTAATATATTGTTTTTATAAAATTATGATTTAAAAAATTCTCCTTAGAAACTAAAAAACTTTGTATACAAGGAACGTGTTAAAATTTTTTTTTAATATAAGGTAATTAAATAATTTTTTAACATGTTCTTTACATGGTTACAAAATTGTTTAAAAATATATTTACATTCCTAGTGATTTCAGTTGTGTTAGTATATTATTTTTTAATTTATTATTATTTGTAATTATTATTAGTAAACAAAATATTTATGAATTAAAATATGTAAAATAAGTATAATAATATGTAGAATAAATAAAAAAATATAACTTGCGGTCTAAAGCTTAGTGGTTGATTGTAAGCTCCCACCCCCCAATATTAATAAAACTACTGTTCACTTTACTTTTGTAAAAAAAACATTAGAACTAAAATTATATTTAAAAAAATATTTATATATATTTTTTAATTAACAAAAGGTATAGGCAATCTACTAGGTACAATCTACTAGTACAAAATTAGTAGATATGTGCAGATCATGGTACAGATCTACTAGGGTAGGGGATGTACAATAGTGGAGGGGCAGTCTGGTGCAAGAATATTGTTCCAATCACTGCCTGTATTTACAGAGTCACTATCACCACTAATTCTGTTAGAAACCTACTCACTGGACTCAGCCCACTATCTAATAGTATCCACTTCAGATGATAACTTCTGATGATCTCAAGTTATCTACTGTGGATCAACTGAACAATAAAACAATAAAGACTAGCCTAAGAGAATGACATAAATTTTCAGCCAAAAAGTAAGTTATAAGTAATAGGAAGAGAATAAAAATCATACTTGATTTGTCTTGTCATGCTGAGAACGCATTAAGTTGGCTATAATTATCTTTCTTTAAGGTGACAATTTCGAAGACAAAAACATTCGCTTAGTCATGACAAAAATGTTGCATGTTCTCATCTAAAGCATGGAGACTATAACACATTAACAAGGGTCAAGCAGACTAAACATAAAAAAAAGAATTGGTTCTAATCACTAAGTGCGCTGTTACACACTCTGGCCAAATAATCAAAAATTCATTTTGATTGTCAATAATTGTCAAGGGGTTAACACACTGACTGAGGCAATGAGTCTCCTCTGGCCTAGGGTGTGGTAGATGCATAACAGTAAACTAAAATACATATAGTATACTTGAGCTAAAAGATTGATAAAACAGACGTTAATGTCAATAGCTAAGAACTAACTATTAAAAAACATTACGAGTACTGTTCATAAAGTTGTTATTAGTTACAATGACACTGACTTTGCAAACCAGCCATCTGTACATAAAAATGTTATTAGTAATAAATAAATAATGTGATAGCAATGGTCACATGTGAGTCATCAGTTCCTAATGTCGGTCTTTCTGCAAACTGAATGCGGATCATCAGCAGTCCACTTTTTAAGAATGTTTGGTACAAAATAGAAAATTTGGAAAATATTCCCTGTAAACATTAACAGATACGAAATGATTAGGATAAAATTGTGAATTCGTGCCTTATATATTCAACTATTTAGAAGAAATATCCATCTGAATATTATTATTTATATTTAAAAGAACATAGAAAACAAATTTTAAAGGCAACTCTTGCTTAATTGACAATAAAAAATTTTATTTTAGATATTTTTATTCTATAATTACAATTAATTTAAATATGCATATACATATGACAGAATCACAACATTAAGTGGCAAAATAGAAAGCGGATTTCCTTCCAAACTTCCATTTTCCTCTTTATAAGGTATATGGTGTTGCACTATTATTTTTGTTTGTTATTATTTATTCGCTTTTTTTTGTTTCTATTTTATGATGCTGATGGCGGTCTACAACTTTTCATTCTATCCACCTTTCATGTAATGTTGTAATGCTTCATTATTGAAAGGAACCTTTCTCTTATAATTGCGTAATTCTAGTAGTTGATTTCTACCTATGAGAATGTTAGATCAGTGCCAAAGTGTTTAGCTTAAGAAAGATTTGAAGAACATTATAGAGCATTCAAAAACAAAAAAATTCAAAAGTATCTAATGTTGCAGCACACCTAATATCACATAAACATGAAATAACAAATTACGAAAATAACCTAACCATACTTGAAATAAATAATAACCCAATAGAACTAAACTCACTAGAAAAATACCACATTTATAAAAACATACACAACAATTTAATGAATCTACAAACAACATATACAGAAGACATACTATTCAAAAACATTATACACAAGACTCAAGAGGAAACGTGTATGACGTCAACAATTACCAACACGACGGACCAAACAGCCACACCAGAAAATTGAAAAAAAGTAATTAGTGATTTGACAATGGTCTACGACCGAAAGGTGCCTCATCACTCAAGGTAAAATTATTGCACTTAATGGTGGATAAAATTACTCACATAAGTAATATATTAACTTCATAAAGTCAGTGCAACGGAAAAACAATGGATAATGTTAAATATCAAGAATATATATATATATATATATATATATATATATATATATATATATATATATATATATATATATACATATTTTGTAACATTTATAGAATGGGCTATATAATGTTGTTTATGAATTGGAAGAATAGATGAGAAATGACTCACACAAAATTTGAGGTCGGAGAAAATCATTAAGAGATTGGTTAGATTAAATTAAAACTAATTTTAGGTGAAAGCCTAGAAAAGATTTTAACATATAAAAAAGAGTCTGAACTGGAAAGAATGCATTAGGAAATTTGTGGGTCAAATAACCTAACAAATAAAATTAGAACACGATAATCTAATAATAATAAAATTTTAAAAATTGTAAACTTTGTTAACATAGAGGTTATGTTTGTATTAATCCATGCCAAACACACACTTTTCGGAATTATTACAAAAGTAAAAAGCAAAGACACTGCACACACAAATAATAGTAATTAAATAAACACTGGAAGGTTTGTTGAGGATAGGATAGGTGAAGCAGTATGTTAACCAAATTAAAACGGTTGAAAACAATTTCGTTAGTTGATCAAGTTTAAAGCCAAGAAAGTAGGTCAGTGTTACAGTCGACTCTAGTGGGAAAAAATGGAACCTCATTACATGAAAGCAAACGTTTATGGATAATTAATATGAAATTTGGAGAAGGAATCGGCGCCATGTTTTAAAACATTTTAAAAATAAAAACGACGTGTTAGTCTGGCGTGGGCAGCCGAACGAAGCGAAGCCATTCTTAGAAGCCAAAATCCCGGTTAAAGCATCTCATCAAAATTATACGAATTTGTGAAGAAACTTGGCCAAATTAAAACGAGAATAAGTGAATTTAAAATCTATAATACAGTATTATTATAATTAAAGTAACCAAAAAGAATTTAAGTGTGGGTGAAACATAAAATTTAAAGAGAACTGAATCCTATATGAACAACCAGCAAAACTCCGAAAATTGATAAGTACATAAAACTAACCTTTAGTGAACTTTTAAAATTATAAGAAAATCTAAAATTGTAAATTATTAGAATATCTTGAAATAATATAATAGTTTAGTAGTAAGCAAGCCTAATCCAGTTCAAAAAGGTTAGGGACCTTTTTCTTATTCCAAATTTAAGATTTTACATCAGGAAGCTAATTATTAAAACTATTTTCTAAAATTAATATTATTTATTAAAATTTATTTAATTAACCAAAGAGTTAAAAGATATAGCCCATGCATAAAACCCCGAGATATTAAGAGATCGTAGAAAATAGCCTAGGTTATAAAATCTTGTAACTAAATTATAAAAGAATTGAGTTTAGTCTATTGTGTTAAAACTTGTTAAGTGTTTTTGTTCTGTTTATTGTGTAAATTAAAAAATTGTTAAAATTAAAAGAATTTAAATTATTAATGAGTTTTTGTTTTAAATTTAAAAGAAATTAAATTATTCATTCATTCAATAATCAAAAATAATAATTCTCTTTTATAAAAAAAAATTATAATATATATATATATATAGATTTTTTGGACTAGGAGACTGTCAGACTTACCTTGGTAAGAGTCCACTCTGTAGTCTTGAAATAGAAACACATAAAAGCACTTAAACAATGATATATTTCAACCACACAGTGGTCTTTGTCAATCGAAGAGAAAACACGGGTGTATGCCCGAGGATGGAGACACTAACCAGTCTTTGAAAGTACTCGCATAAATACTAAGTAAGATTCTTGTTTAAGTACATAAGTGAAAGTGATATATATATATATATATATATATATATATATATATATATATATATACATATATATATATATAAGGAAAGTGTGACCTAATAGAAGGAATTGAACAAAATAATTTTAAAGAATAAACCTTGTAGGATCTAAATAGTTACCAGAGCTAATTTATATTGTACTTCTTTAAAAGATTCTAAACAGTTGAAGACATAGAATGAAAATTGATGTTATGTGTTCTAATCATACTGTATCTTTTCCCGTTTTCATTCATTCTTTAAATATACAATATATAACGTATTGGTACATTCTTACTTACTGGGTTTCAATTAATATTAGCCAATTTATACTAAATAACTATTTATTAATTCACACACTTTGAGGCTCCTATTATTTAAATATTTATCATTAATAAAATTTTCAAATACTGTTTTAATTGGGTTTACTAAGATTCTATTTAAACTTAACACACACTAAACCTGTCACTAAAGCTCTTACTCTCTTCACTACATTATAAAAACCTATCACCTTCACGCTCAACAAAACCTTTACATATCGACTTGCCGATTCTAGCGATTTCTTCAACTACATAATCAGTTCTCTTCTTAAAAGGTTCAAAAATTTACCAGAACGGTGTGGTTGTTGTGGCCGCTCAAGCGTGAAAGGACTTGTAAACTTGTCAAACCATATGCCGTAAATTACGGGTAGAGCCTTGCCTGTTAAAGTTTGTATATTTGAAGAAATGGAGTAGAGAACAAGCAGGGGTTTACTAAAAAGGATTATTAAAATTTCTAAATAATAATAGAATTATTTTCAGGTTCAATATTTTTTTTTACTCAACCATTAGGATTCAATTTTGATACCTTTGGTTTCAAACAACCTCATAGTACTCACCTTTTATACAACCTATTTCTAATCAATACTTTATATTTATAATTCACTGGCTTACATAGAGAATATAAACAACATAGTATTATGTGTTTATTAATCAATTAACATTATTAAACAATGAGTGTACTTACATTATCAAAAAAATAAATCAGAGCTCGTTTTAACTTAAATACTAAAATGTGTGCATTCTCAGGTGTTGTTTTGGATACTTCGGGATAGAATAATGTTTCTTCAGAAACTGCTTTGTGAAGAGAATCGCTGTGTTTTTCTGTAACATAATTCTGAAAATTACTAATATAATAATTACAGGTTAGAAACCAATACCAAGATAACTTTCTTTTTCTTCCGAAATTTTCAACAGTTTCTTTCATTAATTTTTACTGGTGTTAAATAATTACATGGAAATGCCATATTAAAAGTTCTATTTGATAAAAAAAAGGCAAATAATGTAAAGACGTTAAAACATAAAAACATACTTAGTTGTAGCCCACTTGGTATTTAATATACAATGATTAGCCTATTGTATATCATAATTAATACTCATAAATTTCAAATTTTTTTTACATTAAAAAACTATACATTCAACTTCTGAAAAAAATTTACTGAAATATTCATACTTGTATTATCTGTCAAATACAACCTGTTGTAATACAGGTTATAGACATTTATATGATGACATATTATGTAAATACTTCAGCCATGTTTGTTGATAGGCTATGTTGTCATTTTTCAGCTTTGTTTTAGTGTAATTTTAGCTGTCAGGGTGTGTGTTTGGTTTTTGTGTTAGCAGTACTCATGACATGTTTTCATTGTTGGTTCTAATTCGCTGCTATTTGTTTCTGGTAAGAAAATAGAGATAATCAGAGAACATTATAACAATAACAAATTACTGAGCAATAATAAAAATATTTTTCTTGCTCTTGAAAACAGTTACCTTTCACTCTTAAACCATCATATAATGGTTTTGCTGTTCATAATCATTGCATAATGCACAAAGACAAATGCTTAACCCAAGAGCTAGTTGTCACATGCACTGCCAGGTAAATTCAAGATTTTATAATTATGATGGCTTAAAAGTAATTAATTATAATTATGATGGCTTAAAGGCCATTAATTATAATTATGATAGCTTAAAAGCTATTAATTATAATTGACTTTTCTGGGGAATGGCTTTTTGCCTGACACTTTTATAAATCCATTCCTTAAACATTTGTATAATTTTCTGACCGCAGTATTTATCCTTTCTAGACAGATATAATCACCCATGTGGTCATCCCCATAAGCCAGTTGTAACGTCAGTCTGAGACTGGACAAAGCAGTCAGAGTTGGGAAGTGTGTGGGTATCTTTCAATGCTCCCTGTGGTTTTTAAAATTCCTTTTGTGTTATTTTTTGTGATATGTGCAATGCATTATCCTCTTCAATCGGACGATATTTGTAATTCAATGAATGAAGACAAAGTGATGTACAAGGAAATGTCTTACTTGAAGTGAACAATGAATTGTTAGAAAGCCTGTCACCATTGTTAGTGAGAGTGAGTCTAGTGATAGTAGCATAGAAATTTCTAGTGTAGATATCAAGTGATCATGTCCTACCCCCTGCCCAAACCAGAAAATAATACTGAAAATGAATCTCATGTAAAAAGTCGTGCTATCAGAAACTTCCCATTCCAAAACATTACCCCTATACAATACTTCTACCTTTTTTTTAAAGATTTTATTTGGGATATTAGTGAGAGAAACAAATATAAATGTAAATAAAATTATCCATAACAAAAAGGAAAGGTTATATTCTTTTACTCAAAAGTTATTTATGAATCAATAGGGTAGTTGTAACCTTCTAAACAAAGATTACAATTTAAATAGTGAAATAACTTTGGCCCTTTGCACCACTTGAAAAAACCTATCTGATATGAATGTTTAATAAAAATTCTAACAGTGTATATTGAGGCACACACACACAAATATCGTGATATTTCACGTCGTTCATTATTTTTCCGTTGCAATGACATTATGAAGTTATTATTATTACTTGTAAATAATTTTTTCCACCACTAAGTGCAATAATTTTACCTTATGTGATGGGGCACCTTTCGGTCCCTTCACCATTGTCGAATTACTTAATTAAATTTCTCTATATTTCTGGTATGGATGTTTGGTCCGTGATGTTGGTATTTGTTGACGACATACATGTTTCTTTTTGACCCCGCGTTTATAATGTTTTTGAATAGTACGTCGTCTGCTATGTTGTCTGTGTAGGTTCATTAAATTGTTGTGTATGTTTTTATAAATGTGGTATTTTTCTAGTGAGTTTAGTTCTATTAGGTTAATATTTATTTCAAGTATGGTTACGTTATTTTCGTAATTTGTTGTTTCATGTTTATGTAATACTAGGTGTGCTGCAAAATTTGATGCTTTTGTATTTTTATTTTTAAATGCTCTGAAATGTTCTTCAAATCTTATTTTAAATGATCTAGTTGTTTTTCCTATGTAAAATGCGTTCCAGTCGTTACATGTAATTTTGTAAATTCCTGATAGGTTATGTTTTTCTGTATTTGTTTTGTGGTTTGTGTTATTAAGATATTTTATTATTTTGTTGTTTGGTTTGTATGTTGGAGTGTAGTATTCTTTTTTGTATATATTTATTTTTTCTATTTTGTTATTGGTGTATTTATATTTTAAGTAGATTTTTTTATTTTGATTATTTTTGTGTTCCGATTGTAGTGTTGTGTTGAGGTTAGGTTTTTTT
This sequence comes from Prosapia bicincta, assembly GCA_036971475.1. Taxonomy (NCBI): domain Eukaryota; kingdom Metazoa; phylum Arthropoda; class Insecta; order Hemiptera; family Cercopidae; genus Prosapia; species Prosapia bicincta. Next base: position 232,890,495 of record JBAIZL010000005.1, on the reverse strand, counting down.
GTAAATTTATTGTATATGTTTTTTATAAGGTGTTTGTTGTATCCATTTTCTATTGCTATTTTTGTAATGTTATCTAATTCTTGTGTTCTAGATATATTTCTGACATGACTGATGATATGGGTGATCCCATGGGGAGTCCAGATGTTTGTTTATAGTATTTATTTTTAAATTGGAAGTAATTTTGGTTTTATATGTGTTTCATTAGTGTAATAATACTATTTATTGTGTTTTCTTTTTCGTTATTGTATATTAGTTTGGTTTTATTATTTCTATGGTTTCTTCTATTGGGATACTAGGGTACATGTTGGTTATGTCATAACTAATTATTTTTGTGTTGCTGTTTGTTTCTATGTTTTTTATTTTATTAATTAATTCATATACATTTTTTATATTGTATGTGTTGTTGATATGTATTTTAGATCTAATTATTTTGTCTAGTATTTTTGCGATTATGTAAGATGGTGCTGTTTTGAAATCTATTAGTGGTCTAAATGGTGTGTGGGTTTGTGGATTTTAGGTATGTCTGTTGATAATGGTGCACATTGTTTGAATGGGTAAAGTCTTGTGTGGTATTTTAATTTATTGTTATAGTTTAGGGTATTTCTGTGTGTGACTATTAGGTTTTTTATTGTATTAAGGTATTTGTTAGTTGGGTCTGGGATTTGTTTGTATTTATTTTCATTTATGTGGTTTGTCATTGAATTGATGTATTTGGTATTTTCAATTATTACTGGTGTGTTTGTTTTATCTGATTTTAATATTATGTAGTCGTTGTTTTCTAGTTTTTCTTTGAGCTTCACAATTTCTTTTTTGTTTATATATTGTTTTGTTTTTTGGGGTTTTTATTAGGTTAATATTATTATTAATGTTGTTTCTTATGTTTTAAGTGTTTTGGTGGGTAATTTTATGGATGTTAGATTCTGTGTTAACTATTAGGTTTTTTATTATTTTGTTTTTGTTAAAATTGGGTAGGTTATATTTGAAAGCATTTGTTATTATTTTTGCAGACGACCTACGCAGATTGAATAGCAGACGAAGTACTATTCAAAACATGCGGCTCAAGAAGAAACATATATGATGTCAACAAATCCCAACATCACGGACCGAACATCCATACCAGAAAAATAGAGAAAATTAATTCAGTGATTCGACAATGGTCAAGTGACAGAAAGGTGGCTCATCATAAAAGGTAAAATAATTGCACTTAGTGGTGGGAAAAATTATTTGCAAGTAATAAGAATAATAACTTCATATATATTGTAATATTTTTTTTATAATAATTTATATTTTTGAATTTTTATAATTTAGAATAATTTAAATATATTTCTTTATAACACAAAATTTAATAATACTAATCTTTAGAAAATAATAAATTGCTGGGCGCCAGTTAGAATTACAAAATAATTGTAACCCTAACAGTAAAATTTAGATTCCTATTACTTTTATTTTTTATTACTTACCATTTAATCATTAAAATAATTATTTTCCTGAAGATGCTGGTACTATTTTATCGGCGAAAAACTTTGAATAAATATATTCCTTAAAAGTATTCTTGTTATTGAAATATTTTTAATTTATTAATTATATATATATATATATATATATATATATATATATATATATAAAACTTTTTTTTAACTAGATAGAAGACTGACAGACGTACCTAGTGGTAATAGTCCAAAACTGCAATCTCTTGAAAATAAATAGACACACATACAAACACATTGCACTATTGAAATATTTCAATCACACAATCATCTTTATCAATCAAAAAACAGAAAAAGAAAAGACTGATGTGAACCACAAATATCTAAATGCCACAGATTTATAGTTTATGATATAGTACTATATTCTTAGGGTCCGTGGTTTTCACATAGGCCTGTTTTTATTTAGAATTCCGTCGGGGCACTGGCCCACTGGCCTTGGGAACTCCCTTAACAGTAGGTTTATAAACTATAGTTTGACATATTTATTGGGATTTAATTTCAGTAAATTAAATTCAACCCAAATATAAATACAAATTAAATCAAAACAAATATTTGTCAACCCCATACGAAGGACTGGTACTCTTCTAGTAAAATATAATAAAATGTATTAAAAAACTCTCCTATGTCGAATGGTACCTATGTTATCACACTACATTGATTATATATAAATGTTTTCTCAATTATAAATTAATTTCAAGCGACATTCTATATTTCCAGAACATTCTTAAAATTCCTATATTAAGAACATGGTGTTAATTGAAGATATAGGGTTGAAATTGACTTAAGTTTATAAAACTACATCACTTCAAAGTGTCAATTTCAAAATGTAAAATCTAGGACGTGTGAGCAATTTGAATTAATTTGTTTTAATAGAAATTATAGTTATTACCATTGACTGATATAATTTAACTTGTCAAAACCTTTTATTAGGGAGATTGTCATAAAACCAAAGGAAGTGACAATATTTTACCCAGCATTTTGGCAAAAAAATTTATATTTTAAATTTGTTTGATCCCAATTTTGTTCAACTTTATAATGCAGAAGGCCACACAATAGACAGAATCATCCATTTTCATAAACCTCCCTCGAACATAAAGCTATTATAGATCACAGTTGGATCTTAAAAGCTTTAACAAATAGTTAATTGTTGAAGCAATATTTTAAAAACACTACTAGGAACCAAAGATTCCATGCTGAACAAGTTTTACTTTATTTTAAAAGTTTTATAATTCAGTCTCAACTGCTTTTCTAAATACTATTTAACCAAATAAGAACAAAGTTAATGGCTAACATTGTCTTATATGAATTAGTTTTTATTTATCAGCCTAATAAGATATGTTATATTTAACTATAAAGGCAGTTTAGACCTGGTGAGACAGGAAAAGGTTTTTCTTATCCATACTAGACAATCTTATCAATGTTACTTCTACTAAGAAAATTTCAGAAAGAAAACAACTGTACTGTCCCATAAACAAAAATTCTGAATGTCAAAGCTGTATTAGAAATATACAACATGTCTAAGCTTTATTGTATGTTAATGACATGTAGTAACAGATTAACATTAAATTTATTATGTTAAAAACAAGTTTTACACAAATTTAATGGGGACAGAAAATTAAAGAATGTCATTATTTGACTACATTTACGAATACAAGAAATGTACATCAAAACCTGTTTTACCATTTATGTAAGTATTCAAACATATCAATCCATGAAATATTTTTCAAATACCTTAATCCCTTTAAATTATTAACATTAGTAAAATCAATGTACCACAAAATTATTAACAAATATATATTATACAAAAGAACAGTTGAACACAATATCTTTAGACAAAGAAAATTTCACAAAAGAAATATTATACCAAACTCAAAATTAATTATTTTAGGTTTAGTGTACACAGTTGAAATTATAGAACTCATGCTACCTTAGCCTAACACTATTACAACTATTATATAATACTATTTATATAAAACATGAAAAATATTATGCATGGAAAATAACCAAAAAATTTACCTGAAACCAAATCCATATCATCTTCATCTTCCAACAGTATATCACTGTTTTCACTTTCATCATTTTCTACAAGTAATGCTGGGTTTTCTGAAAGTGAGATATTACTAGTCTCAATTTCTGTAACATACGTAGTATAATTCAAATCATAATATTTAGCTTTTATGAACTTCACAAATATCAGTTATTTTAATCAAAACCTGCTAGTAAACATGATGAACTGTATAATAACATCTACAATATGGTTTCTATTATCAGATGCTATCAAATATATGATGCATTGTTTCAAAATAAAAATCTTCTGTTCTAATTTTAATTAACTTGTTCAGATGTCAGTTTAAAGTAATCTACAATGGATACATCTTATACAAATATTTTTAAAAGTTGAAAAAAATATTGAACTATTATTGTTTGCTTTTTAGTTTTTTTATTTTATTTATATGTTATTTTATTTTAGAATTACAGGTGTATGTAATGATATCGTATCAACTATGTACTTTATGCACCCCACATGAAATGTACATTGCAAGTTCATTTTTCTTTTGAGCTTGAAAAGAAGCTCTCAATTAATGAAGCTTTGTTTCGAGTGGTATGTGGTATATTATAAATAATAACATAGTATTGTCATCTTCCTGGGCTATGTTTAAAATTTCAAAAATCTCTAGCTCATTGGGAAGGCTGTTTAAATTTGATTGCAAAATTCTTGCCAGACAACAGAAGGCAAGAAAATTTAATAAAAACATATCCAAATATGCATATTTGGTAACTCTTTTTATTTTTATGTAGTACCCATTTAGATGCATATGTCTTAAATAAGAGAATTCTATTTATTTAAGTAGTAATTAACTAGGTAGATTCAAACAATTATAGAAAGTATGTATCACCTAATCTTGATAATCTCATGATCATGGCCATGACAATCATGTCCATGGACCGAGCATTATATGTAGCCCAGTGCACAAATTTTGTCTGGGAATACCAAATTCCACAGTCAGATGAGATGTGTAAAACATTGTATTTTAAAGAACAGGTATGAAAATGTGCCTATTTTAGCAAATTTGGATATGAAAGTCCTTGAAGATAGAACAACAATCTATTGAAATTTACTTGTTGGAGAAAACCCTGGGTGGTTATATTTCGGAATGTCCGGAAAGTGGATGGCTGAAGCTGACACAATGGAGAAAATCGTTCTGAAAGATTACAATCAGGGGAGGGAACTACATCAATATCAGTTTCAGATCCAAAATGTCTGAGTGTGTATTGGTGAATTTACCTTACTACTAAGGTTGATTTGTAAGGCTTATGCGATTACATTATTATTTTTTTAAATTCCTTCTTGGTCTCAGCAGCATGCAGAGATAAAATTTAGGACACACTTGGCAACCAAAATTGGTTGTTCTGGGTTTGCTCAAGTCAACCAAATTCAGAATAGATAAACATATAACTTCAATTTCTTTTGTGAGAGGTTAGGATCAAGGCTGTAATTTCCTTTTGTTTATAGGTGGTAGAGGAACAGGGAATTGGCATGGATATAGAAAATTCGATATGTTTTCTCCACGGAACTGTAAAGGACTATTTTATGTCTAGAATACTGACATTTTTTTTTTTTATGAAACAGGTGTTACTGGGTGAATTATAGTGACATAAAAAACTAAACATTTGTGACCAGCACTTACATAAAATTAATAATAATGTAGTATTGAGGATGCAGCGTTTTCATATAAATTTGAACTGGTATAAGGGGATTGTCAGGGATGTCTGTTCAAAACTTTGAAGTTGCCAAGAAGGGTGAGCAACTACTTCATTGGAAAAATGTAGTATTTTCATGGAAACTTCTTTATTGTCTGTGGAGATAGATGCTAATAGAACGAGTGCGAGGGAAGTGTTGAGACCCTCAAACTTAATAAAGTGAACTTTATTTTCCAATTCCAGATCACAAGGCCTTGACACACTCTATAAGCACTTTATCTTCAGACAGTTGCCAGTTGAATGTTTACTCTGCTTGACCCTTGTTTAACCCTTAGCACTCGACTGTCGGGAGAGCCCCGCCAAGCGTATATTGCAGTTTACTCGTATGTCGGGGGTCACCCGACACGATTTTCAAATGCCTATAACTCGTCTGCGGCGAAGCCCACGACATTCAATCTTTTACAGTTTGGTGCTACATTCTATTGAAAATAATGTGAACTAAGTTGAAAATGCCTAGGAATATGTGAGTCATCACAAAATCTAGTTTGCCGCTCCATTGTAAGCTGCAAGTAGGTTACAGTTTTGCCGGTTATTTGTTTACCCGTAGTTTGCCGTGACTTCACGTACAATTAGTGATTCTGAAATTCCTGATCTTTTACTTGATCCTGATTTATTAGAATGTAGTTCAGTTTCATAAACAAAATGACTAAACCAACAGGTATTTGTAAATACAACCAGTTTATGGGTGGTATAGATTTAGCTGTTCAATATAATGAACCGTGCAGTTTTACGAGACGAGACGAACAAATAAATGGTGGAGGACAATGTTTTTCTGGCTATTAGATGTAGCTGTAGTAAATAGTTTTATTATCTATAATAACAAAAAAAAGGAAATGAGAGAAAATCCTGTTGAAAAAAAAATAGTTTCGCCAAAACTTAGTGAGGAAACGCATTGGTGATATCAGGAATAACCCGTATAGTGAGAGGGGTCGGCCATCAACTACTGACAAAGAAGAAAGACTGAATGGGAAATTACATTTAATCTTTTCTAATGATAAAAGTAGTACTAAGGATTGTGTAGTGTGCAGTAGCAGGAAGATAAAAGGAGGTAGAAGGGAAACAGTTTTTCACTACAAAACATGCGGCAGAAAACCAGGACTTCATCTGGAAGACTGTTTTCAAAGATATCATAATTTGCAAAACTACAAATAAGATAATAAAATCATGTACATACAGTATTAGTGAATAAAAATAGCTTAGTTTACTAAAATCATGTAAGAGAAAACAAAGTTTTCCATAAACAATAATGCAACTTGCAGGTGAGGAATTTGTCCCAATTTAATTACAAGCGGGGAAGCAAAGCATGTTACTAAAATCCGAGCGCTAAGGGTTAATGTGTTATCATCTCTGTGCTTCAAATAAGGATGTGCAACATATTTCTCACAGTTTTGAGGTGGGGACTGTTTTTGCTTCTTGAAACTGTCACCATAAAGGAAGATATTTATATCTGCCTTTGGAATGACAAATAAAGGTGATTTTTAATGTAATCCTAATGGTTTCATATAATCAACTTACAGTTGCTATTTAGTTTAAATTCTTAGTCTACTCTTTATCATTCAGATAAATATTAGTTTTGTGTAGGGATAATCTGATTTCGATCACAAGCTAATAGTTTGAATTGTGTACAGTGATTTAAGGTGACAATGAAAATTAAGCGTGATTGTGTCCACATAGTTTTTTTTAAATATAATTAGTGTAAATATATTTTTGAAATTATTTTAGTTTTTGACCAATGTAAAGTGAACAATTAGTTGTGAAAATATAAGGCAGAGCCTACAATCAAGCAAATACAAATAATCAATTAAATTTTTTCATTAATTTTTAAAATTATTATCAAGTAATAATAACCTAATTTAGTTAAGTAATTAAAATTAATAATACCTTTAAATATTTTAAAATACCAATACCTACAAAGTATTCTTTTTATTTGCCCTGATTGATAATATTTCAGAAGGCTATTTTCCCTTTCATTTTTGATGAAATTAATATATAACCCTGAAATATATTGAAGAACCCCAACAATTTTGATCCAGTGAAAGCTTAGAAATTCATAAATTATAAAAAAATGCCCATTTTCTCAGCACAAAAATGTAAAGAAACTGATATGTATAATCAAAACCTATGATAATTAATTTTAGTAGATACAAAATGCTTGAACAAATAGAAACAAATTGTAATACTTTGCATCACAAATTATGATTCAATTTCTAATTTTTAATTAAGTACTTTGTCTATAGTGGTGTTTAAGCAAAAATTAAAAAATTGTTTTTATCCAAGTATTTTATTTTTATACTGTTATACTAATAACAGTATAAAAATAAAAATATGAATAAATTATAAAATAAAATAGCAATGGACAAAAAGTAAAACTGGTTCAACAAACACAAACAATAAAGCAAAAAAGCATACAAAATACAATAACATAAATTAAATTAAATTTAATTAGAATGGCTGAGGTAAAGCAGAAAGGCTAAGTTAAGACCTTGACAGAGATTATGTATGAATCAACCTCTAATATGGTCTCTAAATACTCTTCCTCAATAAGGCAACTAGTCTATGTTAATTAGTTTTTAAAACATACTTTTAAGAGAGAAAATAGCACCCACCTAATACAGTACCACAAGTAACAGTCACAGGCAACTCATTCAACTAAAGTTCTCACTGAACTAATAGATTTAGAAATTGTCTATTGTTAAAAATGTATATACTGCACTAATAAACAATCTGCTGAAAAAATAGCTGCCTTTGACTAAAATTGATCTAGACAATAAGGAAATTCAAATAATTTGTACTTTGTTGATAGAATTTTAGTAAGTTTACCTTCTATAAGAGAGTTGCCACTGACATTAGGTCTTGACTCATCTTCAGATGCGTTGAAACTAATTTTTTTATGTTTATTAACAGGTATAGGATCTGTCCTCCCCAAAACTGTTCTTTTGCATCCTGAAATCCCCTGAATATTACCTTCATCCCCTGCAAACAATATTAAACACAACCTTTTACATTTTATAAATATATATATATATATATATATATATATATATATATATATATATATATATATATATATATATTATAATTTATTTTTTTTTACAACGGTGTTTTTTTTATTGATTATTATTGAATGAAGATATATAATTTCTATTTAAAAACAAAAACTCATTAATAATTTAAAGTCTTTATTATAACAATTATTTAATTCACCCAATAAACAGAACAAAAAAATAAAACTTGACAAGTTTTAACACAATAGGCTAAACTCAATTCTTTTAATTTTAGTTACAAGGTTTTATACCCTAGGCTATTTTCTAAGATCTCTTAATATCTCGGGGTTTATATGCATGGGCTATATCTTTTAACTCTTTAGTTCATTAAATAAATTTTGATAAACAAGATTAAATTTAGAAAATAGTTTTAATAATTAGCTTCCTGATGTAAAATCTTAAATTTGGAATAAGCAAAAAGGTCCCTATACTGTTTGAACTGGATTAGGTTTCTTACTACTAAACTATTATTTGATTTCAAGATATTCTAATAATGTACAATTTTAAATTTCCTTATAATTTTTAAAGTTCACTAAAGGTTAGTTTTATAGCGCTATGTACTTATCAATTTTCGGAGTTCGGCTGGTTGTTCATTTAGGATTCAGTTCTCTTTAAATTTTATATCTCACACAATTAAATTCCTTTTAGTTACTTCAATTATATTAATACTGTATTATAGATTTTAAATTCACTCATCCTCATTTTAATTTGGCCAAGTGTCTTCACAAATTCGTATAATTTTGACGAGATTCTTCAAATGGGATTTTGGCTTCTAAGAATGTCTTCGCTACGTTCGGCTGCCCACGCTAGACTAACGCGTCGTTTTTACTTTTAAAATGTTTAAAACATGGTAGCGATTCCTTCTCCCAACCTTTACTTGCATGTAATTAAGTTTGATTTTTTCCCACTAGAGTCGACTGTAACACTGACCTATTTCCTTGGCTTTAAATCTGATGCGTCAACGAAATTGTTTTCACCCGTTTTAATTTGGTTAACATACTGCTTCACCTTTCCTATCCTCAACAAACCTTCCAGTGTTTATTTAATTACTATTATTTGTGTGTTCAGTGTCTTTGCTTTTTACTTTTGTAATAATTCCGAAATGTGTGCGTTTGGCCTGGATTTATACAAACATAACCTCTCACTTCATTGTTTACAATCGTGTTTCACCTTCTCTCTCAAGTAATTACTTATGCTCTATGTTAACAAAGTTTACAATTTTTTTAAAATACAATTATTATTAGATTATCTTGTTCTAATTTTATTTGTTAGGTTATTTGATCCAATAAATTTCCTAATGCATTTTACAGTTCAAAATCTTGTTTATATGTTACAACCTTTTATAGGCTTTCACCTAAAATTAGTTTTAATTTAATCTAACCAATTTCTTAATTAATTTCTCCAATTTCATACTTTGTGTGAGTTATTTCTAATCTATTATTCCAATTCATAAACAACATTATATAGCCCATTCTATACATGTTACAATATATATATATATATATATATATATATCGCAGTATGTTTTCTTGTGTATTAATAAAGAACAAAAGTCTAAATACAAATACAAGAATTATAATTGAATTTACAATTCAAAGCTTTTCGTTGGCTAACAGTACCAACATCATCAGGAATATTAAACCAATATTCAGTTTTAATATTCCTGATGATGTTGGTACTGTTAGCCAACGAAAAGCTTTAGATTGTAAATTCAATTATAATTCTTGTATTTGTATTTAGACTTTTGTTCTTTATATATACATATATATATATATTCTTGATATTTAACGTTATCCATTGTTTTTCCGTTGCACTGACTTTATGAAGTTAATATATTACTAAGTAAGTAATTTAATCCACCATTAAGTGCAATAATTTTACCTTGAGTGATGAGGCACCTTTCGGTCAATTGACCATTGTCGAATCACTGATGTTTTTCTGTTGTAGATGTTCGGTCTGTGAAGTTGGTGTTTGTTGACGTTACGCGCACTTTTTCTTGATATGTGTGTATGATATTTCTATATAGTATGTCTTCTGTATATGTTGTTTGTAAATTCATTAAATTGTTGTGTAAGTTTTTATAAATGTGGTATTTTTCTAGTGAGTTTAGTTCTATTGGGTTGTTATTTATTTCAAGTATGGTTAGGTTATTTTCGTAATTTGTTATTTCGTGTTTATAGGATATTAGGTGTGCTGCAACATTTGATATTTTAGAATTTTTGTTTTTGAATGCTCTATAATGTTCTTCAAATCTTATTTTAAATGTTCTGGTTGTTTTTCCTATGTAAAAAGCGTTACAGTTGTTGCATGTGATTTTGTAAATTCCTGATAGGTTATGTTTTTCTGAATTTGTTTTGTGGTTTGTGTTATTAAGATATTTTATTATTTTGTTGTTTGGTTTGTAAGTTGGAGTGTAGTATTCTTTGTTGTATATATTTGTTATTTTTTCTATTTTGTTATTGGTGTATTTATATTTTAGGTAGATTTTTTTATTTTCATTATTTTCGTGTTCCGGTTGTAGTGTTGTGTTGAGGTTAGGTTTTTTTGTGAATTTATTGTATATATTTTTTATAATGTGTTTGTTGTATCCATTTTCTATTGCTATTTTTGTAATGTTATCTAATTCTTCATTTAATTTTTGTTTGTTATCCTGTGTGTATTTTATTGCTTTATTTATCATGTTACTGTAAGTGTTAATTTTGTGTGTCCAGGGGTGGTTAGATTTGTAGTGTATTGTGGTGTTGTTGGAAGTAGGTTTCCTGTATACTGTAGTTTCTATTTTATTATCATTTATATTTAAAGTAATGTCAAGGAAGTTGATTGTTCTATTTGTTTCTGTTTCAACGGTGAATTGTATGTTTTCGTTGTATGTATTTAGTTTGTTTAATATTATGACGTGTTCGTTGTGAATGGTAGGTTGGTATATTACAAGTATATCGTCTACATACCTTGTCCATAGTGAGATATTGTGTGTGTTTATTATAGGTTTAATTATTATTTGTTCAAAGTGTTGTAAATATATTTCTGACATGATAGATGATATGGGTGAACCCATGGGGAGTCCTGTTGTTTGTTTATAATATTTATTGTTAAATTGGAAGTAATTTTGGTTACATATGTGTTTGGTTAGCGTAATGATACTATCTATAATGTTTATTTTTTCGTTATTGTGTATCAGTTTGTTTTTTATTATTTCTATGGTTTCTTCTATTGGGATACTAGGGTACATGTTAGTTATGTCATAACTTATTATTTTTGTGTTGCTGTTTGTTTTTATCGTTTTTATTTTATTAATTAATTCGTATCCATTTTTTATATTGTATGTGTTGTTGATATGTATTTTAGATCTTAGGATTTTGTCTAGAATTTTTGCGATTATGTAAGATGGTGCTGTTGTGAAATTTATTAGTGGTCTAAATGGTGTGTTGGGTTTGTGGATTTTAGGTATCCCTGATAATACTGGTGCGCATGGTTTGAATGGGTATAATCTTGTGTGGTATTTTAATTTATTGTTATAGTTTAGGGTGTTACGGTGAGTGACAATTAAGTTTTTTATTGTAATAAGGTATTTGTTAGTTGGGTCTGGGATTTGTTCGTATTTATTTTCTTTTATGTAGTTAGTCATTGAATCGATATATTTGGTATTTTCTATTATTACTGGAGTATTTGTTTTATCTGATTTTAATATTAAGTAGTCGTTGTTTTCTAGTTTTTCTCTGAGTTTTATAATTTCTTTTTTATTAATATATTGTTCCGTTTTTTTGTTTTTTTCCGTTTTTATTAGGTTAATTTTATTATTAATATTATTTCTTATGTGTTCAGTATTTTGGTGGGTAATTTTGTGGATGTTAGATTCTGTGTCAACTATTAGGTTTTTTATTATTTGTTTTTTGTTGAAGTTAGGTAGGTTATATTTGAAGGAATTAGTTATTATTATTTTTTCTTTTTCAGTAAATTGTGTTTTAGTTAAGTTTATGAATTTATTATTGTTAGAGGTGTGGGTTGGTTCTAGGCTATTTTTTAGGTTATTTTTTAGGTTATGTTGTTGTTTTGATGTGTGGATTGGTTCTAGGCTATTTTTTAGGTTAAGTTGTTTTGATGAATTTTCGATTTTTTTGTTTTGTCTGTTAATAGTGTTTGTTTTATGTTTTATTATAATTTGTTGTGTTTTTCGTGAATAATAGGTGTGAGAGTGTCAAAAGTTTTCATTATTTCCAAGTTGGTTGTGTATAGTTGTAAATTGATTTGGCTTTTTTTATGGTAGGCAGATTTAATGTTTTGTTTAATAATGTGTGATTCTGCTATTTTTGTTGCTTTATTGATAATAGTGTTTTGTTTATTTTTTATGTGTAATTTTGCGTATTTTGGTGTTATATTAAGTGTTAAGCATTTTTTATTAAACTGTATTTTGTTGATGCAATTCTGGAGTTTGATTTTTAGGTTAAGATATTTACGGTACAGTTGTTTACCTTGGTAGGTATTAAATTCTTGATATTTAACGTTATCCATTGTTTTTCCGTTGCACTGACTTTATGAAGTTAATATATTATTAAGTAAGTAATTTAATCCACCATTAAGTGCAATAATTTTACCTTGAGTGATGAGGCACCTTTCGGTCAATTGACCATTGTCGAATCACTGATGTTTTTCTGTTGTAGATGTTCGGTCTGTGAAGTTGGTGTTTGTTGACGTTACGCGCACTTTTTCTTGATATGTGTGTATGATATTTCTATATAGTATGTCTTCTGTATATGTTGTTTGTAAATTCATTAAATTGTTGTGTAAGTTTTTACTTACAAATTAAATTGAAGCACACCTAATATCCCATAAACACAAAATAACAAATTACGAAAATAACCTAACCATACTTGAAATAAATAACAACCCAATAGAACTAAACTCACTAGAAAAATACCACATTTATAAAAACTTACACAACAATTTAATGAATTTACAAACAACATATACAGAAGACATACTATATAGAAATATCATACACACATATCAAGAAAAAGTGCGCGTAACGTCAACAAACACCAACTTCACAGACCGAACATCTACAACAGAAAAACATCAGTGGTCAATGGTCAATTGACCGAAAGGTGCCTCATCACTCAAGGTAAAATTATTGCACTTAATGGTGGATTAAATTACTTACTTAGTAATATATTAACTTCATAAAGTCAGTGCAACGGAAAAACAATGGATAACGTTAAATATCAAGAATTTAATACCTACCGAGGTAAACAACTGTACCGTAAATATCTTAACCTAAAAATCAAACTCCAGAATTGCATCAACAAAATACAGTTTAATAAAAAATGCTTAAAACTTAATATAACACCAAAATACGCAAAATTACACATAAAAAATAAACAAAACACTATTATCAATAAAGTAACAAAAATAGCAGAATCACACATTATTAAACAAAACATTAAATCTGCCTACCATAAAAAAAGCCAAATCAATTTACAACTATACACAACCAACTTGGAAATAATGAAAACTTTTGACACTCTCACACCTATTATTCACGAAAAAACACAACAAATTATAATAAAACATAAAACAAACACTATTAACAGACAAAACAAAAAAATCGAAAATTTATCAAAACAACTTAACCTAAAAAATAGCCTAGAACCAATCCACACATCAAAACAACAACATAACCTAAAAAATAACCTAAAAAATAGCCTAGAACCGACCCACACTTCTAACAATAATAAATTCATAAACTTAACTAAAACACAATTTACTGAAAAAGAAAAAATAATAATAACTAATTCCTTCAAATATAACCTACCTAACTTCAACAAAAAACAAATAATAAAAAACCTAATAGTTGACACAGAATCTAACATCCACAAAATTACCCACCAAAATACTGAACACATAAGAAATAATATTAATAATAAAATTAACCTAATAAAAACGGAAAAAAACAAAAAAACGGAACAATATATTAATAAAAAAGAAATTATAAAACTCAGAGAAAAACTAGAAAACAACGACTACTTAATATTAAAATCAGATAAAACAAATACTCCAGTAATAATAGAAAATACCAAATATATCGATTCAATGACTAACTACATAAAAGAAAATAAATACGAACAAATCCCAGACCCAACTAACAAATACCTTATTACAATAAAAAACTTAATTGTCACTCACCGTAACACCCTAAACTATAACAATAAATTAAAATACCACACAAGATTATACCCATTCAAACCATGCGCACCAGTATTATCAGGGATACCTAAAATCCACAAACCCAACACACCATTTAGACCACTAATAAATTTCACAACAGCACCATCTTACATAATCGCAAAAATTCTAGACAAAATCCTAAGATCTAAAATACATATCAACAACACATACAATATAAAAAATGGATACGAATTAATTAATAAAATAAAAACGATAAAAACAAACAGCAACACAAAAATAATAAGTTATGACATAACTAACATGTACCCTAGTATCCCAATAGAAGAAACCATAGAAATAATAAAAAACAAACTGATACACAATAACGAAAAAATAAACATTATAGATAGTATCATTACGCTAACCAAACACATATGTAACCAAAATTACTTCCAATTTAACAATAAATATTATAAACAAACAACAGGACTCCCCATGGGTTCACCCATATCATCTATCATGTCAGAAATATATTTACAACACTTTGAACAAATAATAATTAAACCTATAATAAACACACACAATATCTCACTATGGACAAGGTATGTAGACGATATACTTGTAATATACCAACCTACCATTCACAACGAACACGTCATAATATTAAACAAACTAAATACATACAACGAAAACATACAATTCACCGTTGAAACAGAAACAAATAGAACAATCAACTTCCTTGACATTACTTTAAATATAAATGATAATAAAATAGAAACTACAGTATACAGGAAACCTACTTCCAACAACACCACAATACACTACAAATCTAACCACCCCTGGACACACAAAATTAACACTTACAGTAACATGATAAATAAAGCAATAAAATACACACAGGATAACAAACAAAAATTAAATGAAGAATTAGATAACATTACAAAAATAGCAATAGAAAATGGATACAACAAACACATTATAAAAAATATATACAATAAATTCACAAAAAAACCTAACCTCAACACAACACTACAACCGGAACACGAAAATAATGAAAATAAAAAAATCTACCTAAAATATAAATACACCAATAACAAAATAGAAAAAATAACAAATATATACAACAAAGAATACTACACTCCAACTTACAAACCAAACAACAAAATAATAAAATATCTTAATAACACAAACCACAAAACAAATTCAGAAAAACATAACCTATCAGGAATTTACAAAATCACATGCAACAACTGTAACGCTTTTTACATAGGAAAAACAACCAGAACATTTAAAATAAGATTTGAAGAACATTATAGAGCATTCAAAAACAAAAATTCTAAAATATCAAATGTTGCAGCACACCTAATATCCTATAAACACGAAATAACAAATTACGAAAATAACCTAACCATACTTGAAATAAATAACAACCCAATAGAACTAAACTCACTAGAAAAATACCACATTTATAAAAACTTACACAACAATTTAATGAATTTACAAACAACATATACAGAAGACATACTATATAGAAATATCATACACACATATCAAGAAAAAGTGCGCGTAACGTCAACAAACACCAACTTCACAGACCGAACATCTACAACAGAAAAACATCAGTGATTTGACAATGGTCAATTGACCGAAAGGTGCCTCATCACTCAAGGTAAAATTATTGCACTTAATGGTGGATTAAATTACTTACTTAGTAATATATTAACTTCATATATATATATATATATATTTGTAGCTTTGCAACACTGTTTTCTTGTATTCACTTATCACTTTCACTATATGTACTTGAACAAGAATCTTATGTATATATATATACACAGGCGCGTATCTAGCGACTTGCTTTGGGGGGGGGACGATCGATGCATTATATATATATATATATATATATATATATATATATATATATATATATACATATATATATATATATATATATATATATATATATATATATATATATATATATATATAAATATATATATACATAATATGAGTGTGTGTGTGTGTGTGTGTGTGTGTGCGCGCGCGCATGCGTGTATGTAAAAACATAGAACAGAAAAAGTTCTTTCTACGCTTGCGTTAGAAATCGGTAACGTGATAAAGATTCGTAGCAAATTAGACTTTTTAATAAATAATTATTCCAGTTTCGATAACACTTATGGCTAGAGAATATTATTAATTTCATAATAAGCTATTATTATAAAAATGGTTTATTAATTAATATAAGTAGTTATTCTTGCTTCCAACACGAACAATTCCGGAGTCAACTGCGAATATTACGCTTGCAAAATTATGTATTGAAAATCATATGTTCGAGACTAAGCATCACTAGCGCTATCTCTTGTTAAAACAATTAGACGTTTACGACTGTGTGCGGAGGGAACGCGTCACATTTTCAAATTAAAAATTGAAATTTTATTTTATATTTACAATAAAAGACGAATTAACTTAAGTAAAAGTCTAATTTAAATAGAAAGTCCTAATTTAATAATATATTGTCGATTTTTAACCCAAAGTTCTTGAGGGTTGGGGGGGATGATCGCCCCCCTCCCCTTGGATACGCGCCTGATATATATATATATATATATATATATATGAAGTTAATATATTACTATTGTAAATACTCTTATCCACCACTAAGTGCAATAATTTTACCTGGTGTGATGAGGCACCTTTCGGTCACTTGACCATTGTCGATCACTGATTAATTTTTTCTCTATTTTTCTGGTGTGGATGTTCATTCCGTGGTGTTGGTACTTGTTGACGTTAGACACATTTTCTCTTGAGTTGCATGTATAATGTTTTTGAATAGTATGTCTTCTGTATATGTAGTCTGTAGGTTCATTAAATTGTTGTGTATGTTTTTATAAATGTGGTATTTTTTAGTGAGTTTAATTTTATTGGCTTATTATTTATTTCAAGTAGGGTTACGTTATTTTCGTAATTTGTTATTTCATGTTTATGTGATATCAAGTGTGCTGCAACATTTGATACTTTTGTATTTTTATTTTTGAATGCTCTGTAATGTTCTTCAAATCTTATTTTAAATAATCTGGTAATTTTCCCTATGCTTTGCCGTCGTTACATGTAATTTTGTAAATTCCTGATAGGTTATGGTTTTCTGTATTTGTTTTGTGGTTTGTGTCATTAAGATATGTTATTATTTTGTTGTTTGGTTTGTATGTTGGAGTGTAGTATTCTTTGTTGTATATATTTGTTAATTTTTCTATTTTGTTATTGGTGTATTTATATTTTAGGTAGACTTTTTTATTTTTATTATTTTTGTTCAGGTTGTAGTGTTGTGTTGAGGTTAGGGTTTTTTGTAAATTTATTGTATAAGTTTTTTATAAGCTGTTTGTTGTATTCATTTTCTATTGCTATTTTTGTAATGTTATACAGGCATACCAAAAATCCACAAACCCGACACACCATTTAGACCACTAATAAATTTCAAAACAGCACCATCCTACAAATTCGCAAAAATACTAGACAAAATAATAAGATCTAAAATAGAAATCAACAACCATACAATATAAAAAATGGATACGAATTAATTAATAAAATAAAAAACATAGAAACAAACAACAACACAAAAATAATTAGTTATGACATGACCAACATCTACCCTAGTATCCCAATAGAAGAAACCATAGAAATAATAAAAAACAAACTAATACACAATAACGAAAAAGAAAACACAATAAATTGTATCATTACACTAACAAAACACATATGTAACCAAAATTACTTCCAATTTAACAATATATACTATCAACAAACAAATGGACTACCCATGGGATCACCCATATCATCAGTCATGTCAGAAATATATCTACAACACTTTGAACAAATAATAATTAAAATTATACTAAACACACATAATATTTTACTATGGACAAGATACGTAGACGATATACTTGTAATATACCAACCTACCATTCACAACGAACACATCATAATATTAAACAAACTAAATATATACAACGCAAACATTCAATTCACTGTCGAAATAGAAACAAACAGAACAATGTACTATCTTGACACTACATTAAATATAAACAATAATAAAATAGAAACTACAGTACACAGAAAACCAACTTCTAACAACACCAAAATACACTACAAATCTAACCACCCCTGGACACACAAAAATAACACTTACAGTAACATGATACAGAAAGCAATAAAATACACACAAGATAACAAACAAAAATTAAATGAAGAATTAGATAACATTACAAAAATAGCAATAGAAAATGAATACAACAAACACCTTATAAAAAACATACAATAAATTTATAAAAAAACCTAACCTCAACACAACACTACAACCTAAACACAAAAATAATAAGAATAAAAAAATCTACCTAAAATATAAATACACCAATAACAAAATAGAAAAATTAACAAATATATACAACAAAGAATACTACACTCCAACATACAAACCAAACAACAAAATAATAAAATATCTTAATAACACAATCCACAAAACAAATACAGAAAAACATAATTTACAAAATTACATGTAACAACTTGCAACGGGGTGAGAGGCCGTCGCAAGTGGGAAATAAGTAATTTCCTGTTTTTTAGAAATAAAGCTGTTTTAAAATAATCAAGTAGGGAATTATACAATTATTAAAGAGGGAAAGATTAAATAAAACAGTAAATAGAATAGTTAAGCCACATTAAAGAATGTTATAAAATAAAATTGTAATAACTAACTAAATTTGAACATCGAGAGTGAAGCGAAAAAATTCTAAGTGCCTAAAAAAGCTATTTTTCGAACCAAACCACGTAGAACTTTCATCGACATTTCAAAAGAACCACAATAACCTAGAATGAACATTAAAGAAAACAGAATTCAAAAAACTTAAGAAACAAAAAAGTTACAGCCGTTTAAATAAAATAGACATTTTTCAGTGTTCTAAAATTAATTATCAAACTATGCAAGCTAAAACAGTTTCGTTGCCCGACTTGCCTGTACAAGGAATAAATCGAGCGATAGCAAACTTGCAGGCGGGGTGCGGTAGGTTGAATTCACCGCTATATATACTTGGTCTCTAAGTCTTTAGAGACAGTCTGTAAAAATTTTCTAACACGAGGTGCCGCGGGACGCTATGCTGGACCGCGAGTAGAAACCGTCAGCAGGCCAGATGGACAATAACCTCAGCGCTTTCGACATCCAGGACCACCAAGGATGAAGGCTCCAGACTCAGCCTCCAGGACGCTCGAATAGAGGGAAACCACCACCGACGGACCAGGGATGGCGACTTCCGGTGTCCAAGGACCAGGGAAGCCAGACGAGGGACCCCAAGGACCGGCAAGAACATCTTTGGCAAGTCATTTTCTTTATTCGAAATCAGTCACGTCAAATTTAGTTAGTTAATTTTATTAAATTCAAACAAATTTGCAAGCTTAAAACAATGACTTCACTCTTTATAAAATTTTAATAAATTGTATGCTAAGTAAATGAATTTATGTGCTCAGAATATTTAAAATAATGAATATTAAAATTACAAAAGGTTTTTGGCCATAAGCCGTTTATTTAAAGAAAATGAGGAATTCTCGAATATTATAAATTTAAAAATTAAAGGTCATAAGTTATGAATTTACCAATTCCATATAGGAGATAAAATATTATTATGTGTAATTTTGAAAATGATTTTATGTTAATGTAAATGTAATAAATCTATATGCAAAGTATAATTTTTTAAAGCATAAGAAACAAGAAGTAACTCAGTGAATTGTTTTGCTAATATAATTGTGTAAAACTTTGAAGGATAAATTTTCTTTTTTATTTCAATAAATAGAGTTAAATATGTCATAAAAATCAAGATTATTTGCATTCCATCCTGTGTCAAATAACCAATAAAAACTGTTTAGCTTTTTCCAACTAATATAAAAATGATTATCAAATCAGTAAACAAATTTAATTAAATTTCATTAAATGGCAATAGATAAAGCCTAATGTTTTAAAGAGTTTCTCTCTACTAATTTCATGAGCTAATCTAAAGATTAGTTGGTTTTTTGTAATAAAAGTCCAGAGATTTATCTACTGGCAGATTGTGTTTAAGAGGACACAGGAGCCTTTTAAAATAGGTATTTTTAAGCACAATCATATTTTGCACGTTCCCTTGCTGTTTCTGCACATCATCATCAGGTGGTAAGACTCTGTGTTTTTTATGTGTATTATTCTAAATGTGTTTCTTTCCAGCTGACTATTAATTTGACATGTGTGACTATACTTAGACCATACACAATTGATAAACTTATTTAGGAGGGTTTATATGTATTTTAAATAGTAGTCAGCGGGAATAGGCTTGTTGTGGGTTTGGCCCTACGAGCAGGAAACATACACTTGACTCTGGGAGTTTAGCACGGTTTTACCAGCAGGGTGATAGGCAGAGGTTTGGTTGTTTATAAATATGTTTTCTTGTAAACAATTAAATTCTAGTATTCTGCAAGAAAGGATTTAAACAACGCAAGCAGACGACCGCGTAGTGCTGCGGTGGTAGGGATGTAAGGAGGTAGAGGTTAGGTGAGCTGGGGGGGGACGTTGCAGAATTGGCGCCCGGACGGTAGGGACTTTGAACAGGTTCCCTATATCAAAATTGAATAATTAAATAATAGAAATGAATCGAGATAGTTTAAATAAATGAAGTCAAAATGTTTTAAATAATGTAATTAAATTTTTAAATAATAATATAAATTGAACAAATCCAAGAGCGTAAAAATAAAATAAATAAATAAATAAATTTGAATAGGATTTAGTCGAAAGAGCGGGTAGGAACCATCTGGCCTAAACCAAATCGAAAAGAAAGGAATAAGTACATAAATAAATAATTGAATATTAAATAGTAAATCAAAATGTCAAAACCCGAGATAGATAAATTGATGGCCTATTTCAAGGCAAAGGAGGAAAAAGACAAAGAAGAGCGAGAGAAAGAGAAGGCGGAAGCGAAACGATTGAGAGAGGAAGAGAAACAATTGAGAGAGAAAGAGAAGGCGGAAGAGAAACGATGGAGAGAGGAAGCAGAACAAAGAGCGAAAGAGAGAGAAGAAAAAGAGAAACGATTGAGAGAGGAGGAGAAACAATTGAGAGAGGAAGCAGAACAAAGGGCGAAGGAGAGAGATGAAAAAGAAAAACAATGGAGAGAGGAAGAGAAACAATTGAGAGAGAAAGAGTGGGAGGAAGCAAAACAGAGAGAGAAGGAGAGAGAAGACAGAGAAAAACAAAAGGAGAAGGAGAGAGAAGACAGAGAAAAACAGAAGGAGAAGGAGAGAGAGGACAGAGAAAAACAATGGAGGGAGGAAGAGAAAACGGAAAGACGACATTTATGGGAGGCTTTCCAGTCAAAATTCGAAGACTATCAAAAAGAAAATGAGGCTAAGACAAGTCATATATATGAAAAGTTAGGCGAACATGAGACAGAAATTGAGAGACTAAAAACTAAAACGGAAACAAAAACGGCTAAATTAAACGAAAAGGTACAGAATATCCAAGAGGATATTAAAACAGTAAAGCAACAAGTTGCAAAAGTAAAGCAAACAGCTGGAGCAGGGATAGTAACACAAGTTTGCTTACCAAGGGTAATAGACAGGAACGGGGAGGCTACGTACCGTAGGATTGAGTTCTGGGGGAATGACAAGGAAGATCCAATGACATTCCTAGGGGAAATAGAAGATCTATTTTCTGAAATAGACAATACTATGGACGAGACTGCAAAATTAAGAATTGTAGAACGATATTTGAAAGGGGCAGCGGATGCATGGTGGAAAGCCATAAAAAACAATACAGAAACTTATTCTGAATTCAGGCAGGAATTCACGGAGCATTTCTGGAGTTATCGCCAGCAGGATAGGGTACGCAGACAGATAAATCAAGGGCGCTACCATAATAATGGACCATACTCTATGGCAGAGTATTTTATTATGATGGTAAACAGGGCGAAAAACTTAGACCCGATAATCCCAGAGAACCATCTAATTTTCATGTTAATGAAACACTTTGGGAGTAACGTTCAGCTAGCTAGTGTGGGGAACCCCACAAGTAACATCAAACAAGCGATAGTTTTCCTACAACAGCTAGACAGCGTTACTGACAACGGAAATGGTAATGGGATCGCTCAAAGAAGTCAACAGAGGCAGGTTGCTCCAAACCAACAACCTAACCCTAACCCAAGGTCCCATGGTGATACCGCAAAATACCAAGATACCAAGTATCCTAGAAACCCTCATCCTAAATCGCCTATCCCCGGACCAAGCGACCACAAGCCAAAAAACTAAATATAAGGATCTCTGGCAACAATCAGGGAGACAAGTTAACCAGGTTAGAGATCCGAAGCAATAAGAAGTCAAAAATAATTCAGAGCGAGAGACCGAAGGAAGAGCCGGTTTACCATCATAATAAGATCAGGCTAGGCGGTTTTTCCATGTCTATTAGGGACGATTTGTTAGAGGAAAGAATTGACTCGGTTATAACACTAGAGAATATAGACCAGTGTCCAGTGATAGAGTGCGAAATTAAAGACCATAAGTTAATTGCACAAGTTGATACAGGTGCCCAAATGTCTGTGATTAAAACAGAAAAATACATAGCCCTAAAGCAAAACGGGAGTTTATTCTATGAGCTACCTATAGCTAACGTAGCGATAGTCACAGCATTAGGGTCAACCTGTAAACGAGTCAAGTTACAAACAATGCTACCTCTAACATTAAACGGACACACAAAGGAATTTGTTTTCTTGATTGTGGACAATCTACGGGTTGACCTCATCTTGGGAGCAAATACTTTGTGTGCGTTAAAAGCCCGGATAAACATGGAGAGATCGTTCATGACGTATGAAATTGATGGATATCTGCTGCACCAGGAGTTTCTTGTATCGAATAATAATAAAAATAATATAAAACAAGAGATAGGATGTAATAAAATTAATAAAATAACAAACGAAAATACTAACCAAGATGTAATATGTTCCGACGTTACAAGCGGGGAACAGGAAATAAATATAATAGATCCGTCTTATATAGACGGGCAAATTAACGACGGCAAATTAACACCTGTAGAGCCGACATTGGAGTGCCCGATAGTGAATAGCGTGCAGAAGGGGCTGTTCACGAGCAAGGATCAGGAAGATGGGTCCTTGTGCGAGTTAGGCGATGACAAACTAAAAAATAAACAAACACGAAACAAAAATATGACTAAAAATGTAAAATGTTCCACCGATACAAGCGGGGAACAGAAAATAAAATTAAAACAATTGTCAACGAATAAGGTTAAGAACGAGATTACCAAAAATTTAAATAACAAATTGTGCGAAAATTCGAGGAAGAGAGAATTATTAATCTGTGAAAGAACGGAATCAAGTAAGCTAACGGGATTAAACAAAGCAAAAAATGGGTTAACCAAGCCTACAACAAACAAATTAAATAATGACGAGGGAGGATTCAACGAATTAAATAAAAATGGCTACAAGCCGAAACAAATAAAATTCCAACAAGTTAGGGAAAGACCTAATTGTCGGGAAACAAATCCGTTAGACTTAACAAGAGTTCCAAAGCACTTTAATTCTAACCAATCTTGCTTGAAAACGAAGTCCAAATTGTTTGCTAAAAATAAATTTAGAAGTAAATCTCACCAGTATAAAGATTATCAAAATAAACCAAGTAAAAATAAATCAAGAATAAAAATAAAATACAGGAATTACGCACAATGGCGTAACACAAAACGCCGAAAGAAAATCAGAACGCGTAAAATATGTCTTAAAATAAATACGATTAAATTGGAAAATACAAATAATCATTGCATTTTAAATAAACAAGAAATGTTGAAGTTACCAGAATTGTTAAACAGTTATTCAGACGTGTTTAATGAAGAGTTTTATGAATGAGTAAAAAAATATTTTAAAACTAAATACTATTAAGAAAGGCAGTACAAATAAATAACCGCTGTACTTTTAAATAAACCAGGATTGCCTAGGTTACAATAATTCATAATAAAGAAGTCAGATGTTTGAATGAAAGACCCACCGAGTCGAACAAATGTAAACAAAGGCTCAAGGCTAAGGGCAATCACTTGTGTTTGTAAACAAGGCCACGCTGAAGTATCCGGTGGACGGGCGGGGAACGAGTTTATAAAAACATTCCTTGCAACAAAATAAGCCGGACGTACCAAAAGAGTAGAGGGCAAAAAAGCCTAAATGTATTTAAAACAGGACAAAGTCAATAAGATGTTCTACGGAATTTCCAAAATGTTTAATGGGAAAGTTTAAAAGATAAGAAGCAAAATTAGGAACAATAACCTGATTTGTTACAATAAATCAAACCAACTGTGTCAATAATTATAAAATATCGTGTAATGTATTCTGTAAAATTGTATATGATGTTAAAAACGTTAAGAAGTTTTATGACAAGTAAAGGGATTCCACAATGTGATCTTTACACTGATTATAATAAAAATACGGAAATGCCAAATTAGAATGTTGTTCAGTAATAGAACCAGTACGCGAGCGATAAACTAAGTCAGGCAGGAATCAAATTGTCAGAATGATTAATAAACTGATTTAAAGTAAAGACAAGAATAAGCAGAAATTGAATAAGGCTAAATCTAGACTTTCAGATTAGCTACTTATTTGTAAAAGGACAAATGTTTAAATCTAAAACAAACTATTTAATAACTAAATCAACATTACAAAAGTATTATTCAGGAAGTCTTTGTGTATATTGAGCAAACATTGCCGAACTACCTCCACTGCTTAAATCAAACAAGCGGGTTAAATCAAGCAACAATCAGAGAGATAGCAGGCGAATTTTAATGACTTGTACAACTAATACGCGGACAGACTTTTGCAAAATCAAACAAGAAATTTGTGTGCATGAAATAGTGGGTCGTTAGATCAGACTATCACTGTACAATATAAAACAAGAAAACTTGTGTACTAACGATAAAGGTCGCAACAATAGAAACTTTGCATTGAAATCAGAAGCAATCGAAATTTATCAAGTGGACTTTGATAATCTACACACAAGCCAGTTTTATAAACTGTACAATCCAAAGATAGAGAATTTAAAAGGCAAGTTTCGTTCCGTTTTAATATGATAAGTAGAATTGTTGTCGTATTTTATTAGAATGTTTACAAGCCAGCTCATTGACCTTGCCAGGTAGTTTGGAATGTAGAATCCACGCAATAGTTAGCCGCTACGGAAGGTTTATCGGAAAATAAACAAATTAAACTTGATAAACTGTACTTCCACAGCTGACACAATAATACGTAATACTTAAGATATGAATGGAATATGTTTAAAAAATAGTACTGTAAGATTAGTTAGGTTTTTAATTGCAAGTCATTGTTTTTAAAGCCATAACTAGTATAAAATGAAATTGACGTGGTAAATATATAAAGGAAATGACAGCCATCAGTGTGGTGAATGATGTGTAATGTGACAAAATAAAATTTATTGTGTAAACAAAAGTGACTAATAAATTGCTAATTGACTTGTGTTTGAAGTGTTTCAGGGTGAAAACTTCTCAAGAAACAAGAGAATAATAATAAGAAAACTTTGTAATAGAATAAGATAGTTTAAGTAATAATAAGATAAGGAATTGGTAAAAAACATTTTAACAAGTAAAACATTTTTAACCTCTCAAACGGGGAAATTGCAACGGGGTGAGAGGCCGTCGCAAGTGGGAAATAAGTAATTTCCTGTTTTTTAGAAATAAAGCTGTTTTAAAATAATCAAGTAGGGAATTATACAATTATTAAAGAGGGAAAGATTAAATAAAACAGTAAATAGAATAGTTAAGCCACATTAAAGAATGTTATAAAATAAAATTGTAATAACTAACTAAATTTGAACATCGAGAGTGAAGCGAAAAAATTCTAAGTGCCTAAAAAAGCTATTTTTCGAACCAAACCACGTAGAACTTTCATCGACATTTCAAAAGAACCACAATAACCTAGAATGAACATTAAAGAAAACAGAATTCAAAAAACTTAAGAAACAAAAAAGTTACAGCCGTTTAAATAAAATAGACATTTTTCAGTGTTCTAAAATTAATTATCAAACTATGCAAGCTAAAACAGTTTCGTTGCCCGACTTGCCTGTACAAGGAATAAATCGAGCGATAGCAAACTTGCAGGCGGGGTGCGGTAGGTTGAATTCACCGCTATATATACTTGGTCTCTAAGTCTTTAGAGACAGTCTGTAAAAATTTTCTAACACGAGGTGCCGCGGGACGCTATGCTGGACCGCGAGTAGAAACCGTCAGCAGGCCAGATGGACAATAACCTCAGCGCTTTCGACATCCAGGACCACCAAGGATGAAGGCTCCAGACTCAGCCTCCAGGACGCTCGAATAGAGGGAAACCACCACCGACGGACCAGGGATGGCGACTTCCGGTGTCCAAGGACCAGGGAAGCCAGACGAGGGACCCCAAGGACCGGCAAGAACATCTTTGGCAAGTCATTTTCTTTATTCGAAATCAGTCACGTCAAATTTAGTTAGTTAATTTTATTAAATTCAAACAAATTTGCAAGCTTAAAACAATGACTTCACTCTTTATAAAATTTTAATAAATTGTATGCTAAGTAAATGAATTTATGTGCTCAGAATATTTAAAATAATGAATATTAAAATTACAAAAGGTTTTTGGCCATAAGCCGTTTATTTAAAGAAAATGAGGAATTCTCGAATATTATAAATTTAAAAATTAAAGGTCATAAGTTATGAATTTACCAATTCCATATAGGAGATAAAATATTATTATGTGTAATTTTGAAAATGATTTTATGTTAATGTAAATGTAATAAATCTATATGCAAAGTATAATTTTTTAAAGCATAAGAAACAAGAAGTAACTCAGTGAATTGTTTTGCTAATATAATTGTGTAAAACTTTGAAGGATAAATTTTCTTTTTTATTTCAATAAATAGAGTTAAATATGTCATAAAAATCAAGATTATTTGCATTCCATCCTGTGTCAAATAACCAATAAAAACTGTTTAGCTTTTTCCAACTAATATAAAAATGATTATCAAATCAGTAAACAAATTTAATTAAATTTCATTAAATGGCAATAGATAAAGCCTAATGTTTTAAAGAGTTTCTCTCTACTAATTTCATGAGCTAGTCTAAAGATTAGTTGGTTTTTTGTAATAAAAGTCCAGAGATTTATCTACTGGCAGATTGTGTTTAAGAGGACACAGGAGCCTTTTAAAATAGGTATTTTTAAGCACAATCATATTTTGCACGTTCCCTTGCTGTTTCTGCACATCATCATCAGGTGGTAAGACTCTGTGTTTTTTATGTGTATTATTCTAAATGTGTTTCTTTCCAGCTGACTATTAATTTGACATGTGTGACTATACTTAGACCATACACAATTGATAAACTTATTTAGGAGGGTTTATATGTATTTTAAATAGTAGTCAGCGGGAATAGGCTTGTTGTGGGTTTGGCCCTACGAGCAGGAAACATACACTTGACTCTGGGAGTTTAGCACGGTTTTACCAGCAGGGTGATAGGCAGAGGTTTGGTTGTTTATAAATATGTTTTCTTGTAAACAATTAAATTCTAGTATTCTGCAAGAAAGGATTTAAACAACGCAAGCAGACGACCGCGTAGTGCTGCGGTGGTAGGGATGTAAGGAGGTAGAGGTTAGGTGAGCTGGGGGGGGACGTTGCAAACTGCAACGCATTTTACATAGGGAAACGACCAGATCATTTAAAATAAGATTTGAAGAACATTACAGAGTGTTAAAAAATAAAAATACAAAAGTATCAAATGTTGCAGCACACCTAATATCACATAAACATGAAATAACAAACTATGAAAAAAACCTAACCATACTTGAAATAAATAATAACCCAATAGAATTAAACTCACTAGAAAAATACCACATTTATAAAAACGCACACAACAATTTAATGAACCTACAGACCACATATACAAAAGACATACTATATAAAAACATCATACACGCAGATCAAGAGAAAATGCATGTAACGTCAACAAATACCAACTTCACGGACCGAACATCTACACCAGAAAAATAATCAGTGATTCGACAATGGTCAAGTGACCGAAAGGTGCCTCATCACAACAAGGTAAAATTATTGCATTTAGTGGTGTATAAAAGTATTTACAATAGTAATATATCAACTTCATAAAGTCAGTGCAATGGAAAAATAATGGACAACGTAAAATATCAAGATATACATATATATATATATATATATATATATATATATATATATATATATATATCAGCAATGAAAATTTTTTTTATTACTGGATACTCTATTCTTAAAAAGAAAATTACTGACAGTTTGATAATTTATTACTTTAATATTAAGTAAAGTAGAATCTGTCAATTCTAACTTCAGGAAATCTGATTATGAAAAAAAACTGGTCATTTTTTTTTGTGGAGACACTTAAACTGATTATAAATGGATATAGAATGATTAGTTAATGTTTTTAATTCAATTTGTTTAATTAATATTACTGGTTAAATACTTGGTTAATTATAATTATATACTTAATAGACAATGAATACATGCTTAATGCTACTTGGTTGAGTCTGAATTGTTGATATCGCTTGACGTTGTTTTTTACACCCAAGTGTATGGTTAGAAATGGCTCAAAAATAACAATCTTGAGTGGGCTATTATTAAAAAATATATTACCCACATTTAAACCTGTGTATGAGGTAGAATAGTTCCCAGTTCAAATGACTTTTCGAAGCAGGAAAATAATACCACGATGGGAAACTCCCTATCTAGTTTCTTAGGCAATTTCTTTATGAGCAAGGATGACACTAAAGCCAGAGAAAATAAAATTTTTCTCATCTTTCCGCGACAGTAAAGAAATTTTTCTGTGTTTATTATTTGGTATATTATCTGTCCTCCCAAAAGCAGTTCTTTTACCACCTGAAATCCCCTTATTATCATCTTCACTCCCTGTGTAACAACATTATTAAAACATAACATTAATGCATGTTATTTACAGTAGGAAAAATAAAAAGATACTGTTTTTTTCTTAAAACATAGTACTGATGGATTATTAATTTGTTCAAGTTATAATAAGTTCAAGTTCTGGAAATCTGATATTAAAAATATTATATAAAAATTTACATGTAGATCTTATTGTAATAAAAATAACTGATTACTCTGATGTAGAAAATAATTTTGTTCAGAAAATTAAACGAGTTGTTATTGTATATTTTAAACTACAATCGATATTGAAAGGTTTTTGTTGTGGTATTGAGGCCTGTCGGTCTGACCATTATTGCCTGTGAATGACTCAGACTTAGGAATTGATCTACACCAGAGCTGGTTCTCATAACTGAAGTAGAACTACTATTAAAGTCACAGAAACATATCTACATCTACTCCCTATTCCAAATAATAATATAGAAGAAAAAAATAAATAGGCTAAAGAAATGGCTAACGAAGAGATAATGATTCTATAGCTGTGGTAGTGGAAGGGAAAACAATGTCATTTGCTTTAAGTATACTTCCTTTCTACTGAGGCCAAAGAGGAATGTGTATGCACTATCTGGAGGTGAAAAAAAAAATGAATTTCAAACAAAAATTGGGCATGACTTTTAAACATTACACATGGAACGGTACAGAAATATAAAATTGTATGCTAAAATGTATTAGAAAATTTGTCAAGCAGCAAAGAAAACAATAACACTGTCAATGGTAGCCTACATTGAAAGCAAAGGTTATGAGAAATTATAGGTAGGGTTACAAACCTTTAAGCTTAATAGGATATACGAGGTGTGGCTAGAAAACAACCGAACTGATGCTATAAAAAAATTTTATTTTCCATTATTTACAATTTGATGTTATCTCCTTCAATGTACTCTCCTCCTCGGTCTATACACCGCTCCATACGAATTTTCCACTGTTCATAGCAATGCTGCAGATCATTTTCGGTAAGTCCATACATTACTTCCGTCGCTTTTTCTTTTACTGCTTCAACACTCTCAAATCTAGTTCCTTTCAAAGCTGACTTGACTTTAGGGAAAAGAAAAAAATCACAGGGGGCCAAATCAGGTGAGTAGGGTGGATGGTCTAAGATGGGAATGTTGTGATTGGCTAAAAACGTCTTCACTGACAACGCATTGTGAGCTGGGGCATTGTCTTGGAGCAGGATCCATGTCTTTTTTTTCCACAAATCGTTCCGTTTTCTCCGTACTCGCTCACGTAGGGTAGTCAGGACGCTAATGTAGTAATGCTGATTCACTGTTTGTCCCTCTGGTACCCAATCAATGTGTACAATCCCTTTGACATAAAAAAAAACAATCATCATTGCTTGAATTTCGATTTTGAAATTCGTGCTTTTTTTGTCGTGGAGAATCAGGAGATTTCCAATGCATCGATTGGCAAAAAACCACGATTCATCACAAGTAATAATATTTTGTAAAAAGGTGGGATCACTTTCAATGTTTTCTAGGATGTCAGAACAAATCGTTCTTCGGCGTTCCTTCTGTTCAATTGTGAGACACTTTGGAACCATTTTTGCACACACTTTGTTCATGTTGAAACTTTCATGAAGAATCTGCCTAACACTTTCCTTGTCAATTCCTGTCAACTCAGACATTGCTCTGATTGTTAAACGGCGATCTTCTCGAACAAGTTTACCGATTTTTTCAATGTTTGCATCAGTTTTTGCTGACAATGGTCTGCCAGTGCGAGCGTCATCACTTGTGTCTTCGCGGCCATCTTTAAATCGTTTAAACCACTCAAACACTTGTGTTCGCGATAAACAATCATCGCCGTACACTTGTTGCAACATTACAAACGTTTCACTTGCAGATTTTCCAAGTTTGAAAAGAAATTTGATGTTAACACGCTGTTCTTTCTGTACACTCAACATTTTTCCGACGCACAGACAAAACGTCAACTACTTAGAACAGACGCCACGGGCAGACTGAGTGCAAGAGGCAGATGAAACTCGAGCAGTAGGCGGAGCAAGAGTCACGTGACAGGCTAGGCGACTTTCAACCTTATTGCATTTGTTTTATTGTTTCACCTGTGCTAGTTCGGTTTTTTTCTAGCCTCACCTCGTATGTATGCCTTGGGAAGGTTATTTCCCTTCTTAAGTATATCTGATCCTTTTTGGTTACAGAGACCATTCCTGCTACCACATTAAAAACTTTATCCTTGCATGACGTGTATAAAAATTGTATCATTTTGAAGAAGTTAAAATCTGATAGACAATGTGTATGCTTCCTTTGGTTATTTAATTAGTTTTAAAAGTTATGTTCATGGAGGTATATTATATGAATAGATAAAATAATCTGGT
Source organism: Prosapia bicincta (assembly GCA_036971475.1). Lineage (NCBI taxonomy): Eukaryota > Metazoa > Arthropoda > Insecta > Hemiptera > Cercopidae > Prosapia > Prosapia bicincta. The sequence goes on along the minus strand of JBAIZL010000005.1, from coordinate 232,858,705 downwards.
TTAAAAATTCTACTTAAAAAAAATACTGCCTAGAGCATTTCTGCACTTTGAATGCTAGCCTCTATAAGTATGGATGTCAGAATGTTTTTCCATTGGTCTAAGCACTTTCTCCACCCAATGCTCTGGACAGAAAATATAGATTAGATGACCCAATACAGAGTCTTGCCATAAGTTTACTGTTTGAAGTCAGAATGTTATGAAACTTAGTGGTGTTGTTAAAAACATTCTGAGGTATTGGCATTTTTCTTTAATTTCAAAGAGTTGAGTTTTTTTAAAAGATATTTTACAATAAAAACCATTTTAACATACTAACTCCATATTTATTTACAATATTTCATTATTAAAATTATTGTTATTATTACATTACTAAGTTAAAACAAAGTTGTATTAAGTGTATTTAACAAAAAATGTATTTAACAAATTGCAATGTCGAAAGTACTAAGATAATAGCCAAAATAAACATCCCTATACATAGAATATAACAAAAAGTGTTACATCCTTTTAATTCTTGCTAAAATTTCTCTGTTAAGGAAAGTAAACCTTCTGCTTTGTAACATAATAAACACAATTTCTATATTCCAGTGATTTCATATATATTGTAACATGCTAAATAATTTTTTTGTTTTAATTCAAGATGTTGCATAAATATTTGTTGTATTTTAGCTAATGTAAAATCGGCAGTTTAAAAGAAATTTTTATTTCCAAAAATGTTGTAAGAAGTTAGGGAAAAGGTTGCAGTGATAAATACCATGAGCCAATGAAAGGTTTTTTCTGAATGTTAAGGGTGGGGGTTTTTTGTAACCGACCTTGAGAAACCTTGTGCTTTTAATCTGTCTTTCTCCAGCTATGGTAGATAAAAGATCACGATGGGGCTGGAATCATTTTTTTTTGTTAGAGGCTTAATTAAAGCATTTAATAAAATACATTTCAAAATTTAATAACAAAGCGAAAATGTTTTGTTAAATTTTAATAAGTAGCTTTGTTTCATTTCTTTTATATCTTTCAAAATTTAACTATGATAAAGAGTAAAGCCGTGTATGTTTTAAAGGTGCTTACAAAGCAAGCAAGTTCAAAGGATTACCCAGGTATTTTTTTAAAATTACAAACAAGTACTTTAATGTATTCTATCTTTTTTCAGAATGATTTGAATAGACAGGAATCTGCCGAAGTCAAATCGTTAACAAGGTGGTTACTAATATGTAAGACTTTAAGCATTATTGCCAAACTTGTAAATAATTACTTTGTTATTTGCAGTCAGAGTAATGGCAGCGTTACACATTTACAACTCTTGTTTTCATTGAATTGCTATAGATATTTTTAACATATCATATTACCTTAAATATCTTATTGTAGGTTACAATATTAAGAAAAAAGTAATAATTTATGTTAAGTCTTTTACATTTACTTGAAAAGTAGAAAAAAACTGAAAAATTTTGGGAAAACTTTCATAGAATATTTTTTTTATTTTGTCATTATTTTACATATTTTTTAAAAACATGCCATAAGTTTTACGGTTTATTAGACAATTTTTATAAACTTCTGCAAAAATGTTGAAAAAAACACATTTTTTAAATATTTTTTTAAACTGTCAGTCCAAAGAAGAGTTTACACGCTATGTCTTATTGTACGTTTTGGCCCGTTTATACACACAATGGTTTTCCTTCCGCTTTCTACCTCAGTTCCAATCCAAACTCTTGACTTGAGTCTGGAGTTTGTTTAGTGAATCTTTTTCAGAGACATTTTTTGTTATTATGGAGGAAACGCAGCTGCTTTCTTTTTCTTTTGTCAACTATAAGAAGTTGGTGTTTAGAACAACTGAGAGGAAAAGGGATGAAGAGGAAAATGACAAGATGGTCAAGGGAGTAGCTTTTGAAATGAAGCCAGTATTCACACGTCTCGTTACTGAAAGAACTGAAGGGCAAACTTGATGACTGTGATGCAACCTACATGGTTTTAAAGACGTATCTGTAGCATCTGTGGTGCATCTCAATCACTTATAAATTCCAATATCTTGAGGTACAACAAAGATAAGATGATTTGAATAGTCTTCTTCTCCAAATCTAGAGACCTGTTATGCCCTCACTTTTTTTGTAAATGTATCTCAACGAGGTCATTTATTTAAAGTTGCTTGGTGTAATCATCTTGAATTCACTGATTAAACTATAATTAAATGTACTTAACTAAGTGAATATGTAATGGATTACTTGCTGACCCATTTTGAAACAATTGTTCCTTTTACGAAGCAAAGTATCATGAGAGAGAGGACTTACGTATTCATTTAGTTGAGTACATTTAATTACAGTTGATTAATTTTTTGAAACAGCCTCTTTAATTGACATCATGACTACTTCTTTGTATTTTTTTATGAGTTCTTAATATGCGATGATTTTTTTATTATGGTCACTATAGTCTTTATTTTTTACTTGCCACAAATACAGAAAACTTGTACGAATTTCAATGAATTCAAATTATTAATATACTCATCTACATTTCTGTTAGGAATATTTCTGTATGTTTGAGTACAGTTTTCTGCCATTAATAACATTTCAATATTCTCCTCTATTGACGTGTTCCGGAGTAACTCCATTTTCAAAACTTAAATCGTAATGTCAACCAAAGCTTTGAGTTCATTTTTATATACCGTTAGCCACGCCCCCACCACTTCCAGACCTTGCTTCCTATTTTGGTACTGAGACGGGCAAAACGGTCTCAAAGTTGCAGATTTTGCACATTAGCCAAAATCATTAACATATTATTTTAAATGTTTAAAAATGAAACAGTGCAAGGACTGTAGTGGGCCAAGGCAATCTTATTATCTGATTAAGTAAAGAAAGCCGGTCCAACGGGCTGAATTTGTAAACAAAACATATGTAGTAGGAACGAATTATTTTTTGTTTATATACAAAATTAAAATAAAATTAATGTTTGTTATTTACAGAAAATAAAACTCAAAAATGAAATTACATAATAAAAATTAAAAAAACATTAGAGTTTACGAAAATATAAGATCAACAAAGGCAGATATTGCAAAGTATAATTAACAATTTTTTTTTATAGAATAATTGTAAATATTAAATGGTTAATAGATTGGTTCAAAAATTATAAAAGTGTCAAGTGCAGGAGAAAACTGTTTCGAGTGCTGATACCGAGTTACCGATGAAAGGTAATTAACAAACTAAGTGACGTAAAACTGTCATTCAAGTTTACGTATTTAGAATAAAATTTTAAAATATGGAAATGACCATGGCGTTAAGAAATATTAGATTTTTAAACCATAAGTGACATTTTACAGTAACAGTTAAAAAACGAACACAAATCTCTGAAAGTAGGATCAATAGGACACACCTTTTTCCAGTTAAGACAAAATTATCGAATCGCTAACAAGCTGCGTAGCGGAGGTAGTGGGGAGTCCCAATAGAAGGAGACGAAAGTCCGCTCTTGTGTCAAACGGACATTTTTTCTGGAGATCCAGAGAGATGATTCCAAGATGCTGGTCCGTGGCTAAGCCGAAAATTTAGCCCAAGGTGGAAATGGAGATGGTCTGTCTTCGATTTAAAAATTATTCAAAATGTAATAAATTACAAACAGTATTAAAGGCGGCCCTAAAACCGATCATTAGTGAGTGTTACAAAATTCCAGACTCCAAGAAAACTATGGGAGAGGAGGGACAACCACAGTGAAAGTTTTTGGGGCAAGTCAGTATTTTAATAACCTAATATCCATTTATTAAATTCAGTAAATTTTGTAAAATTATAGATTTCTTTAAATAAAAATTTAGTAACTAATTAAAATATATATATATATATATATATATATATATATATATATATATATATATATAAGCAAATGGCTTTCTTTTAAACAAAAATATAAATAGTGGTAATTAAATAAAAAATTATTCAAATATAAAATGCTAGTTCTAAATCTCAAGATTAAAGTTACATCAAGTTATAACAAGTTACAACAAGTTAAAGTTCAACAAAGTCAAGACAAAAAAATATTTAAAATCATTAGTAACATAATTTATTTAAATTCAACCAAAGTAATAGAATAATAAAATTCAGAGAGAAAATCAATAATAAATGAATAATTACTTCAGTTGATATAAATTATTTTATGTCCACTTAAGATGTATATTAAACACCCAGGATCAAATAACTGTAAAGATGAAAATCATATAAATTTGGTTTTGAAATCTTTCAGATTTATATTGGGCACACAAAGATAAATTAAAAATAAAAGTCATTAGGAGGTAACGTTGACTTTAACTTCTAGAAATAATTTTATGGTCATAAAATAAAAGAAATTTGTATAATCTATTGTCATGTTGTATTTAAATATGTATGTAAATTTATGTGTGTAATTTTAAGTCTAAAAAACCACAATGTTCTCAAATGATTACAAATGTTCGAGAATTTTAAATAATAGTGTTAACAACGTAATTGATGAACTTTACACAAGGATTTACATTTATAAACTTTATGAACTATTCAAGTTTATTTCATGTTAAATAACTGCTTCTCAAAATTATAAAAAATAGCAAACTTTCAATAAAATCAAAGTTATTTTTGTAACATATTTTGAAAGAGGAAATTTTAAATTTATACTTTAATTTCAATTTAGTTAAATCAAATTAGAACAAATGGTGTTTACAATTATTATAATTATTCTGTGGTAAATCAACTAAATAAAAAATTTGTGACATTTTTCCAACCATCAACAAGAGTAGGCGTAAATAATTCAAACAAGCTAAAAAAAATTCTTTAAGGAGTATTCTTAAAATAGTAAAGGAGTATATTAAGATTACAACTAAACAAATATTAATAATGAATATATAATTACATAAATGAGAATGAACATTTTGGTTGGTTTTTAAATAAAGTCAAGGGATTTATCCGCTGGCAGATCACGCTCGAAACACCACAGGTACCAGGATATGGTAAGTTGAGTGGGATCCATATTTTGACTGCGGTAGAACTGGCGCGTTTTTGCCCTACAGTACCCATCATCATCATATACAGCTTACGCATAAAACTCGTTAATGTGGTCACGTTTGATAGGGTGTAGAATACGTGTTTTGGGGGCTACGTCACTGGCGGCAATTGAGGTTTAGGAGCGGCAAAATTGGCGACCGTGACAGGAGGTGATTATGGAATAATAAAACTAAGAAATAAAATCATTTAAATAATAAAATTTAAATTAATAAGAACCAAAGTTAAGCAACTTGGAGAAATAAAATTCAGAAACGTAACTATATTAAATTAGTTCGAATTGCGGATCGTTGACAAATTAAAATAATAATAATAATAAGCAAATAAACTAAAAGAATAAATATTAGCCCTGAAATAAGCAGAAGACAGACATCAAAACGGATCATTTTGGCTAAAATATGAAAATATTAGTAAAGAGAAAAACGAAATAAAAAGAAGTTATAAATAATTATAGGAAAATAAAATATCACTATGCTGAAAACAGAAAATTACTACCTTTCTTCAAAGCTGAGAAACAAAAAAAAAACAAGAAAGAGAAAAATAGAAAGCAGTAGAAGAAGAAAGGAGAAGACAAGAAAAACAAGAAAGAGAAAAGGAAAAAGAATTAGAAAAAGAAAGGTAAATAAAAGAAACACAGAAAAGAGAAATAGAAAATGCAGATAGAAAAAAAGACAAGAAGAAAAAAGGTTGAAGGAAAGAGAATTAGATAATGCAGGAAGGGAGGCAGAAAGAGGAAAGAAGGAGAGAATATGAAGTACAATGGAGATGAGGCAACCAAGTTCAAAATAATAGAGAAATACATTAAGGGAGCTGTGATGCATGGTGGAAAGTAATAAAAATAGGGACAGAAACCTATGATTAATTTAGGGACGAATTTGTAAAAACATTTTTGGAGGTTCCACAAACAAGAACGGGTTAGGCGACAAATAAATCAGGGGTGATACTATTCTAATAGCCCTTTTAACATGGCAGAGTTCTTTATCATGATGATAAACCGTGCCAACAATTTAAATCTTGTTATCCCGAAACAACACCTGATTTTCATTATTATGAGACATTTCGGCAGTAATGTGCAGCTAGCGAGCGTAGGAAACCCGACTAACAGTTTAAAGAATGCCATTAAATTCCTACAACAAATAGATAGATGTTTCTGAAAATGAAAGAAAAGGTAACAGAAATGGTAACGAATATACCTCCAGGAGCCCACAAAAGGATGTCACTCCAAACCAAAAACCTAACCCAAACCAGCGATCCTATGGTGATACCAAAGAGCAATCCAAAACCTAGTATCCATAGAACACAAATCCTTACCCAGGACCTAGTGACCAATAAAAAAAAAAAAAAAAATAGGAAGCAGGATCTCTAGTCGGTATAATAAGAGTAGGTTATCCAGGCTAGGGATCCAACATAATCATTATCACAAGGATAGGTTGGTTTACCATCCTGAAAAAAGAAATAAGCCTGGGGGGACTGTCCTTGGGTTTAAGGGACAAATTATTTGAGGAGGAGGAAGACCCAATACAATCAAATGCTATTCAATGTTACATAAACGTTCAAGAAATAAGAACAGAAATTGATACAGAGGCCCAGATGTCTGTGATTCAAACCAACAAATATTTAGCATTAAAACAACAAGGAAATGAGTTTTATGAACTCTCTGTGGCTAATGTTGGTCTTGTCACGCCATTAGGGTTGGGCTTAAAAAGAGTCAACCTACAGACGATGATACCAGTAACATTGATTGCAGGTACCAAGGATCTAGTATTTTTTAATAGTAAATAATCTAAGGGTCGACCTCCTACTAGAAATAAAACCCTTAGGAAAACTGAAATCCCGGATAAACCTAGAACAGTTGTTCATAACATACGAGATAAATGGACATTTGCTACACCAGATCTTTATTAAACCCAGTGTCCTAAAAACCATAAAGCCTACAACAGAAATAAACCAAGCACGAAAAAAATTGACATCAACGTAATTGACATAAAAAATAATTGTACCACTAACTCAAAATTAAAATAAATTCAAAAACAAATTTAAAGATAACGGTGACCCTATTACAAGTAGCAAAATAATATCTGTTGAGCTACAAAAGGTGGGATCAAGTGGTTCTAGCGAGGAGTCTACAACCGGCTTCCTGTGAAGACAAAAGGGCTTCACAAGGAGGTACATTAAAAGGACCCAGTAGGGGGTTTGAGAGATAAAAAGAAGAAGAAACGAGAAAGATTTGTAATGTTCAAATTATAAAAATGCAAGTGAAAAAAAAGAAATATATTCAATTACAAAATTAAAGATGATGGTGACCCAATTAAAGCTAGCGACATAACACCCGTAAAGCTAAATGATAATGAACATTTTGGTTGTTTCAGGGATTTAACCACTGGCATATCACACTTGACACACCACAGGTACCATGATATGGTGAGTCGGTTGGGATCGTATTTGACCGCGCTTGAACCTGCCCTACAGTACCCATCATTCCCATGTACAGCTTACGCGTAAAATGCGTTAATGTGGTCATGTTTGATAGGGTGTGGAGCGCAAGTTTTGGGGGCTACGTCACGGCAATTGAGGTTCGGCCGCGGCAGTACACGCCTACTCTTTTTGCATCCAACTACTTAATAATTTTAATTTTTAAATATAAAGTTCGACTGTGTATTTATTTGCTCGTTCATTGCATCTTTCTTTTTTAACTTTGCTTTATAGAATTCTAAATTTTCTAAAATATATAAAGATCTTTCTTTATTAACATAATGTAAAATTTTTATTTCTTGCCGTATATGGCCCTCTTTAAACAAATGTGTAGCATAATTCGAATAATTTTTCTCATACTTGAGCAACCTTATATGCACTTTATATCTGGTTTCAAATTTTTGTCCTATGAATGTAAGTTGCTTTGCAATAACATTGCGTTTTATAAATTCAGTTTTTACTAAACTTATTTTTAGAAACTTTCTATATTACACTTTAATCTATTCTTTAATGTGTTGTTAGTTTTCATTCTTACTTCTATATTATATTTCTTTAAAAAATTTTTCAATTTATAAACCTCTTTTCCTGTATATGTAAATTTAGCCCATTTTTTTCTCTATATTTCCTTTGTGGGACTTTTCATTCTATTTCTTCTTACCCTAATTTTCCTAAATAACTTTCTTATTGCTTCTTTGTTGTATCCATTATTCTCAGTAATTTTAGATGTATAATACTCAGTTCTTCTTTATATTCTTTTTGCTTTAGTGATATATCTAATAATATGTTAAAAAATGCCTAAATTTTGCTAATTTATGTTCTAGTGGGTAGTTTGATTACGTGTTATTAACATTATTAATTACTTAAACAATAGTTTATGACTATCCAAACTTTATATTTAGTAAATTTGTTAAAACTTACTGAGACAGAACGTTTTCGATCGCTATGTGCCGATCTTCATCAGTGTCTTCTGCTTGGAGATGTTGGGTCAAGCGGTGACAGTTTTAAAGGTTGGTTTTCGATAGTATCAAAGAGAATGTGTGATTTATATTGTGTTTGTTCGTTTAATATGTTTGTATTTTGTGTTTTTCTACGTATGTAAATTTCATATTGTTCTAGTGTGTTGAGATGTGGCCCTTTTTTGTTGATGTGTAGGATTTCTAAATTATGATAAATGTCTGTGTATTTGTGTCCTGTTTCTTTTAAGTGATTGTAAAATGTTGAGTTGGTGTTATGTTTGTGTTCTTCGACTCTTTGTTTAAAGCTGCGACCTGTTTGTCCAATCTAGAATTTGTTACATTCATCGCAGTTTAGTTTGTATACACCTGGTGCTTGTAGCTTATCTTTGTTGTTGGTGTTGTGTTGTATTTTGTATTGCAATGTGTTATTGGTTTTGTATGCTATTTTGTATCCTACTTTTTGAAATTTAGGGCTATTTTGTTTGTTGTTTTGTTTATGAATGGTAATGTGATGTATTTGTTTTCCAGCATTTAGGCATTTTTAACATATTATTAGATATATCACTAAAAAGCAAAAAGAATATAAAGAAGAACTGAATATTATACATCTAAAATTATTGAGAATAATGGATACAACAAAGAGGCAACAAGAAAGTTATTTAGGAAAATTAGGGCAAGAAAAAATAAAATACAAAGTCCCCAAAAATAAATAGAGAGAAAGAAATGGGCTAAATTTACATATACAGGAAAAGAGGTTTATAAATAGGAAATTTTTTTCAAGAAATAAAATATAGAAGTAAGAATGAAAACTAACAACACATTAAAGAATAAATTAAAGTGTAATATAGAAAGTGTCTACAAATAAGTTTAGTAAAAACTGAATTTATAAAATGCAATGTTATTGCAAAGCAACTTACATTCATAGGACAAAAATTTGAAACCAGACATAAAGATCATATAAGGTCGTTCAAGTATGAGAAAAATGATTCAAATTATGCTACAGATTTGTTTAAAGAGGGCCATATACTACAAAAAGTTAAACATTTATAACGCAAAGTCAAAAAAGGAAATGTAATAAACGAGCAAATAAATACAGATTTGAATGTTAAATTTAAAATTATTAAGTAGTTGGATGCAAGAAGCAACAATAGGCATGTAGGAATAGGGAGTGAGGTCTGGAAGTGAGGGGGGCAAGGCTAACAGTATATAAATAACTCAAAGTTTAGGCGAACAATATGATTTAAGTTTTGAAAATAGAGTTTCGCGTCAACAGTGGAAAATATTGAAATGTTAGGAATGGGAGAAAACTGTACTAAAAAATACATTCAATGAATTTTCCAAGAAAATCATGAGTGCATTACCGCAAGTCTGAAAATTATTAGGTTTAGTGGGGAAAAGGAAACGAACTAGAGAAGACTTAGTTGTGAATTGAGCCCAGACTTAGTTGTGAATTGAGCCCAGATCAGACGTCTTGTCTGAACATGAGTATAGAACTTTTGTTTTGTCCTATCACTTCTCACAAAATTGTACTTATCCGATCAGGTCTTCAATCTGACCTTGTATTTCATTTCAATTCAACAAGGCGTATATTTTGCTGTTTACACACTATGTTTTATTGGATAGGATATGTCCTGTCCTACAACACGTACAATAAAACGTACCGAGTAAACTGACCTTAAAGATTAAAGGAGAAAAATTAAAATTTTTAACTAAACTCTCTACTTTTTCTGCAAAATCATTAACATAATAAAAGAATGATAATTTTACCCTTATCTAAATGACTGGTAGTACTGGAAGATGTTATACTATCACCATATCCTGATTCATCTTCCTGTGGTTGTAAAGAAACTTTTCCATGTTTATTATTTGGTTTACCCTCTGTCCTTGTGACCAATATGTTTTTGTGTTGTGAAGTGATCAGAATATCATCTTCAAAATCTACAAAACAATGTTGCCATCAAATCGTTAATACATAATTCAATAATAGTGATGAAAAATAAATTGATTCTTTTCACTATAGGTCACTTGTTTCTAAACAATTATAATTTTTTAATAATTTACAAATCTAATAACCTAACACTCAACCTCTGAGGAAAATATACAAATATTCACACACATATTTCTTTCTTTGGAAATATTACATTCTTTATTAAAAAAATACCTATATAATAATTTCTTAAATATTATCAACTGTTTTGTGAGTTACTTTGTCCACAAAAAACTACACAGAGGAATTAAACACAAATATTTAGCTCACAAAAACGGATATAATCATTATTCAATAGACAAACTACACAGAAAAATACTCAACAAGAACAATAACAAAAACACGAACACAAACAAATTTATCACCCTCACATACATAAACAAACTCACAAATGAAATAGCACACCAATTCAAGAAAGCAGGATACAATGTAGCTTACAGAACAACAAATAAAAGGAAAGCGGTTATGAGACACAACATTAATAACAACACCAACACATAACCCGGAAATATACAAACTATAATGCAATGACTGCAATAAGTTATATATTGGACAAACAGGCAGATCTTTCACAGAAAGATATAAAGAACACAAAAAAGCACTGTACACTATTATTGAATCTACCTTTGCATATCACCTCAGGGACTAAACACTCATGCAATAGTATGAAAAATAACATGAGACTACTCCACAAATACAAAAAAGGCCATAAATTAAACACACTGTATCAATATGAAACATATGAATATAGCAACACACATAAAATGACATCCCAAATGAACAAATACGACACAGATCACACATACTCTTCGATCACATCACTTTAACTTTCAAAATAATGGTACCGAGGAAGCAGAAAAGATGAGTTCCTCCTCAGACCGAAAGGTGCCTCATCACACAAGGTAAAATTAATGGACTTAGTGGTGGATAAAAGTATTTACAATAGCAATATATTAACTTTATATATATATATATATATATATATATATATATATATATATATATTGTAACATTTATAGAATGGGCTATATAATGTTGTTTAAGAACTGGAAGAATAGATTAGAAATAACTCACACAAAATGTGAAATCGGAGAAATTCATTAAGAGATTGGTTAGGGGATTAAATTAAAACTAATTTAAGGTGAAAGCCTAAAAAAAAATTTTTAACATATAAAAAAACTCTGAACTGGAAAGAATGCATTAGGAAATTTGTTGGATCAAATAACCTAACAAATAAAATTAGAACAAGATAATCTAATAATAATAAAATTTAAAAAATTGTAAACTTTGTTAACATAGGGCATAAATAATTACTTAAAAGAGAAGGTAAAACACAATTATAAACAATGAAGTGAGATAGGGTTTAAGTTTACATTAACCCATGCCAAACACACACATTTCGGAATTATTACAAAAGAAAAAAAACAAAGACACTGCACACACAAATAATAGTAATTAAATAAACACTGGAAGGTTTGTTGAGGATGGAATAGGTGAAGCAGTGTGTTAACCAAATTAAAACGGTTGAAAACAATTTCATGAAAGCAGGATATGGATCAAAAGGAATCCAAAATGGCCGACGTTAGTTGATCAAATTTAATCCAAGAAAGTAGGTCAGAGTTACAGTTGACTCTAGTGGGAGAAAAAGGAACTTCATTACATGAAAGCAAAGGTTTATGGGTAATAATTATGGAATTGGAGAAGGAGTCCTCGCCATGTTTAAATTTTTTAAAAAAGTAAAGGACGCGTCAGCCAAAGGAAGTGAAGCCATTTTTAGAAGCCAAAATCACGTTTGGAGCATATCATCAAAATTATACGAATTTGTGAAGAAACGTGGCCAAAATAAAACGAAAATAAGTGAATTTAAAACTTATAATACAGTTTATTATAATTAAAGTAACCAATAAGAATTTAATTGTGTGTGAAACATAAATCTTAAAGAGAACTGAATCCTATATGAACCAGCAAAATTCCGAAAATCAATAAGTACATAGCGCTAGAAAAATAACCTTTAGTGAACTTTTAAAGTTATAAAAAGAAAATTATAAGAAAATCTAAAATTGTAAATTATTAGAATATCTTGAAATAATATAATAGTTTAGTAGTAAGAAAGCCTAATCCAGTTCAAACAAGTTAGGGACCTTTTTCTTATTCCAAATTTAAGATTTTACATTAGGAAGCTAATTATTAAACAATATATATATATATATATATATATATATATATATATATATATATATATATATATATATATATATATATAATTCTTGTATTTGTATTTTGACTTAGTTCTTTATTAATACACAAGAAAACATATTGCAATATATATATTCTTGATATTTTACGTTATCCATTGTTTTTCCGTTGCATTGACTTTATGAAGTTAATATATTACTATTGTAAGTAATTTTATCCACCATTAAGTGCAATGATTTTACCTTGAGTGATGACTCAAGGTAAAATCATTGCACTTAATGGTGGATAAAATTACTTACAATAGTAATATATTAACTTCATATATATATATATATATGAAGTTAATATATTACTATTGTAAGTAATTTTACTTACAGTAAAATTACTTACAATAGTAATATATTAACTTCATAAAGTCAGTGCAACGGAAAAACAATGGATAACGTAAAATATCAAGAATATATATATATATATATATATATATATATATATATATATATATATATATAGGAATTTTTGGACTTGATAGGAGACTGACCGACTTACCTAAAGGCAATAGTCCAAAACTGCAATCTCTTTGGAAATAAGCACATATAAAACACATATAAAACACTTAATACACTTTTATTTGAAATATTTCGATCAACATGATCTTCTTCAGTCAAGAAAGAGAAAAACAAAAGCGTATTTTGTTACAAAAATACCTTATTACAATAAAAAACTTAATAGTCACTCACCGTAACACCCTAAACTATAACAATAAATTAAAATACCACACAAGATTATATCCATTCAAACCATGCGCACCAGTATTATCAGGGATACCTAAAATCCACAAACCCAACACACCATTTAGACCACTAATAAATTTCACAACAGCACCATCCTACATAATCGCAAAAATTCTAGACAAAATCCTAAGATCTAAAATACATATCAACAACACATACAATATAAAAAATGGATACGAATTAATTAATAAAATAAAAACGATAAAAACAAACAGCAACACAAAAATAATAAGTTATGACATAACTAACATGTACCCTAGTATCCCAATAGAAGAAACCATAGAAATAATAAAAAACAAACTGATACACAATAACGAAAAAAGAAACATAATAGATAGTATCATTACGCTAACCAAACACATATGTAACCAAAATTACTTCCAATTTAACAATAAATATTATAAACAAACAACAGGACTCCCCATGGGTTCACCCATATCTTCTGTCATGTCAGAAATACATTTACAACACTTCGAACAAATAATAATTAAACCTATAATAAACACACACAATACCTCACTATGGACAAGGTATGTAGACGATATACTTGTAATATACCAACCTATCATTCACAACGAACACGTCATAATATTAAACAAACTAAATACATACAACGAAAACATACAATTCACCGTTGAAACAGAAACAAATAGAACAATCAACTTCCTCGACATTACTTTAAATATAAATGATAATAAAATAGAAACTACAGTATACAGGAAACCTACTTCCAACAACACCACAATACACTACAAATCTAACCACCCCTGGACACATAAAATTAACACTTACAGTAACATGATAAATAAAGCAATAAAATACACACAGGATAACAAACAAAAATTAAATGAAGAATTAGATAACATTACAAAAATAGAATAGAAAATGGATACAACAAACACATTATAAAAAATATATACAATAAATTCACAAAAAAACCTAACCTCAACACAACACTACAACCGGAACACGAAAATAATGAAAATAAAAAAATCTACCTAAAATATAAATACACCAATAACAAAATAGAAAAAATAACAAATATATACAACAAAGAATACTACACTCCAACTTACAAACCAAACAACAAAATAATAAAATATCTTAATAACACAAACCACATAACAAATTCAGAAAAACATAACCTATCAGGAATTTACAAAATCACATGCAACAACTGTAACGCTTTTTACATAGGAAAAACAAGCAGAACATTTAAAATAAGATTTGAAGAACATTATAGAGCATTCAAAAACAAAAATTCTAAAGTATCAAATGTTGCAGCACACCTAATATCCCATAAACACGAAATAACAAATTACGAAAATAACCTAACCATACTTGAAATAAATAACAACCCAATAGAACTAAACTCACTAGAAAAATACCACATTTATAAAAACATACACAACAATTTAATGAATCTACAAACAACATATACAGAAGACATACTATATAGAAATATCATACACACAGATCAAGAAAAAGTGCGCGTAACATCAACTTCACAGACCGAACATCTACAACAGAGAAGCATCAGTGATTCGACAATGGTCAATTGACCGAAAGGTACCTCATCACTCAAGGTAAAATTATTGCACTTAATGGTGGATAAAATTACTTACATAGTAATATATTAACTTCATATATATATATATATATATATATATATATATATTATTTAGTAGGTTGTTAATCTTGTGTAATATAAATAGAAATATGACAATGCAGCAATAAAATCTCAAATTATCCCTTACCCTGTTATGATAGAAGAAGCAAATATTTACAGTATAACATCATAATGGGCCTTGTTAAACTGTCGCCTATTGTAAACATTGCAATGAACAAGGTTTACATGAATTGTAAATGTTACAGCATTACTGGGAGGCAATAAGGGACTGAATTGGTGAGATAATGGACTGAATATAACTGTAAAATGTGGATTATTTGCTATAAATAATATTGCTTTAAAATTTAATGAAATTTTTATTTTATTGATGATAAAATTCTATTACATAATATGTATTTGCTTATTTAAATGTTGTCATCCAAGACCGACATATTTAATAAAGATATAAAAAAACAGATATAGAAAAATTACTAGGAACTAAAAGATTCCAAGTTAAACATGTTTTATTTGAGTTTATAAGTTCAACATTTAGTTTGATATGTTTTTCTAAACACTATTTCATCAAATATGTTGCACTAAAAACTACTTTAATGTCCAGCGCTGTCTTGAATGGATTAGCTTTTACTTATTCCCCTAAGATAATGTTAAGATAAACATTATATTTAACTACAAAAGCACTGGGGCCTGGTGAGACAAGACAAAGTTGTTCCTCCTTTATAACAGATGACCTTTTGTTATGTAGCTTCTACTGACATATCTGGAATAAAATAATTGTACTGTCCCATAAACAATGACTCTGATGATCAAATCAATTTTAGAAATAAATAACATATCTGAGCTTTATTATAAATGCAATCTTACTGTCATGTGATAACTGATTAATAAATTTATTGTGTTAAAATCAAATTTTCTATAATGTTAACTAGACAGTTAAAGGATATCATTATTTGACTATGTTTATGAATATAATAAATGTACATAAAAGTCTGTTCTACCATTTATGTGAGCTTTAAAATATGGCGTTACCATTATTTAATTTTTTAATATTTCAATCTCCTCAAATTATTAACATTGGTAAAAACAATATAGGACAAAAATAGCGTCAAATATATAATATAAATTGTATAAAATGTACTTTGTTTATCACAATAACTGAATAATATTGACAAAGGGTTTTGTTTTACAATTTTCTAACAACAGCAGAAAATAATTTTAAAGTCAAAGAAAACTATCGCAAGTAAAATTATGAAAAAACTCAAAATAAATTATTTTGCGTATATTGTGCAAACAGTTTAACTTAGAGTATCCATGCTTTCTTAGGCTAACAAAACTATAATAATGGTATAAATGATATTTGTGTAAAACATGAAAAATATTATGCATGAAAAAACTATAAAATGTACCTGAATCATCATCTTCCAAAATAATATCACTATCTTCATCTTCTGCATACAAAGGTTGGTTTTTCGAAGTAGAGGAATTACCAGGATGGATATCTGTAAAATTAATAGCATAATTCAAATTACAATATTTATGTTTTAAAAACACCATAAATCACAATCCTTTTATTTATAATGTAACACTCTTAAAAATAAGGTGTTACATATAAATTCATTTATATATTTAAGTTTTCTTTAATAATTATATCGTCCCAATATAAAAGAAATTTTTTGTTTTCTTGGTGCACATTGTGAATCTAGTGTAGGTAGTAAGCGCTCCTAGCAGGCGAAATTGAAAACTATCATACAAGTTAGTAACTTAAGGTAATTAACCACATCACGCCATGTGACGAAAGCATGAGGCGATACTTGTGAACCAATCAGAATATTCATATATATAAATAAGGGTGGGAGTTTGTTTGAAAATTTCATTTAGCGCGTCCTTGCAACGACCCCACTTCTCCAAAAGTCTTCGAACGAGACGGACGAGATGGCACTTTCGGACATAACTTAGAAATTTATAAGCTTCCAGTATTCAAAATTTAAGATGTCAAGGCCGGTACCAAATTTTATTAAAGCAACAAAAGAAGAAGTCAGAAGCGATTATTTATGTGTTTCAAATAAGTAAAAGTTTATATCATTTTTGTTCAAGAGCGCTGATTGCAAGAGCGATGTGTTAAGTGTTAAGTGTACAAAAGCCATGTGCAGTGTTTAATGGTATATGTTATAGTGTTTTACAAGTAATGTGCACAACCAGGTACGTTTTAGATAATAATAAAGAAAATGTATTTTAATGTTAACTAAGTTGAATTTTTAATTGATAAACGGTTAACACATGAACGGTAGAAATTGTCCTTTGAATATTCATTTCTAAAATTAAATTGGAAAACTTAAGTTACTACCTTCTCGATATATATAAATTTTAAAGGTTAATAAGTAATTAAAATGTATGGAATAATTAGCAGTAATTAAAAGTTAATTACTCGACACATTGGTGTCATTTGTTCTTTTGTAATTTGTCATTGATTAATAAATGGTTAGCTTTGTATTTTAAAACTTTCAATTCTCATTTCTCAAGTAACCTAGTTCTACCTTCAAGATTAGAAGACCGTTTACAGAGAGACATTATTATGTCTGAGCTGTAACGGAGAACTAGATCCCTGGTAAGTAAGGTTAATTAATTTGTTAATTAGTAATTAACACACATTTTTAATAAAGATAAAAGTAAAACTTACCTAGCAAAAAGGGCTTGAACATTACAATAACCTAGCCAATAAATATGGCAATCTATAAAACTATATAATATAGAACATCATTCTATTAGACTTTTCTTGTTGGAGAAAATCCTGGATGACTATGTTTTGATATGTACAGAAAGAGGATAACTGAAGCTGACACAATGAAGAAATTACTTCTGGAAGATTATAATCAGGGAAGAAATACATGAATTTTAGTTTCAGATCTAAAGTGGCTGAGTGTGTATTGGTGAGTTTCATTTACCTCTAAGATAGGTTTGTATGGCTGAAACATTAAATTGGCTTGTATAATTATATTGTTAACTTTTTTAATTCTTTCTTGATCTCAGCTTTATCAGAGATAGGATTTAGGGCAAACTTGACAATTAGGAAAAACAACTCATAAAAATATATGCAACTATGTATAATATCCTCTTGAACTGCACATCATATGCTCACATGGTGTAAAAAAAAGATAGAAGGTATACTTTCCTTTACAATAAGGTACTTCTTAAAGTAAGGAAAGCTGTAAGTCTTGGTTTGGCGAAGTCAAACAAATTAGGAATAGATGAACATATCAATTCAATTGTTGTGTGTGTGTGTGTGTACACTTGTCGGGAGTTTCGTCTGCAAAGCGAGCACATTGTGGGATCGCCAATTTTTGTGGGGAGTCCCCAAAACGCCACATATGGTTTTAATAGCTGAAACTTCTTTATCTATATGTCTTATCATCAGAAAACACGTTTAATTTAATTTTTGAAGACGACCCCACAACGTCATTATTTTGCATACGACTGATTTTCGCACACCTCCGAACGCTTCCTAGTTTTAGCACCACAGAGCACTAGCGTCGCTAAACGGTGTACACACTGTGTACTTTTACTTGTCGGCGAGCTTTTATGACGAACTGGAATTTACACCCACTTCTTGTTTATGGTACGTTTAGGGGATTTTTCGTATGACACACTTCTTGTGGAGAGTGTCTTGTGACAACTTCAGACACATAGCCGACGCCAATATCTTTACACTAATTAGTTGTTTTAAAAACACAAATCGTGTAGTGCCAAAGAGGCTATTCAATTTATTCTTTTTAAAATTACAAAACCCAGACTAATTATTTCCATATTTATTTATTATATATCTCTGAACAATTTTTCTTAATATATTTAATTATCTGGGCTTAATATCTTGTATTTAGTTACATTTTTTAGGGTAAAGATAATTGTCTTAGAGAGTTACAAACATTTTTACCAGGTAACAGTTTAACTTAGAGTATCCATGCTTTCGTAGGCTAACAAAACTATAATAATGGTATAAATGATATTTGTGTAAAACATGAAAATATTAAGCATGAAAAACTATAAAATGTACCTGAATCATCATCTTCCAAAATAATATCACTATCTTCATCTTCTACACACAAAGGTTGGTTTTTCGAAGTAGAGGAATTACCAGGATGGATATCTGTAAAATAAATAGCATAATTCAAATTACAATATATTTATGTTTTAAAAACACCATAAATCACAATCCTTTTATTTATAACCTAGCCAATAACTATGGCAACCTATAAAACTATATAATATAGAACATCCTTCTATTAGACTTTTCTTGTTGGAGAAAATCCTGGATGACTATGTTTTGATATGTGCAGAAAGAGGATAACTGAAGCTGACACAATGAAGAAATTAGTTCTGGAAGATTATAATCAGGGGAGAACTACATGAATTTTAGTTTCAGATCCAAAGTGGATGAGTGTGTATTGGTGAGTTTCATTTACCTCTAAGATAGGTTTGTATGGCTGAAACATTAAATTGGCTTGTATAATTATATCGTTAATTTTTTAAATTCTTTCTTGATCTCAGCTTTATCAGAGATAGGATTTAGGGCAAACTTGACAATTAGGAAAAACAACTCATAAAAATATATGCAACTATGTATAATATCCTCTTGAACTGCACAACATATGCTCACATGGTGTAAAAAAAAGATAGAAGGTATACTTTCCTTTACAATAAGGTACTTCTTAAAGTAAGGAAAGCTGTAAGTCTTGGTTTGGCGAAGTCAAACAAATTAGGAATAGATGAACATATCAATTCAATTGTTGTGTGTGTGTGTGAGGACACTTGTCGGGAGTTTCGTCTGCAAAGCGAGCGCATTGTGGGGTCGCCAATTTTTGTGGGGAGTCCCCAAAACGCCACCTATGGTTTTAATAGCTGAAACTTGTTTATCTATATGTCTTATCATCAGAAAACACGTTTAATTTAGTTTTTTAGGACGACCCCACAACGTCATTGGTAAAAGAGACAAATCATGTAACGTCTTTGCAGGTTCTCTTAAATTCAAAGACGGACCATATACAACTAGCCACAGAAGGTGATTCACTTCGTCAGTTAGAATTTCTAGCTTCTGTGACAAATCACCACATTTATAGCAAGGTTTTGTAGCAGTTAGAGAGTGGCATAAGTTTTTCGATCAACATTTGGTTGAGCTGATCTATAAATTTTCCTTCCTTCACCAAATGATATTCTCTCCTTAGCCATGACATCCAGGATAGTCTTCTCCTCTTTATTTTTAAAGTGATGACAGTTTTAAGATCCTGTCGAATGTTCACTACCTCAGTTGGCGCACTTCGGGGTATTAACGCCATCCTTTTCATCATTGCCTTCCATGGTCTACATTGGCCGCATACCTCTACTTAGAATTATTGTGCCCAAAACTCTGACACTTGAAGCATCGTAAAGAGTTAGCTACATAAAGCCTTACTGAGAGTCTTTGGTAACTAGCATGTATGTATTTAAGTAGCTCTGGTTTTCAAGAGTGAGAATAAACAAGTCTGTTACTACTTTCTCGCCTTTGTCCATCATCATAATAGGCAATACATCCATAACTGACTGAAAAGACAGTACTGACTTCATTCCTTCGACAGAGATCTTCATCAAATCTCTACATTTAACGATTTTCTTTAAAAAATTCAAGGATCTATGGGGAGCCACAGATACCATTACCTGGTTAAAAAAGGAGGTCATTTTCAGAAGAGAATGGGTTCGCTTCTTATTACAGGTTGCAACCAGCAGTGTCCTATTTCTTTGATTCTTTATAGATCCCACAGCACCTCCAGCACAGGCAGTAATCACCTTATTAATAAGGAAAGGAGAAACTTTTGAAAGATCCTTTCCATCTTTGATACATGAAAATATTAAATATTTTGGTGATGGCAATGCTAGTGATGTTGCCAACAACAATTCCTTACTCTTATCATTCACCCTAGGCTCATCTGGAGATTCCTGGCTTATACTTCTTAAAGGAGCTCCAAGTAACGTTTTTGGTTGTTCCAAAAATTTGTTTAAAGCCAGGCGTCGTATCAGCCTTTACGGGACTATAGGAACAGGTGGGATTATAGAAACGGGGGAAACCATAGGAACGGGTATATACTTGAATTAATTGTGATAGATTCCAACCCCAAAAACCTAGGGCCTGTTGTTTTACTCGTTAGCTCGACTGGATGGACATCAGTTGAGAGCTTGTAATATTGTGCACAAGCTCCAACATCTAGCCCTTCAAATGGAGCCTGACAATTACGTCTTTCTGGAAATTTCCCTTTGATTATACAGTCAACAAACTATATTTCAATCAAGGGATTCCACTAATTACCTAACTCATGAGATATACACAAAAATTGTTTAGTTGCGTTTAACATTCAAAGAGATACCTCAGTCTTATAAGTTTACTGAAATAAATTACCTACAAAATGAAATACAAACTATTTGCAAAATATTGAAATACCAAATATTTTTGTAGGATATTTGATTAAAAACATTATCTGGGCTTGACCATTATATCTTATTATATTATTATTTTTCCATTATAAATATTTTTGTGCTAATCTTCCATTTTATCTTGCCTTATATTGTAAATTTCTTAAATGGAATATGTATGTAAGCAAAAATTCACTGTGATTTTTAATATATGACCAAAACATTCTAACAGAGTTGAAATATAAGATATAAGTTGTAAAAACACTGCTGACTCCTCCCTTTTTGCTACTTAGACCCATAGCTACAAGATTTGGAAATAAATAATGCTTATTTATGTACTAGTGTCTGTTACTGATGATAAACTAATTTATTTGTTTATGTGATTTGTTTGCTTAAGCTGCTTGACATTTAGAGAATCTATTTGTCATTACATATATATACATATATATTGTAACATTTATAGAATGGGCTATATAATATTATTTAAGAATTGGAAAATATATTAGAAATAACTCACACAAAATTTAGAAAGAAATTCATAAAGATTTTGGTTAGGTTAAATTGAAATTAAATTTAGGTAAAAGCATAGAATTATAAACAAGGTATTTGAACTGAAAAATCCATTAAGAAATTTGTTGTATCAAATAAAATTTAAAATAAGAAAATCTAATAATAGTTATGTGTAAACAGATTTGTAAACTGTAGGAACATAGGGCTAAGTAATTACTTGAAGGAGAAAGTGAACACGTTTGTAAACAAAAGAAAATTGTAAACAATGAAAGGTTATGTTTATGAAAGACCAAGCAAAACACACACAATTCAGAACTATTTCAAAAGTAAAACACAAAGACACTTCACACACTAATAATATTAATAAAATAAACACTGGAAGGTTTGTTGACGATAGGAAATTGAAACAGTAAGTTTCAATCAGGTTTAACCAAGTTAAAACGCCATTCTAAACAAACGTGTGATATGTCAGCTGTAAAACAGATGTAGGTCAGTGTGACAATCGATTTTAGTGAAGAAAAAGAAAACAAACTAGATTACAGGCAACATGTGTTTTTTGGAGAAGAAAGGCGGCCATATTTTAAGAATTTTAGAAAAAAAGGACGCGTAGTGAGAGTGGAGTGGATTCTAGCGTGGGTGACGCTACGAGAGGAAGCAGACCTTGCTGACCAGTCAAAATTCTATTTTTTTTGAAAGAGTTCGTCTAAATTATACAGTTTTGTGAGTAAACTTGGCCAGATTAAACAGGAATAAGAAAATTGAAAGAGTTAATACAGTGAAAATATAATTTGAAAGAACTAAAACGGATTTAAGTGTGTGAATTGTTTAAATTGGAGAGAACGGGAATTTACGTAAGCGACCAGCAAAATTTTGATATTTATTAATTTGAGTAATAGCGCTATAAAAATAACTTTAATGGACTTTTAAGATAATAAAGAAGTTTAAATTTGTATATTAGGATATCTTGTAGTTAATTAATAGTAAGAAATAAATCCAGTTCAAATAGTTTGGCTTTTTTTTTGCATTTTCAAAATTTAATATTGTTTGTTCAAAATTTATTTAATTCACCTAAGAATTTCTAAAAATATAGCCCATACTATAACCCCGAGATATAAAGAGATCTTAAACTAGCCAAAGGTATTAAAATGTGGTAACTAAAAAATTAAAAGAAAATAAGAGTTAGTATATTTTGTTAAAAGTTGTGAAGTTTATTTTTGTTCTGTTTATTGTGTTAATTGTTTACTTGTTGAATTAATAAATAATTGTAATAAAGAATTTAAATTACAAATGCCTGAGTAGTGTTGTGTGTTATAAAAATTACTTTACATTTGGCACACCAACGTGGGGTACGATTATTAGAAAAATAATAATAAAGAATAAATTATTCAGGAGTTTGTGTTTTTAATAAGAAATAAAATATCTTATAATAAGAAAAAAAATTTTATTTAGAGGGATTTTGAATCAAAATTAATTTAGAACTTTTTATATGAAAAACATTTGAACTGAAAATAGATTTAGACAAAATTTTGTAAAATTAAATACTGAGTTGAATAGTCAAGGCTAGGTTGTTTTGTAAAATAAGTTTACTAATAGCTTAAATATGTCTGATGAGAGGGAATTATACAATTTGCGGAGAGAAAAAGCTAAAAAAACAGAAAAAGGGGAACAATTAGAAAAGAGTAGGCGGAAAAGGGCGATAGAAACAGAAGGGGCTGCTCAGGGGAGATTTGTTAGTTTTCAGGAGGGGATCGAAAACAGGGAGGAAAATATTATAGGCGAGCTGGTAGTTGTAGGGGACCAGGAAAAAGGGACAAGTTTGGAAGTGCAAGAAATAGAAATGGAAGGCACAGATATGCCAATACCAAACATGGAGGTAGATGAAGATAGGGGACTACCACTTGTAGAAATTGAACAGGAACGAAGGGGTAGTGAAAGTGGAAGTAGAAATAATGATGACTGGATAAAAAAATTGTTCGAAAGCAACCAAAACTTACTAAAAGAAATAAATAAAGGGAATGAGAAAATAAAAGAGGAGATGAAGGATATGAGAGAGGATCTAGATAGAAAATTAGATATAAATAATGAAAATATGAATAGAAAATTAGATAAGATAGATGAAATAAAAGGGGAAATGAAAGATATGAGTGAGGATATGAGGGAAATAAACAAAAAATTAGAGGAAAATAGAGACGAAATGAGAGAGATGAAGGAAGATTTCAAATTCATAACACAGGAAATAAGGGAGGAAAGTAAGAAAATGATAGAGGATATGAGGCGACAGTTGAGGACAGAGACTAATACTGTAATAGAGGATGTGAGAAGAGACTTAGAGGAGAAAGATAGAGAATTAGAGGAGAAGATTACGAAAAATTTTGAGGAAACAAAAGAAATAATAGCTGATGTGGTAGAATTTAATAAAAAAGAGATAGAGAAAGTAGAAAATATAACTAAGAAAAACACAGAAGAGTTAGGAGAGTTGAAATTAAAGGTGATAGGAGAAAGAAAGATAACAGATGAGCGTTTTAGGAAAGTTGAAGATGATAAGGAGAAAATATTAGGAGAGCAGGGAAGGTTAGGAGATAGAATTAACAAAATCGAGAGTACTAATGAAAATAAGGGTGAGCAGATAAGGGTGATTCAGGTATCGTGCGGGAAACAGGAAAAGGGTCCTAAGTTCAATGGAAGGAATGGAAATCCTGTAGAATTCATTAAAAGGTTAGAGAGGTTTTTTGAAAAAATATTGGGCGATAGGTATATGGAGGAAGGTGAGGATGACTGGCGGAGTAGTATGGATGAGGCATTAGAGGCTGGGGCAGCCAGATGGTGGGAGTCTATAAGGGAGGATGTAGAAAATTATGAGGAATGGAAAGATCGATTTATAAATAGGTATTGGGCAAAGGAGATCCAGGAGGGAATAAGAGACAGGATTGATGTAGAAAGATACAGAGAAGGAGGCGATTTAGCCAGAACGGATTACTTTGTGGAAAGAGTGATGCTGTTAAGAAATATGGTACCTCCCCTAAGCGAAGAAGAAGTAGTACGGAAATTAAGCAGACATTTCGGTGAAAAAATTCAAGCCGCAAAGAGGGTCCAGAACATTAGAACGGTCAGAGAGATGGAGAGACTCCTAAATGAGGAGGATATAGAAGACAGAAATAGAGTTATTAGGCAAAGAGGCAGACCATGGGAAAGACCACCCATGAGAATAGAACCAAGCCGATACCGAGAGCGGACATTAGAGACAGGGAGAGCGCCACAAGGGGACAGAAGGTTCCCAAACCAGAATGGTTTTGGGGGACAAATAAATAGGGGAGGAATAACTGAACCGAGAAATAGATTTGGAAACGGGTTTAGACCGACCGTTCAGTTTTATAATCGACGGATAGATGACCACATGAATAGGGGACCGGAAAGAATACAGCCGCAGACCAGGGAGATAGGGTACAGGGGTCACAGAGATGATCCAAGGAATATAGGAAGCCGAGATAGGCCTAATAAGGATGTAAACAGCATACAGATACGACCAAAGGAATCGACCAGTGGAAGATGTGAGGGAGACCAGGGGACCTCGGAAAACTAGAGGGCACTGGTGATACCTCTTTGCATCATGGGAACACTACAGGGGATGCTGAAGAGAGAAAGCCAGTGCTAAAGAGCCTCGGAAATATTAATTGTGACAAGAATAAGGGTAACAAGCAATTTAATGAAAATACGGATTTGGGGTTAGGAATAATTAACAACGTATTAATAGATAGGGAATTTTTGGAAAGTGAGGGGAAGGAGCGAAATTTGAATTTAGAACAAAACAAAATATATATGAGCCCAGAAATAGAGATAGAATTTAAACAGGTTAGGGTTACAGCCTTAATAGATACAGGTAGTAATATTACATATATTCAGGAAAAATGGTATAATATAAATAAGGAAAAACTAGGAAGAGTAGAAACGTTGCCAATCAGAGCAATGGACATTAGGACAGCAACAAATAAAAAGAGTAAAAAAATTAATAAAATTGTTCTGATAATGGGAAGATTAGGTGGGATTGATTACCCATTTCAATGTTTCATCATACCAGGCCTATTGAGAGAAATGATCATAGGGATGGATATATTAAAAAATACAAAGGCTGATATAAGTTGTGAGGAGTGGAGTATAAAATTGAAATATTTGGAAAACTATATTAAAATAGATATGAAAGAAACGGAGGGTGAAAATGATGACGAAAGATTTAATAATAACGAGGTACAAAATTTAGAAAGGGAAGATAATGTAATTAACGAGTTCGATCAAATTGATGAGGAATGGGAAAATTTAGATAATTTAGGACAGGGGGACCAAAATTATGAGAAACAAAATGAAACAGAAGGGGAAATTAGTGATAGAGATATTATGGAAAGTATCGGAGATGACCGTGTAACAGATAGGCAAAAACTGGAGTTGGTGGAGATAATAAAGCAATATAAGGATGTATTTTCAGATAGACCTGGAGTGTGTAAAGGATATAGACATGAGATAAAAGTAAGAACAGATTTACCATTTTATCAAAGAAACTATCCTGTGCCCACAAAGTATCAAGAAGCGGTACAAAGAGAAATTGACAAAATGTTGGAGATGAAAATAATAGAAAAAAGTAATAGCCCTTATATTAACCCTATTATTCCTGTCATAAAAAGTAATGGAGAAATAAGATTGTGCCTGGACGCAAGGAAACTGAACGAAATCATAATACCAGATTACGAGTGTTACCAGGGTATTAATGAAATATTACATAAGGCAAGAAAGGTAAAATACCTGAGTTCTATGGACCTCACGAATAGTTTTTGGCAGGTGGAGTTGGAGCCAGAATCCAGAAAATTCACAGCTTTTCAGTATAATGGA
The DNA here is from genome assembly GCA_036971475.1 of Prosapia bicincta. NCBI lineage: Eukaryota > Metazoa > Arthropoda > Insecta > Hemiptera > Cercopidae > Prosapia > Prosapia bicincta. The sequence goes on along the minus strand of JBAIZL010000005.1, from coordinate 232,831,862 downwards.
AAGACATATCATTTCATTGTGACACCTTATGGGCTAAAAACATCATTAGCAGCTTTAGCAAGAGCTATGGGTAGAATAATGGGAAATGAATTAGAACCATTCACTTTAGTATATGTAGACGACATTGTATGCATGTCACAGAGTTTTGAAGAACATAAAAACCATTTAAAAAAATTATTTATGACATTTAGGGAAAATAATATCAAAATTAAATTATCAAAAACTGAGTTTTGTAAAGAAAACATAGCATTTTTAGGTTATAGGTTGACAACTGAGGGAATAGAGATAGATAAGGACAAAATTAAGGCTGTAATGGAATTCCCCACACCAAAGAACGTTAAGCAATTAAAAGGGTTTATAGGCCTTGCAAATTATTACAACAAGTTTGTAGACCACTATTCGAAATTAGTAGAGCCACTTCTGAAACTCTTGAGACATGAAACAAAATTTAAATGGACAGATTTAGAGGAACAAAATTTTAGAAAATTAAAGGAAGCATTTATAGATACCAACGTACTAAAACACCCTGATTATTCAAAAACGTTTTATTTACAGACAGATGCAAGCGAATATGCTATTGGGGGGCATCTGTACCAGGTAACAGAGACTGGACAGAAACAGGCAATTATGTTTATGAGCCGAACCCTAAAAGGTAGTGAGATACGATATTATACGACTGAAAAAGAATTATTGGCTGTGTTGTTTTGTCTACAGAAGGCTAGACAGGTTATACTGGGGAGAAAAGTAATAATACAAACTGACCACCAGGCTTTGACTTTCATAAAGACTTGCAGAATATTAAATTCAAGACTATATCGTTGGATATTGCTCATGCAGGAATATGATTTTGAGATTGAGTATTGTAAAGGAAAGGAGAACGTGGTGGCAGACATATTAAGTCGTAACCCATGGGATAAGATAGAGCCAAAACATATAGAGAATCAAAATAAGTTTAGTATCAATTTAATGGAAAGAGTAATAAGTAGGGAAGTAGTGACAAAATTGACAAAACTTAATGAGCTTCAGTGGGGTGATTTAGAATTAAGAAATATTATTGAAAATGTCCAGGAATACAATTCGAAATTCAAAATTGAAAATAACATACTATATAAAAATTGTAAAACAAGTTGGAAAATAATAGTACCCAGAGAGTTAATAAATGTATTAGTGATATCATGCCATGAGTACTATATGCATATAGGGGCCAAGAAGTGCTATAGTATAATAAATGAATTATTCACATGGAAAAAGATGTATAAGGAGATTAAATACCTTTTAAAATACTGTGACACTTGTCAGAGGGTGAAACACACAAATCAAACTTGTTATGGGGTGATGAAAGGAATCAAGGTAGAAGGGCCTAAAGAGCAACTGTCTATTGACTTTTGTGGACCATTTCATAAAAGTGAGGGATTTAAATATATTTTGGTTATTTTGGATATTTTTACTAAATTTATAAAAATTTATAAAATAAAGAAAGCAAATACTGCTACAGCTATTAGATGTGTAGAAGATTATTTAGAAAAATATGGACAGGTAAAAAGGGCACAAACAGACCATGGAACTCAGTTCACAAGTAAAAGATGGTCAACCTTTTTAGAAAATAAAGGAATCAAACAAATATTTTCACCAATTAGGCGACCTCAAAGCAATATAGTAGAAAGGGTAAACAGGGAGATAATGAGATGTCTTCGCACCTATTGCCATGGGAACCATAAACAATGGGCAAAGTTTATACATTTAATAAATGAGATGTTGAATGAAGTACCACATGAGACCACAGGGTTCACACCTAATCAGTTACAGTTAGGAAAAATGGATGAGAGATTTTGGCATAAGTATATCAAAATTCAAAATTCAAACGAACAAAGCGTTAATACCCAACTAGTAATAGATTTGGCAAGAGGGAGAATGAAAAAAAAGGCAGAACTTAGGGCACAAAATTTCAATAGAAATCATAAGCTTTTCACATTTAATTTAAATGATTTAGTGTTAGTAAAAGAAAACTGGCAGGCAAAAGGCATAGAGGGAGAAATGGGGAAATTATTTAATATTTATAGTGGGCCATATAGAATACACAAAAAGTTAGGAGAATCGACATTCGAACTATGGGATGATAAATATGATATAAATAAGGGGATGTTCCATTCAACGGAACTAAAAAAGTACCATGATGCAAGGGAGATAAACTCAAAAGGGACAAAATAAAATAGGAAGGGTTCCAATTGTAATAAAAAAAAAAAAAATAAAAAATATATATAATTATGGAAGAAATTGTAAATACCAGAACATGGTTTATTGTTACTATATGTTAGAGTTGTTAAAGAATTGTTGAATGAATGTTAGTTATAAGTATATTGTATTGTTAGAAGATAAGTCAAGTAATGTGTAGCTTGAAGTTTTCAGCTCAGTATTTGATTGTTAAAGAATTAAGATAAAATTGTGTCGTAGGAATTGAGTATAAATGGACAATTTAAAGTATAAATGTTAATTTAAATTTAATTTAAAAAAAAAAAAAATATGTATATTTAATAAAGCTTGTAAAATGTAAAGAATGTGTAATGTAGAGATTAGTAATATTTTTTTTTATTTTAATTAAATTAGGGGACATTGTAACATTTATAGAATGGGCTATATAATATTATTTAAGAATTGGAAAATATATTAGAAATAACTCACACAAAATTTAGAAAGAAATTCATAAAGATTTTGGTTAGGTTAAATTGAAATTAAATTTAGGTAAAAGCATAGAATTATAAACAAGGTATTTGAACTGAAAAATCCATTAAGAAATTTGTTGTATCAAATAAAATTTAAAATAAGAAAATCTAATAATAGTTATGTGTAAACAGATTTGTAAACTGTAGGAACATAGGGCTAAGTAATTACTTGAAGGAGAAAGTGAACACGTTTGTAAACAAAAGAAAATTGTAAACAATGAAAGGTTATGTTTATGAAAGACCAAGCAAAACACACACAATTCAGAACTATTTCAAAAGTAAAACACAAAGACACTTCACACACTAATAATATTAATAAAATAAACACTGGAAGGTTTGTTGACGATAGGAAATTGAAACAGTAAGTTTCAATCAGGTTTAACCAAGTTAAAACGCCATTCTAAACAAACGTGTGATATGTCAGCTGTAAAACAGATGTAGGTCAGTGTGACAATCGATTTTAGTGAAGAAAAAGAAAACAAACTAGATTACAGGCAACATGTGTTTTTTGGAGAAGAAAGGTGGCCATATTTTAAGAATTTTAGAAAAAAAGGACGCGTAGTGAGAGTGGAGTGGATTCTAGCGTGGGTGACGCTACGAGAGGAAGCAGACCTTGCTGACCAGTCAAAATTCTATTTTTTTTGAAAGAGTTCGTCTAAATTATACAGTTTTGTGAGTAAACTTGGCCAGATTAAACAGGAATAAGAAAATTGAAAGAGTTAATACAGTGAAAATATAATTTGAAAGAACTAAAACGGATTTAAGTGTGTGAATTGTTTAAATTGGAGAGAACGGGAATTTACGTAAGCGACCAGCAAAATTTTGATATTTATTAATTTGAGTAATAGCGCTATAAAAATAACTTTAATGGACTTTTAAGATAATAAAGAAGTTTAAATTTGTATATTAGGATATCTTGTAGTTAATTAATAGTAAGAAATAAATCCAGTTCAAATAGTTTGGCTTTTTTTTTGCATTTTCAAAATTTAATATTGTTTGTTCAAAATTTATTTAATTCACCTAAGAATTTCTAAAAATATAGCCCATACTATAACCCCGAGATATAAAGAGATCTTAAACTAGCCAAAGGTATTAAAATGTGGTAACTAAAAAATTAAAAGAAAATAAGAGTTAGTATATTTTGTTAAAAGTTGTGAAGTTTATTTTTGTTCTGTTTATTGTGTTAATTGTTTACTTGTTGAATTAATAAATAATTGTAATAAAGAATTTAAATTACAAATGCCTGAGTAGTGTTGTGTGTTATAAAAATTACTTTACAATATATATATATATATATATATATATATATATATATATATATATTGTAACATTTTGAAAATAGCAAATAAGAAATTGGCTAGGTTAAATTGAAACTAATTTTAGGTAAAAGCCTAGAAGGGTTATAAAACGGTTGTAACATATAAACAAGATATTTGAACTGTAAATGCATAAGGAAATTTGCTGTATCAAATAAAATTAAAAACAAGATAATCTAATAATAATAATTATATTTAAACAAAATTATAAATATTAGTAACATAGGGCATAAGTAATTACTTAAGAGATAGAAGGTGAAAACGGTTATAAACAATGAATTGAAAGGTTATGTTTGTGAAAGCCCAGCAAAAACACACACAATTCGGAATTATTACAGAAGTAAAAAGTAAAGACACTACACACAAAATAATAGTAAATAAATAAACACTGGAAGGTTTGTTAAGGATCGGAAAGTTGAAACAGTAAGTTTAACCAAATTAAAACGCCATTGTAAAAAATATCGTTGTTGCATCAGCTGTAAAAACAGAAGAAAGTAGGTCAGTTACAGTCGACTCTAGTGGAAAGGAATCGAACTAAATTATAAGCTATATGATTTTTTTTTGAAGAAGGAGGCCGCCATATTTTAAACAATTTTAAAAGAAATAGGACGCGTTAGTTTAGTCTGGCGTTTTGATGCCGAGGAAGCGGACCTGCCCTCAGCAGTCAAAATTCCATTTGAAGGAATTTGTCAAAATTATACAGTTTAGTGAAGAAACTTGGCAATTTTAAATAAGGATAAGTGAATTTAAAGATATAATACAGGGTTAATATAATTTGAAGGAACTAAAACGAATTTAAGTGTGTAAAATATAAAATTTAAAGAGAACGGAATCCTACGTGTGAGCAAGCAGCCATTCGCCGATATTTATTAAGTTGAGTATATTAGCGCTATAGAAATAAACCTTAATGGACTTTTAAGATTATAAGGAAGTAGAATTGTACATTATTAGAATATCTTGTAATTAATTAATAGTTAGTAATAAGAAACATAATCCAGTTCAAATAGTTTCGCCTTTTTGCTTATTCCAAATTTAAGTTTTTCCATCAGGAAGTTATTTATTAAAACTGTTTTCTAAATTTAATCTTGTTTTTCAAAATTTATTTAATTAACAAAAGAGTTAAAAATATAGCCCATGCATATAAACCCCGAGATATTAAGAGATCTCAGAAATAGCCTAGGGTATAAAAACCTTGTAACTAAAAATCAAAGAAATTGAGTTTAGTATATTGTATTAAAATTTGTTAAGTTTATTTTTGTTCTGTTTATTGTTTATTGTTAAAATGTTGAAATAAAAAATGTTATAATAAAGAATTATGAATTGTTCCTGAGTAGTTTTTTGTATTAAATAGAAATTTGATATTCAAATAGTATATATATAGATTTTTTGGACTAGGAGACTGACAGACTTACCTTGGTAAGAGTCCACACTGTAGTCTTGAAATAGAAACACATAAAATCACTTAAACAATGATATATTTCAACCACACAGTGGTCTTTGTCAATCGAAGAGAAAACACAAAAGAATTTTCTCTTCGATTTGTGTTTTGAAGCACATTTGTGTTTTCTCTTCGATTGACAAAGACCACTGTGTGGTTGAAATATATCATTGTTTAAGTGCTTTTACGTGTTTCTATTTCAAGACTACAGTGTGGACTCTTACCAAGGTAAGTCTGTCAGTCTCCTCGTCCAAAAAATCTAAATAATCTTTACCAACCAAAACTAACCTAAAAATATATATATGCACAGGTTAAAGATATATGTATTGTTTCCATGAGCATATGTGTGATTATAGTTTATATAAGTCTGTCAGGGGGAAAGAGATTGGAGACGTCTGATGAGGCTATTAGGAAAAAAAGTGAATGGATTTATCTGATGTTGAGGTTAGGGGATTCTCTGGACTTGGTATACCACTGGTATGATAGTTCCCATCTTCTCAGTTCTGAGGGATTGCAATCAGGGGGGAGTGATATAATTATTTTTGTGGTATAGCAGTCATCAAAAGTTGTGATGTTGTGACTTGCAGCATATTGAGCTGTTGGCCTATCCATATTCATAATTTTAACATCATGTCTGTGGCCATTCATTCTGATATTCAGACCATCCGTGGTCAGGCCTATGTACTGTGCTGAGCAAAATTTACATTGTAGCTGGTATATGACATATTCCTTTTATGATGGCCCTGTATTTTGAGGACCATTTTTGTTGTTTGGCTGTTGAAACAATTTGCTGAGGGGTGTATTGGACACGTCTTGCATCTAGGTCTATTGCATGGAAAGGAGCCATGAGGAAGTTTGTGTGATTTCTCTGCATCAGGGTCTGGTAGTTTAGGATGTACTAGAATGTTTTTCAAGTTGGGAGGTGAAAAGATTTTTGGTGTGGACGGAAGCTTGAAGAATTTTGAAGCCATCTCTCAATATCTTGTTGCGTTTATGTAGACCAGGATGGTAGTCTGTTATTAAAGACAGTTTATTTTGTTCTGTTTGTGGTTTGGGGTGAACCGAGGTTGTGAATGAATTTGGTTTTCAATGAGTCTTTTTGGGTATCCTCTTCTCTGGAAGGCTGTTGATATATTTCTATTAAAATCTTCCAATTCCCTATCATTCGAACAGATTCTCTTACCCCTGATTGCTTGACTGTATGAAATAGATCGTTTTATGTTTATTGAGTGGTTGCTGTCGAAATGGAGAGATTGTAGGTGGATCACCGATCCACCTCAAATTTGGTACGAGCAACCTCCCAACTTGAAAAACATCCTAGTACATCTTAAACTACCACACCCTGATGCAGAGAAACCACACAAACTTCCTCATGGCTCCTTCCCATGCAATAGACCTAGATGCAAGACGTGTCCAATACACCCTTGAAAATAGTTTCAACAGCCAAACAACAAAAATGGTCTTTAAAATACAGGGTCATCATAATTGTACATCGAAAAATGTCATATACCAGCTACAATGTAAATTTTGCTCAGCACAGAATATGGATAGGCCAACAGCTCAACATGCTGCGAGTCATATCACAACTTTTGATGACTGCTATACCACAAAAATAATTAAATCACTCCCCCCTGATTGCAATTCCTCAGAACTGAGAAGATGGGAACTATCATACCAGTGGTATACCATTCGCGGAAATCGATGTGCGGTAATTAGGACGCTTGCTTGCTAGCGATAGTTAACTCTCTTGAAATCAGGATGTAGAAGGCAACGGTCGACTCCAAGAACGAAGATGGAACGCGGAGTTACTGAAGCCTTTTCAAAATCATTGTGAGGATTTTTCCAATAGAGGGATGCGAGGCTATACCTTGTTAAAACAGCTAAGTGAACAAATTCAAACGTTGGTGAACAATCACAAAATTTAAATGCTTAAACATTTTAGTACAAAATTAATAAACTTTAAATTTTTCAATGCGTATTCAAATTTAATTGAAGCATCATTTGGTGCATTTGTTTACAGTTTAAATTGTAAGAATTAATTATGAAAAGAGCAAGCAAGCAAACTCGAAAATAGAGTCATTTCAGCTATTGATTTATTAATATGTAAATTTCCGTATGAATAAGTAAATTGTTAAATATTCAAAATCAGTAACTAATGCAGTGTTCCTGTAATATGTATTTGGTTTGTAATTTCTATTTTTTTGGGTTAATGAACTATGTTTGATTTGTTTAAATTGAAGATTTAAGAGAGCAATTATATAACGAGCACACAAATCCCTTGCATCTCGATTTATTAAGACTTTGCAGGTCATCTTCTAAATATGTAACTATAAACTGCAATATTTAAAATCAGCTTTAATTCATAAGAATTAAAGCTACCAAAAATAAAATCAGTTAGTTTATTTTTGGATAATCAATTTTTGCTTAAAATTATCTAGATAATATAGGTAAAAGTCTATTTCCTTCTCAAAATCTACCCTAAACCTACTTTTTTATTTTTTTCTACTAGTTCTACTCTACTTCTGAACTTTTCACACTCAACCATATCAATATCCACAGTTTTCTTTTTATTTTCCCTAATTAATAACATTTGTCAAGCAGCTAGAAAGCTATTTTTCCTTTAATTGGTGATGAAATTGAAATATAACACTGAAATTTTTGCAGAAACTTATGATCCAGTGAAAGCTTCATTCATTAATTATAAAAAACCGCCAGTTTTCTTGGTGCAAAAATGTAAAACAAATTTATTTTTATAATTAAAGCATGTGATAATTAATTTTATTAAATAGAAATGCTTGAACGGAGAGAAATAAAATTTTAATATTTGCATCACAAATTATAATTCAAAATTAAATTTCTAATTAAGTAAATTCTATAGTGAATTTAGGAAAAAATTTAAAAAATGTTTTTATCCAAAAAATGATAACATCATAAAAATGATACTAATAACAGTATAAAAACAAAGATATAAATAAGTTATAATATAAAATAACAGGGGACAAAAAGTAAAAATTGCTCAACAAACAAACAATAAAACATGAAACATACAAAATACAATAACATAAATGAAACTAAATTTAATTAGAATGGCTGAGGTAAAGCAGAAAGGCTAAGTTAAGACCTTGACAGAGATTATGTATGAATCAACCCCTAATATGGTATCTAAATACTCTTCCTCAATAAGGCAACTAGTCGATGTTAATTAGTTTTTAAAACATACTTTTACGAGAGAAAATAGCATCCACCTAATACAGTACCACAAGTAACAGTCACAGGCAGTTCATGCAGTTAAAGTTCCCACTGAACTAATAGATTTAGAAATTGTTTATTCTTAAAAATGTATATACTGTACTAATAAACAATCTGCTGAACAAATAGCTGCCTTTGACTAAAACTGATCTAGACAATAACGAAATTCAAATAATTTGTACTTTGTAGATAGGATTTATAAATTAATTTTAGTAATTTTACCTTCTTTAAGAGAGTTGCCACTGACATTAGGTCTTGACTCATCGTCAGATGCATTGAAACTAATTCTTTTATGTTTATTAACAGGTATAGGATCTGTCCTCCCAAAACCTGTTCTTTTGCATCCTGAAATTCCCTGAATATTACCTTCAGCTCCTGCAAAACATATTAAATACAACATTTTACATAATACACATAGTAAAACTGTTCTTTTACATCCTGAAATCTCCTGAATATTACCTTCAGATCCTGCAAAACATATAAAATACAACATTTTACATAATACACATAGTAAAACTGTTCTTTTGCATCCTGAAATTCCCTGAATATTACCTTCAGCTCCTGCAAAACATATTAAATACAACATTTTACATAATACACATAGTAAAACTGTTCTTTTGCATCCTGAAATTCCCTGAATATTACCTTCAGCTCCTGCAAAACATAATAAATACAACATTTTACATAATACACATAGTAAAACTGTTCTTTTGCATCCTGAAATCCCCTGAATATTACCTTCAGCTCCTGCAAAACATATTAAATACAACATTTTACATAATACACATGGTAAAACTGTTCTTTTGCATCCTGAAATCCCCTGAATATTACCTTCAGCTCCTGCAAAACATATTAAATACAACATTTTACATAATACACATAGTAAAACTGTTCTTTTACATCCTGAAATCCGCTGAATATTACCTTCAGCTCCTGCAAAACATATTAAATACAACATTTTACATAATACACATAGTAAAACTGTTCTTTTGCATCCTGAAATCCCCTGAATATTACCTTCAGCTCCTGCAAAACATATTAAATACAACATTTTACATAATACACATAGTAAAACTGTTCTTTTGCATCCTGAAATCCCCTGAATATTACCTTCAGCTCCTGCAAAACATATTAAATACAACATTTTACATAATACACATAGTAAAACTGTTCTTTTGCATCCTGAAATCCCCTGAATATTACCTTCAGCTCCTGCAAAACATATTAAATACAACATTTTACATAATACACATAGTAAAACTGTTCTTTTGCATCCTGAAATCCCCTGAATATTACCTTCAGCTCCTGCAAAACATATTAAATACAACATTTTACATAATACACATAGTAAAACTGTTCTTTTGCATCCTGAAATCCCCTGCATATTACCTTCAGCTCCTGCAAAACATATTAAATACAACATTTTACATAATACACATAGTAAAACTGTTCTTTTGCATCCTGAAATCCCCTGAATATTACCTTCAGCTCCTGCAAAACATATTAAATACAACATTTTACATAATACACATAGTAAAACTGTTCTTTTGCATCCTGATATCCCCTGAATATTACCTTCAGCTCCTGCAAAACATATTAAATACAACATTTTACATAATACACAAAGTAAAACTGTTCTTTTGCATCCTGAAATCCCCTGAATATTACCTTCAGCTCCTGCAAAACATATTAAATACAACATTTTACATAATACACATAGTAAAACTGTTCTTTTGCATCCTGAAATCCCCTGAATATTACCTTCAGCTCCTGCAAAACATATTAAATACAACATTTTACATAATACACATAGTAAAACTGTTCTTTTGCATCCTGAAATCCCCTGAATATTACCTTCAGCTCCTGCAAAACATATTAAATACAACATTTTACATAATACACATAGTAAAACTGTTCTTTTGCATCCTGAAATCCCCTGAATATTACCTTCAGCTCCTGCAAAACATATTAAATACAACATTTTACATAATACACATAGTAAAACTGTTCTTTTGCATCCTGAAATCCCCTGAATATTACCTTCAGCTCCTGCAAAACATATTAAATACAACATTTTACATAATACACATAGTGAAACTGTTCTTTTGCATCCTGAAATCCCCTGAATATTACCTTCAGCTCCTGCAAAACATATTAAATACAACATTTTACATAATACACATAGTAAAACTGTTCTTTTGCATCCTGAAATCCCCTGAATATTACCTTCAGCTCCTGCAAAACATATTAAATACAACATTTTACATAATACACATAGTAAAACTGTTCTTTTGCATCCTGAAATCCCCTGAATATTACCTTCAGCTCCTGCAAAACATATTAAATACAACATTTTACATAATACACATAGTAAAACTGTTCTTTTGCATCCTGAAATCCCCTGAATATTACCTTCAGCTCCTGCAAAACATATTAAATACAACATTTTACATAATACACATAGTAAAACTGTTCTTTTGCATCCTGAAATCCCCTGAATATTACCTTCAGCTCCTGCAAAACATATTAAATACAACATTTTACATGATACACATAGTAAAACGGTTCTTTTGCATCCTGAAATCCCCTGAATATTACCTTCAGCTCCTGCAAAACATATTAAATACAACATTTTACATAATACACATAGTAAAACTGTTCTTTTGCATCCTGAAATCCCCTGAATATTACCTTCAGCTCCTGCAAAACATATTAAATACAACATTTTACATAATACACATAGTAAAACTGTTCTTTTACATCCTGAAATCTCCTGAATATTACCTTCAGATCCTGCAAAACATATTAAATACAACATTTTACATAATACACATAGTAAAACTGTTCTTTTGCATCCTGAAATTCCCTGAATATTACCTTCAGCTCCTGCAAAACATATTAAATATAACATTTTACATAACACACATAGTAAAACTGTTCTTTTGCATCCTGAAATCCCCTGAATATTACCTTCAGCTCCTGTAAAACATATTAAATACAACATTTTACATAATACACATAGTAAAACTGTTCTTTTGCATCCTAAAATCCCCTGAATATTACCTTCAGCTCCTGCAAAACATATTAAATACAACATTTTACATAATACACATAGTAAAACTGTTCTTTTGCATCCTGAAATCCCCTGAATATTACCTTCAGCTCCTGCAAAACATATTAAATACAACATTTTACATAATACACATAGTAAAACTGTTCTTTTGCATCCTGAAATTCTCTGAATATTACCTTCAGCTCCTGCAAAACATATTAAATACAACATTTTACATAATACACATAGTAAAACTGTTCTTTTGCATCCTGAAATCCCCTGAATATTACCTTCAGCTCCTGCAAAACATATTAAAGGGAACTGCTCCATAGCAGTAAAACAAAAAACAGGGAACAAGCACTAGCTTGTTTAACAACAACAAACCTGAATACTCAGTGATGGGCAAACATTGCCTTAGGAGCAAGCATTTCTTTAAGTTTGACCATTCTAAGTTCCTAAAACATGAAACAAGGTTTGTCACTCTTGATGCTTAGGAGACATGGTTTATAAACAAATTCAGTAATGTCATAGACAACAATGCGTTGGGCCCTGTACAAAAATTCTTCTCTCCGTTTCATTAAACATTTACATTTTTTGGGGTTACCCATTTTTTCTTTATATTCTGGTAATTTTGTGTTCTTACTTCATTGTTTTAGTTAAATTACATTCCAAATAGTTTGGTTTAATGTTTAAGACTTTATAGGTATTTAGAAAAAAATTGCTACTAGTTAAAAATGTTTTTAGACAAAGAGTAAATTTTAGTAATTGTATAATAGTTTTTACTTTAGTTACTTTTTTTTAATAATAGCTTTTAATAATTTTTTATATGGTGACGTTTTTGTTTTTAGTTATGTTTGATTTTATAAAAATGTTTGAGACTTGTTAAATTGAATGATATGGGAAAATAGTAATGTAAATGGATAACTCATCCAAGTAAGGAGTTTTTGTTATGGTTATGATTTTGTTGTTGTTTGAGTTTTGGATGTTTTATCTTGTTTGTTTTCTTGATAGTTGGAACAATTCACATTAACTACAACAATGCTAGGTGAAAACTCACTTAATCATGACACAGTTGTAGGAAAACTAAAGTGACAATCATCAGATACAATTTGAGAATGTTAATAATAAAAAGGTCAATGTAGAATTAAAAACTTCATGTTTAGTTTAAAATAAAGAATTTCCTCACTAAACAGATAACTGAACAATATGGGCTTAAACTTAACTGAACAATATGGGCTTAAACTTAACCTCACAATATTCAAATCAATAATTTTAAGCAAAAAACAAGAACTGGCAAGACAGATGTTGAAGCAAAACAAAGACTTTAACAAAAGAGAGGTCTGTTCAAAACATACGTGGACTGTTTGAATTTCGCGGCTCAAGTTAGTTACAGGAGAATCCGCTTGGCGTCGCTAGGTTCGTATAAATCAGCTGATTAAAACGCGGTATTTCAGTCGCAGATATCTTCATTTGTTGATGAGTTACACGCAGTTTAGTAAAGATTTTTTTCGTTTGTCGGATTGTACAATGGACAGCCTGAAGGAGCAACGAATTGCTGTGAAATTTTGTGTAAAACTAGGGAAATCTGCAACAGAAACATTTGCCATGCTTAACACGGCCTACGGCGATGTTGCCATGAAGCGTACTGCATGTTTCAAGTGACATGAACATTTCAAGGGTGGTCGACAGTCGATTGATGCCGATGAGCGTCCTGGACGTCCTTCAACGTCAACTGACGACCCACACGACAAAATCAACACCCTGGTGCTCGAAAATCGACGTCTGACCATTAGGGAGCTTTCCAAAGAGTGTGGGATATCAGTTGGATCTTGTTACGAAATTTTGAGCGAAAAATTGAAGATGAACCGCATCGCTGCGAAATTTGTGCCACGCCTGATGAGCGACGACCAAAAAGCCAATCGCATCCGGGTTTGTCGGGAACTGCTTGATCGTTTAAATGAAGATGAGAACTTTTTGTCAAGAATTATAACCAGTGATGAATCATGGATGTATGGTTACGACATTGAAACGAAAGTCCAATCATCCCAATGGGTGAGTCAAACGTCCCCAAGACCCAAAAAAGCTCCCTAAGTTCGGTCGAATGTCAAGGTGATGCTGACAGTTTTTTTTTTATGCTAAGGGTGTTGTTCACTACGAGTACCTCCCTGAAGGCTTACCTACATTGAAATACTGAAACGTCTGAGGGCCGCCGTCCGAGGCAAAAGGCCAGAACTGTAGAGAAGTGATAACTGGTTTTTCCATCACGACAACGCTCCAGCTCACTCAGCACTCAGAACTCGTGAGTTTTTGGCCAAACACTCAATCACTGTTCTTTCCCACCCCCCTACTCACCTGACCTTGCTCCTTGTGACTTTTTCTATTCCCAAAACTCAAAAAACCCCTCAAAAGAAGAAGATTTGAAACGATTTCGGAGATTAAGGCAAATGCAACGAAGGAGCTGAATGCCATCACAAAAGAAGCGTACCAGGACTGTTTTAACAAGTGGAAACACCGTTGGGATAAGTGTGTGCATTGAGGAGAAGAGTACTTTGAAGGAGACCCAGACGTGTAACTTCTAAATAAATTACATTTTTTTTTATGACCTCAGTCCGCGTATTTTTTGAACAGACCTCGTATCTGATCCTTGTTGGTTACAAAGACCATTACTGCTACCTCATTCAAAACTTTATCCTTGCATGAGTTGTGTATAAAAATTGTATCATTTTGAAGAAGTTGGAAACTGATAGATAATTCGTGTTCTTCCTCTCTGAACGGAAATCTTATTAAATCTCTTTGTTATTTAATTAGTTTTAAAAGTTATATTCATGGAGGTATATTATTTGAATAGTGTTAATGAAATAATCTTGTTTAATTATTCATTAAATAATGTATGGATGTCAGAAGTTTTTTCCATTAGTCTAAGCAATTTCTTCAGCCAATTTACTGGACAGAAAATCTAAATTATATGGGCCAATACTCTAGTAAGTCCCTACCTTTACCTTAAATTCCATAAGTTTACTAATAAGACATATCGGTGTTGTTACAATTTTTTTTTTTTTTTTTTTTTTTAATTTCAAAGTTGTTGAGTTTTTTTAATACAGTAAAGCATCAATAGCCCGGACGTCAAAAATCCAGATTGTGGTTTCAGCGTGCACAGCAGCCTACATTCCCAATACAATACAGTACATATCTAAACTACTAAGTGTTATCTTTAATTATAAATGCAAAGAAGATAAATCAATTCCGAAAAATGTGTCATAACTAAATTTAAAACGCCACATACAGTATATTTAATGGTGATTAAAATTTTGTAATTTGTATGTTCTGCATGCAAACCAATAACACTCATTTAAAAAAATAATAAAAAGTCTTATTAAACTTAACGTTTAGCTAATTTGTCATATAATATGCTTTTAATATTATTATTCTTCTATAATGGCAATTTTTCAAGTGTAATGTTTCCACTTGTCTGTTTCTGTTAATTTGTCACTATATATCATTTTTACTAAATTCTTTTGTAATTTTTATATTCTCTGGTGTCTATTTTGTAATAATTCCTGGTTTAATTTAAACTTTCACGATACTCTAAGCACTTAAAAATAGATTATAGCTAACGAAATATCAATAATATACAGCAGTTTAAAGATTGTTTGAAAATTCGGATAAATCAGTAGTCTGGATGGGTCCCGGCCCATTATAAAAATATCAAAATTACCAAACATTTGTTTCATTTTTGTTTTAATATTGTCAACAATATAAATTGTCAACCTTATACTAAATTTAAGGTTTCACCTACATATAGTGTACTTGATGTGAACCATATCTCAATAGGGAGGTGGACTTTATTAATATTTCGCAAATACTTTTTGTTTGTAAGAAAAAATCAGAATAGTTTTTAATAAACTTTAAATATACTGTTCGGTCTAAAAAAAACATGTACCTTTATACAAAATCTAAATTTAGTTTTTGCTTCACTCATAAAAACAATTGCACATAAAATATTCATAAAAATTTTAAAAAAACAGCTGTTGCTGAGTTGTGTAAGTTGTCCTCCAAGAATTATTCTATACAAAACTGTTCAGTCAGTGACTTAACAGAAGAGTTGATCAGTTCTGCTGATCACAGAACTAGGCTGTTGGATGTTTTCACATCGAGGACATGTACAATGTTGTCCTGTCCAAAAAACTCAGATTAAATCCTGACAGGTTTCCATTTTAACAGAGTAGTTTCAAGTTCATAGATAATGACAGTGTCTCCTAGTTGTACAATTTGCTCCTGTGTCCTCTTGGAATATTGTTGCAGTGTGTGAAGATATTCGAATTAGCATTAACTACAGATCCTCTGAGAGAAATCTTGTACCACTTGCCATCTATGATTAATTTGATGGAATTTCAGATAAAGAGAACTATGATACATAAGGTAGAGAGGTTCTAATAAAATAGCCTGGGGTTAATGCCTCAAATTCAGAAAAGTCTGTTGAGAGTATAGTGGTCATGAGTTTAGGGTGACCTTGAACTTTATAACTATGGTAATTATTTCATCAAAAGAAAGAAATAAAGGAAGAGGCATATTCCTCTTGTAAGGTCCACTCTCACACTTGTTTATTTTAGTCATGTTCGGGTCTTGCTGGTATTCTTGGGAGTATACTGCACCCAATTTTAACCAAACAGTCTATATGTTTTATACTAAAGGTGGAAGATTCCATACATTCACTTTCATACAGACTACTGCTTATCACTTTGGGATTCCATTGTTTTTAGTGCATTTTGACTTATTAGTTTTTGTTTTACATTTTTGTAATTATACATTCTTGGCTAGTTACACTTCTACAGTTCTACCCCAGCTGATGGTTACAGGAAAGCGGGCGTTACCCGTGAAAAGTGACTCAGACTAAGACGATAACCTACTATTTTGATTTCGTAAAAAAAAGATGAATCAATTTTGATTTGGTAAAAAAATATTTTTACTACAGAAAAAAATGCATAAATTTTATCACTGGTGTTAATTTTATAAGTGGTGTAAAATTTAGAATTATATATAAAAACATAATTTTTCAAATAAGAAAAAACTGAACAAAATTTATTTCTTTAAAAAAATGTCTACGGACGTCTAAATTGAGATGTTGGTGAAAACATTCATAGGAACTCATATCATTGGTATTTTATTTTGGTCATGGATAGTTCAGTTAGTAACAGGCTGTCATGACAATTAAGTCAAAAGGGCTGACTTTCATATGTTTTATCTTGTTTATTTTGTTGTACAATAGTTTGATGAAATATGTTAGTAGTAGCCAAGCACTGAGGAAAGCAATATCGTTGCCGAAACTAGTCTGATTGTTTTATGAACTAGTGTGTTTGTTTTAATCAACTGATGTGTAGTGGGATTTATAGTTAACTGTTTTAATATTTACTGTTATGAAAAGTTCTCACTAGCTATGCTCTATTTAGCTTAATAGATAGTATTCTCTTCGATAAAGAACTAGTGGTCAAATATGACATTTGCAGATTTGGACTAGGTATTTTGCAGTCATAGAGGAACCTAATTTTCTAGATGCAATCTAAGACCATTGTGCTACTAAGTACATTAGTGTAAAGAGAAACTACATTGAACATTAAAAAAGTTTTGCTAATAATTTATTTATTTATAGTACATTTTAAAAACTTTTTAAAGGATCCACATATTTTTAAAATTTTTAATGATCATTAAAATGTTTTGCAGCTGTGTGTTTGTGTGTGTGTGTGTCTGTATTAGAGAGAGAGATGTGCGGGGAGGGAAAGGGAGTGAGAGAGAAACATGTGTAGTACTAATTTTTTATCTTAAATTAAATTGTCAATAAAGACTTTATTAATAAGAATTTATGCTGTTTGAGTAAGAGTTATTTTAGATACTATCAACTCATGACCAGATGGTATGTTCAGCAAACAGAAGCCTGATGGAATTAATTTTTTTGCTCAAATGTTTACAATTACTATCATGTAAACCACCATGTGACAAGGGCATGTAATATGTAATAACAGCTGAATGATCAAGTCAGTTTATATTTTACATCATTCTCTATTAGTTATACTAATGTAACTATCTTCTCTTATATAATACAGACCTAAATTGTACAATATGAACATTTAAATAAATCAGTCCATAAAGTTTTACATTATTTAAAGAGTACAATGTTTTTGTTAATTGCTTACATTTGTACAATAAATCTGTAATGTTTGCTGAATAAAACTGTGTATTTTTTCTTTAAAAAGAAACTACCAAAGTCACTTTTAGCAATTGTAAACAGTAATTATAAGAGCAAAATGTTTAATATTCTTGTTTTTTTAATATGCCGTATTTTTTAAACACCATATTTATAAATTATCATAAAAACAGAAAATTAGCATTTAAATGGTGAACATATTCTACATGGAGTATAAAATTAAATTTGTCATCACAGCATATACTAAAATTTGTTAATTATAAGGGAGAATGTTTTAACATGTGCAGGAGAACAAAATGTGATAACCTCAATTCACCAAACCCATAAATGTGATAGCCAATGTTAAAACATAAATTCTGTAATCATAGAGTTGATCAATAAATAGAAGGTTTAGTTTTAAAACTGCCAATGTTGTACTTACCATTACTTATAATTGTAGATATATGATTTAATTCTTTTTTTGAAACACTTTGAATATCATTCATTAGTGCTCTTGATATAAGGTTTTTATCATGGGTAAATAGTACCTAAAACATATTTTTAAAATACCATTATTATAAGATTTTATTAAAACATTCAAATTTTCAAAAGGTAAGCAACAAATGTAGATCAACTTATACAAGTTTATAGAATTTTATAAACATCTTGGATTCTGTCTTTGTAATTAAGATAAGGTTGGAACAAAAAGTTGTGCTTTTGAAATAATTTTGTTTTTATCTCTTTTATGTTTCTTTATTATGAAACATATCAAGGTTCTAGTAAAAACAGTAATGGCAAGGAACTGCTTGACCAGCTTTTCGATCAGTAGTCAAGTAAGAAATGACAGTTGAATTTCACTGCGATTCATCTCATTCATAAATCTTTGGATAAAATTTGTTACATTGAGTTCCATAAAACGGCAGATTAATGCATTAATAGCACATCTTCTTCCCCTGAATATATTCATGTTTTTATGAGTTCTTGTCATGTAAAGCTAACCTAAGAGTTCCTTGTCTTCAATCGACATGTTGCTACATTAGAATCATGAATACCAAATGTACACTTGGGTTCTTTTCAAGGCACTTTTCAAAAATGTTACCACCAAATGTTTCTAACATAATTCTATCAAGCGGGAAAAAAAAGGTTTTACTGTCACATGCTATTCTTGAACATCCACATTTAAAAAGTTGGAGAAAACAAAAAGCTAAACACAGGAAATTGTTGCAGCATCTAAATACAACCTTTGTAGTCAATGGCACTACCTATACTGACTCGCAAGAAGTTACCAAACACTAATATATTAAAACTGAATATCTAATACTCAACATAAGTAAAGAAGGTAAGAATACAGAATACCTAGTGAACAATGTAAGAAATGTGGATAAGAATACCTAATGGACAAGACAAGATAGATGAGAAACAATACAAATAACAATCAGTTGAACGTTTACAATTAAAGCTCATTATATTTGTTATAGCATTATATAAATAATAAATATAACTAATAACAAATAACAAAATATTTAATAAATTTAAGTCAAATTATTAAAACTGTGTGTTATTTTTGTTCCAGACTCACCACATTATATCCAAGTTTCTGATACTGCAAGCAGCAATTGATAATAAAATTATCATTTTCAGTTGATGTATAGAGATTTTCAACATTATGATTTTCTGCTTTCTGGCCAATAATTCTTGGATGATTATTTTGCAGATCCTCGTGTAATGTACTGATTGCCAGTTTAGCTGCTTGAATTACAGTATACTTGTTTCCTTTATTCATTTTCAAATGATCTAATTCACTTAAAACGTTATAAGGAACAATGAATTTAGCAGGAAACTCTAGATGAAACAATAAAAAGTTGAATCACATTAGATATAAATAATATGATACAAACTGAAAAAGAAATTATCATTAGAAATTAAAAAATTTTTTTTTTTTTAATAAGTAATACAACTAAGAACAACTAAGTTTTTATGTATATTTGAACATCATCTAGATAAAAAGAAATGTTACAGAAGATTTTGAAATTAACAACCAGCTCTAGTTTATTTAAACACTTAATAATAGTTTATGGCTATTCGAACTTTAAATTTTGTAAATTTGTTAAAACTTACTGAGACAGAACGTTTTCGATCGCTGTGTGGCAATTTTTATCAGTGTCTTCTGCTTGGAGATGTCGGGTCAGGCGGTGACCGTTTTAAAGGCAGGTTTTCGATAGTATCAAAGAGTATGTGTGATTTGTATTGCGTTTGTTCGTTTAATATGTTTGTACTTTGTGTGTCTGTAAATTTCATATTGTTCTAGTGTGTTGAGGTGTGGTCTTTTTTGTTGATGTGTAGGATTTCTAGGTTATGGTAAATGTCTGTGTATTTGTGTCCTGTTTCTTTTATGTGATTGTAAAATGCTGAGTTGGTCACCGCTTAAGCTGACATCTCCAAGCAGAAGACACTGATGAAGATCGCCACATAGCAATCAAAAATGTTCTGTCTCAGTAAGTTTTAACAAATTTACAAAATTTAAAGTTCGGATAGTCATAAACTATTGTTAAAGTGATTAATTAAGATTCACCGAATGTAATGGACTACAAAATTCAAGAATCTAGTTTATTGTCAAATGAAAAGAGATAGTTACGCACAAATTAATAATATAATCATAACCCTAATTGCCCAGAAACACAGGGAACATTCTGTTGTAATTGATAATGATGTCTGACACAGGCAACAACATGATGTAATGTATTACAATGTTCTCGTCATAAAAAAAGTGTCCCTTTTTTTAATCTAGTCTTTGTTGCCTTAATAAACAATAGAGTCGTACTAATTAGTTGATTTATCATGTTCTTTTTCATAAGCAATTCAATAAAATGAGTTGAAAACCTTATTATTGAGTATTATAAAAATAGTTTTAAAATAAAACAGATACATAACTGAATATTAGAAGTACAGGGTGACACATGGGAGACAGACGGTTTTTAATGAAATAATACTCAGCCAACTTTAAAATTAATGCATGTTTATTGAAACAAAATCAAAGCTCATTATTTGCCACTTTAGTAAACAAAGTTATTTGTGAAAAATAATGTCATCAAGGTAATGTCCATCATTTCAAATGCAGGACTCAAATCTCTTTTCAAAATCCTCCATCACACGAACTCAATTCTCTGCAGGGATGGCAGCAATTTCTTGAATGATTGCATTCTTCAACTCATACAAATTTCGTGGTTTGTGGTTATAAACACAGTTCTTAAGGTACCCCCACAGAAAAAAGTCACATACTGACAAGTCGGGAGACCTGGGAGGCCAAGGAACATTGCTAAAACGTGAGATAATCCGGCCAGGAAACATGCGTCCAAGAACTGTCATTGAAGTGTTTGCGGTGTGAGATGTTGCCCCATCCTGCTGGAACCAAACGCATTTTAAATGGATTCGTCGTCTTCTTAGTCTGGTTTCAAGAATTTTTCAAGCATATGAATGTAACAAACCAAATTAACAGTAACTGTGGCCCCGTTCTCTTAAGGTCCAATAATCCCAACAGAGCCAAAAGCACACCAGACTGTTACTTTTTCTGAGTGTAGAGGACACTGGTGGATAAGGTGTGGATGCTCTGGAGCCCAGTAACGTAGGTTTTGCTTATTCACGGTCCCGTTTAAATGAAAATGAGCTTCATCACTCATCAATAAAATTTCATTTTCATTCGACCCCTAAATCACTTGCATTCTGTAAGCGAAGTCTTCTCGTACGTAAGAAAATCAGTTTCCTTAAGTTGTTGGACAGAGAGCATTTTGTAGGGATGGAATTTTATTTCTTTATGCAAAATTCGTCTAACCAATTCACGATTGATTCGTAACTCACTAGCATGGTGTCTAGCTGATTGTCCTGGGCTTCTGACTACCGCTTTCCTTACTCCTTCAACATTTTCTGGTGTTGTTACACTATGTCTCGATGCTTCTTAGCCAGTATGCTTCCAGTTGATCTGAAGTTTTCCACCCATCTGAGGATTGTGTTACAGCTCAGAACAGCTCCATGTCGACTGACATTAAATCGCGCACGAAACAATCGCTGCGTAGCAATAATAGACTCGCCACTTTTCACGAAATTGTCATAGACAAACACTCGACGTTGCAAGTCCCACTGCTCCATAGTGACTGAGTAAATGAAATGGCGTCTTGTATGGATCAAAACTATCCCCACCAGGACCACCTCCCACCACTGCGCCCTCAGTACTATGCAGTTCAAAACCGTCCGTCTCCCGTGTGTCACCTTGTATAAGAAATTGAAGGAACTGTGGCATAATTATTTAAATGAACAAAACAACTAAATCACACAAAAAGTTTTATTTAAACAAAAATATTTTTGTAATAATTTCTTCTGAAGGTGATTTGTTTTGGAGTTGAAATGTTTATAAGGGTTTAAATAAAAAGTTTTATATGCAGTTAAAAGGTTTTATTCATTTAAATTATTATTAGAAGTATGTTTTATTGTGATTTATTTTTAAGAAATAGTTATAATTTAAGGTGCGAGTGCCCCAATAAAAATAAATACTTCAATTTCATGATTTCAATTCATTTTCTGCTGAAAGAAAATTAACAAAAAGTTTGCACAGTTAAATTTTAAAATTGAAAATTTCCTTTCTGTGTTTGCGCCTATCAGTTGGAACAAATTCATATATCTAAAAAGATTTTCTGGTGTTTAGTACAAGACCTAACTTTTTATCCCTTTTTTGACATGACTCAGCTAACAGCAGAAGACAGACTAACAACTGTCAATTTTTTATCATGCATCAGGTGGACATGATCAGTGTAGTGTTAGTGTGGGAAAAGATTCAGAATAAACTCCATTTAATTCTTCTCACCATCTATCTAAATGTGGCATGCAACCACTGGGTGTAAAGAGATAAGTTAGACTGATTTAAATTTTCCAGAAGAAGTATATGGTCCAGTCCCACACTAATAAATCGGAAATAAAAACTTAGGATTCAAAGGCATTCTGGTTGATGATATAGAACTCACATGAGCTTTTGAAATTATTTGACATTTGAATAGTTTCATAGGATATACAGTAGAGAGAGAATTATAATGTGATCATTTAGTCCATGTAATGTGGATTAGACAATGGGTGATAAAATTGACAGTTGTTCTAGTTTATTTTCAGTTGTTAGCGGAGTATGGCGGTGATGGTTAAAAAAAGTTACGTTTTGTATTGAGCACACAGTTACCTATATTTTGTTATTAATAATTGATACAATATTAATAACCAAATATCCCTTTTCAAATAACTTAATTTTTTTTCAAAATAACTTAATTTTTCAAATATCAGGTTACTTTTACAACACATTCTTTTTTCCAATAGTTAGAGAAACTTGTGTAAAACACTATTTGTACCAAAAAACAGTGTTAGGCATATCCTACTGATATTAGTTCATTAGGTTTAATACAATTCCATTAATAACTCCATGATGGTATGGGAACTCCAAAATTGTTACCTTACACAAAAATCCTTATACTTCAAAAATTATTATACAATATTTTGTCATAGTTCTATCTTGACAATCAAAATTTACAGCATACTTCTACAATTTTATAACGGTTGAAAATCAAAATCAACATGAAAACATACCTCAGATTGTGTAAATAATATAATGACTAGTACAAATTAAATAAAATAATTTCATTAATCAAAAGAGCAATAGAAAATTCATAGCCTCTCAATCTTCTTTTGTATTACACAAGAAAATTGCTTTAATTATAGAATTGTCATATTCTCCATAGGATTCTTTTCTTTGAATTATATCAAAGCGTTAATAAAGAAAAGAAGTTTCTTCTCATCTAAACCAATTGTTTTCAAATAAAATCTCTATACTCTAGAATAAACAAACTTTTATAAACTATAAACACCTGCTGTGTAGAAAAAAGCAACTCAGACTGGATCACTCATACATACAAAGAATGTCTCCTCTGTGATATTTCCATTTCATCAAAAATGATGACTGTCCATATTAACAGATAATTTCATGTGTAATTTGATCATGTGTTTAATTAACTGCTGCAGCAAGATATGCATCATCAATTATTTGCTGAAGATAATATAATTTTGAGACATATGTAATCTATAGTCAGTCATTGAATGTTTAGTCTGCTTAGCCCTTGTTAAGGTCTTATCAACACCAAGCTTCGCAGTCATTGAATGTTTAGTCTGCTTAGCCCTTGTTAATGTCTTATCAACACCACGCTTCAGATAAATATGTGCAGAACATTTCTCATAAGTTGGCGAATGATTTTGCCTATCAAAACTATCACCATAAAGAATGATAATTATATCCGTCCTCAGAATATGGGACAAATAAAGTATGATTTTTATCGCTGTCCTTATGGCTTCTTATAACTAGCTTATCACCTAACATTTATGTCAAGCTCTTATTAGTCTAGTCTCTATCGTTCAGTTACTTCTTGAATAAGTGTTGCAATGGCAAATTTGAGATCGTCGAAGTTGGATTGCATGTTATGCAGTAGTGAAAGTGATCTTAATGATATTGATAGTGCAATGACGATTTAGTGTGATAATGTCCACATAGATTTTCTATTGTAATAAAATTTTAAAAAATTTTAAATTATTTTAGTTTTTTACAATTTGAAGTAAACTATTAGTTATATGATTATAAGGGGAAGACTATAATCAAACACTATGTATCAAACCATAAAAAATATATAATTTGTTAATTAATTATTTATTTTATATATTTATTATTATTTACTATTTCAATATTGTATTTCATGATTTTTTTTTTCCTAAAAATTATTACAAATGATCGATTTATATTTATTTTTTTACTAAAACACTTGTAAATATTTTACAAACTTACCTATAGTAGCACTTACTTATATTTGTTGAAGACGGGCGTTTCAGGAGATGTATCCCATTGTCAACTCAGACCGTAACTCTTGCCTTTTAAGTTACGGTCTGAGTTGACAATGGGATACATCTCCTGAAATGGCCGTCCTCAACAAATATAAGTAAGTGCTTCTATAGGCAAGTTTGTAAAATATTTACAAGTGTTTTAGTGAAAACTAGTAGCTCACATGAAGATGAAATAAACAAATATATGTATTTTTTAATTATTATTAAGTAATAATTACTTCATTTAATTGACTAATAATACTTAATAATAACTTTCATTACTTTATAATACTAATATAAATAAAATTATTAAAGCTGATGTTCAACACATTTCAGTTGCCATGACCACTAAATTCAAAATCAATTTGTACCTGCTGGGTCGCTTAGAACATGGATCATTTAATCCGCAATGGGTTACAATGTTTATGATAGCACGAAACCTAGTTCCAACTAAACAATCTTTATTGATGGAAAGAAGGAGCTGGAATCACACTCACACTAACTATAAGTGGACCAGATGAACTTTATAATAGATTGAACATATAAATTTACATATTTATTTTTTAATGTTGCCTTTGAAAAATAGAAAGACTGTGAGTGTTTTTTTTTTCAAATTATAGTGGAGAGTTCCATATCAGTTTTCATGAACAATTCGCATTTTTGTGATTTTACAATGATTAGTCAATATGTCTGGTATCCTATATAAAGAAAAAGATAAGTACAGTGGAAAAAAAGAGTTTAGAAGGTAAAATGTAAAAAATAATAAATAAATAACACCCCTAATTAAATTTTTCTTGCTTAATTTTTTACTTAATGATTTTTTAGTAATTCAAAGATTTTCATGGTACTTTAGCAGCCTCCCCGCCAACTCACCTTGCTAAAATGAGTACCGAATGTTAAAAATACTCTACAATCAATTTCAATTAACCTCCTATGTAACTTATGGTTGTTGGTTATTAATTTTAAAACAAATTAAATTAATTATTCAAAGTTTAAGTAATTGGTTTTTAAATCATATACTGTAGGTATGTTAAATAAATATTTTTAATTACCACTTTAAAAATAAATTCTCAGTTTTAAACATAGTGAAGTTATTAATTTTGTTTTTGAGACTGTTACATGAGAAACAAAACATTAACTGCAAAGCCATTATTACTCTTATTTGTAAACTGAGGGGAATTTTACTTACAGTAAATAAAAATATTTAACTACTGTATTTGACATGCTTACCATCAAATGGCAGATCTTTTAGATTGTTAATTAACTTCAATGATGAAAGTAATACATTAGTATCTAATACAATAACAACATCCGCATCAAAGGTATTTTGAACATTATTATATCTCCATTTCTGAAAATAAAAGTTGAACCAATCTGTTTGCTGCATTTTTAATCTTGGTTTTTCTACCTGGAACACATTAGAAGTTTCGTTATTCTTTATTTTGAAAGAATAATCTTCAAATATAACAATCAACTTACTTTAACCCTGCATGTTTGGGTCTTGAAGCATGCTACATTACAGAATGAATTTCAGTAAAAAACTTTAATATATTCTCATATTTTTGTGTAGATATAATTATACACAAAAATGACAAAACATTGTTTTATTTTCAAACAACTTAAATAGAATTTAAAAAATTAATAATGTAGAACACAAACTGTACATGTGCTGTAGGACTACAAAAAATATAAACTATGAACAGAAAATATAATAATATCCCCAATGTTTTAATTCTGAGTTGAACAATACACCTGGTCTAAACATAAGGAATTACTCTTATTTGAAACTCTTTTTAAAAGATCTAAAAAATCAGTTTGATTTTTAATCTTCTCTTTTAATTTCTTATGAAATTATTTTATATGATTTGCAATTTCATAATGTCAGTGTCATTGTAAATATTACTATGTTCATAAAACCTGATCTTCAGTATTAAAGACGGTTTGATTCCAAATATTATATTTGTTCACATCATCTTAATCTGAGCCAAAGCCTTTAGAGATTGTTAAGAATCTTTAGGACTACTCTTTGTATAATGGCCTCATTTGTCAGAATTTCCTCTGATAGTTTATCAAATTTAGCCTCAACCAACTCTTTTATTTCATTTAAATTCTGTTGTTACGTGGGGTTCTTTAAGAATAAACCACATGAAACAATTTGTAGTTCATCATAAACTATAAAACTAGTAAAAAAGTAAATGCATCACATTGATATTTTTGTCTGTTACACTGCACAGGTTTACTCCAAATGCTATTTAAAGTTTTCAGTTTTACTTCTCCCCCTGCCAAAGCAATAACAAAAATAGTGCCTTTAATAGAAAACTGTTCTTCAACACTTTTCACATCATACTCTAATGGCAGTTGATTTTATATAAAGTAGCACTTTTAGTGTTATTTTAAATTATATATCATACCCTGATTCAAACCCTGAAGTTAAGATGTTATATTGTGATGTAAATATCCTACTGAAATGGTACCAAACACTAACTCTTCATTATTTCAATGAGAGAGCTTTACAACTGCCTAAAAATTACTTTATTGGCTTAGACATTTTTCATTTTTTAAATTTATTTTCAACAACTCACACAAAGCCTTCAAAGAACCAGTTTTTAAACAACAGATCTTGATTTATCCAAGATCTGCTCCACTGAGCTGCATAAATGATTTTATTTGTGATCTCCAAAGAAGGAAGCAGAACTGTTTACAGATCTTTATTTTTCTTAAAAGCTCAAATACATTTCTCCTCACCGTGCTAGTGTAGAATTTATTAAGCAATGCCACAAAACCCCATTTTTGTCTGTACTATATTAAGAAGTCTTACTATACTAGCACTACTACTTCTTCACTACTTCAGCCCTCCACTATTCCAGCTGTTTACAAGGTTGCCTTGTTAACCCCGATCTGTCATTTGTAAGTGTACTGGTTCCACAATAACCACTTTTATTTAAAGTTGCTTGTTGTAATTATCTTGAATTTGCTGATTAAATTATGAGAAATTATTTTGTTAGTAAGTGAGAACCTTTGAATTTACTTGCTGACGTGTTTCGAAACAATCGTTTCATTGACAAAACTCTGGATAGCAGGTTGGTTTTGTCAATGAAACGATTGTTTCAAAACATGTCAGCAAGTAATTTCAAAGGTTTTTACTCAGTTAACGCAATAATTACTTACACTTTTATTTGTTTGAGGTATAAAGTCAGGTAGTTTATTTACTCAGTTTTTGATATTACAGTGCCTGGTTCAGGTGATAAACTGATTGATATGTTTGTATATGCTGGTTGACAGTTATTTATGGAGTTTTTCTGTCACATAAATGGCTATACCACTCTGTTTGACCTCACTTCTTAAAATGTTTAAACTGTTATGGTGTCTATATATTTTACCTACTATATTTTCTCTAAAAAATTGGTTCATTAAACTAACAATGATGTTACTTGTGGAATTAGAACAGTCCAGGACCAAGGAGCTAATGTAACACCTGTGTTACATTATTTGATATCACATAAAATATATAATTTTAATCAATTTTAAAACATTTTATTGGATTAGTCCATACTATCACAAGTATAGTATGTTATACTTGTGTTCGTAAACAAATACGGTCATTAGATATAAAACTACACTGTTATGTATAATGCGATTTTTATATGTTTCAATTAATTGGGCAAGGGTCCTTCCATGGATATAATGCAGTAATCTTGCAGTGATTTGGTCCAATATCTGCCAGGTTATTGGGAAACTCCTTTATTCAACAAGTTGTCAGTTTATTTTCAACCTCACACACTTAAATTTAATTTTAACTCTTCAACATTACAATATCTACAATCACCAGAAATATCTAATTTTCTGATACCATAACAAGTGTCCTTAGCCAGCTTCAGAAAATTAGCAAATTGGCATCAAGTTTGTCATGCTGAAAATTTTTCAACAACCATAGGGATGTTTACCTATTTGTTTTAACTAAAGGTTTTTTAATGTTTGTCAATAAAATTGTGTAAGTTTCTTATTCAAAAACGGTTTCAATTTATCTTTGTTTTTTTTAATGTTGTAAATTGTTGACAACTCTGTTTCCTATTTGTTCAAAATCTGCTTCATTTTGACTTTGTTTTTATTTAAGGTTGTAAACTGTAGATGACATTATGTGTCATTATTGAACACTTTAATAATGATATGCCTACTTACACCATTTTCAAGATTGATCATAATTTTTAGCCTTTGATTCAAAATAAGATTTTATTTTTTTTTGAATACTCATACTAACCAATGTTTAAATATATTAGGACCGATGTTACTTGTCATTATAAAATCACTCATAACCTATACCAAGTACTACAATCAACAAGATAATATAAGCAAATAACCATATAAATCCCTAATGTGGCCTATAAAACCAACAAATACTGTTATTTTACAGTAGTCCTACTCACGTTCAACAGTATTCAATATACTAACATAAAAGATATATATTGTAACATTTATAGAATGTGCTATATAATGTTGTTTAAGAATTTGAAGAATAGATTAGAAATAACCCACACAAAATATGAAATCGGAGAAATTCATTAAGACATTGGTTAGATTAAATTAAAACTAATTTTAGGTGAAAGCCTAGAAAAGGTTTTAACATATAAAAAAGATTCTGAACTGGAAAGAATGCATTAGGAAATTTGTTGGGTCAAATAACCTAACAAATAAAATCAGAACAAAATTAGAATCTCATAATAATAAAATAAAAAAAATTGTAAACTTTGTTAACATAGGGCATAAGTAATTACTTGAAAAAGAAGGTGAAACACGATGGTAAACAATGAGATAGGGGTTATGTTTGTATTAATCCATGCCACACACACACACACATTTCGGAATTATTACAAAAGTAAAAAGCAAAGACACTGCACACACAAATAATAGTAATTAAATAAATACTGGAAGGTTTGTTGAGGATAGGATAGGTGAAACAGTATGTTAACCAAATTAAAACGGTTGAAAACAATTTTGTTAGTTGATCAGATTTAAAGCCAAGAAAGTAGGTCAGTGTTACAGTCGACTCTAGTGGAAAAAAAGGAACCTCATTACATGAAAGCAAACGTTTATGGAGAATTAATATGAAGTTTGGAGAAGGAATCGGTGTCATGTTTTAAACATTTTAAAAATAAAAACTCATTAGTCTGGCGTGGGCAGCCGAACAAAGCGAAGCCATTCTTAGAAGCCAAAATCCCATTTGAAGCATCTCATCAAAAATATACGAATTTGTGAAGAAACTTGGCCAAAATAAAACGAAAACAAGTGAATTTAAAACCTATAATACAGTATTATTATAATTAAAGTAACCAAAAAGAATTTAATTGTGTGTGAAACATAAAGTTTAAAGAGAACTGAATCCTATATGAACAACCACCAAAACTCCGAAAATTGATAAGTATATAGCGCTATAAAAATAAACCTTTAGTGAACTTTTAAAGTTATAAGAAAATCAAAAATTTTAAATTATTAGAATATCTTGAAATAATATAATAGTTTAGTAGTAAGAAAGCCTAATACAGTTCAAACAGGTTAGAGACCTTTTTCTTATTCGAAATTTAATATTTTACATCAGGAAGCTAATTATTAAACTATTTTCTAAAATTAAACTATTTTCTAAAATTAGTCTTATTTATTAAAATTTATAGCCAAAGAGTTAGAAGATATAGCCCATGCATAAAACCCCGAGATATTAAGAGATCTTAGAAAATAGCCTAAGTTATAAAATCTTGTAACTAAAATATTAAGAATTGAGTTTAGTCTATTGTGTTAAAACTTGTTAAGAGTTTTTGTTCTGTTTATTGTTAAAATTTTAAAAAAATTGTTAAAATTAAAAGAATTTAAATTATTCCTGAGTTTTAAATTTAACAGAAAATAAATTATCCATTCAAGAACTAATTCTCCTTTATAAAAAAAATTATATTTGGCACAACAACGTGGGGCTCGATATAAAAAGAGATAAAGTTTATTTAGAGATTTTGAAACAAAATTAATTTAGAACTTTTTATATTAAAAAAAAAATTATTTTGTAATGGAAATAGAGAAACAAAAAATTGTAAAATTAAACGAATAGAGTCAAGGCTAGGTTTAGTAGAATATAGTGTATATATAAATTGTTTATACTTGTATAGTAAGTTTACTTACAGCTAAAAAAAAAAATAATAAAATAAAATATATCTGATGAAAGGGAATCGTACAATTTGCAGGGGGATAAGGCTAAAAAAACTGAAAAAGGGGAACAATTAGAAAAAAATAATAGAAACAGAAGGGGCTGCTCAGAGGAGACTTGTTAGTTTTCAGGAGGGGTCGAAAACAGGTAGGAAAACATAGATGATCGTTGTAGGGGACCAGGAAAAAGGGACTAGATATGAATTAAGGGAAATAGAAATGGAAGGCACAGATATGCCAAACATTGAGGTAGAGGAAGCTAGGGGACTACCACTTATACAAACTGAACAGGAGCGAAGGGGTAGTGAAAGTGGAAGTAGGAATAATGATGAGTGGATTAAGAAAATGTTTGAAAGCAACCAGAACTTATTAAAAGAAATGATAAAGGATCTAAATAGAAAATTAGATAAAAATAATGAGAATATAAATAAAAAATTAGATGAGATAGACGAAATAAAAGGGGAGATGAAGGATATGAACCGGACTTTAAATGAGAAATTAGAGGAAAATAGAGACGAAATGAGAGAGATGAAGGAGGATTTAAAATTCATAACAGATGAAATAAGGGAGGATAATAAGAAAATGATTGAGGAGATGAAGAAACAAATAAAGAGGGAAAATATTTTAATGATGGCCGGGATGAGAAGAGAATTAGAACAAAAAGATAAGGAATTAGAGGAAACGGTTACAAAAAATTGGGAGGAAATTAGGGAGACATTAACAAGAGAGACAGAAGTAATTAAAATGGAGATAGGAAAAATGGGGGACAAAGTAGAGAAAAACACAGAAGAGTTAGGAGAGTTAAAATTAAAGGTGATGGGGGAAAGAAAGATAACAGATGAGCGTTTTAGGAAAGTCGAAGATGATAGGGAGAAAATATTAGGAGAGCAGGGAAGGTTAGGAGATAGAATTAAAAAAATCGAGAGTAATAATGGTAATAAGGATGAGCAAATAAGGGTAATTCAGGTATCATGCGGCAAACAGGAAAAGGGTTTTAAGTTCAATGGGAGGAATGGAAATCCTATAGAATTTATTAAAAGGTTAGAGAGGTTTTTGGAAAAAGTATTGGGCAATAGGTATATGGAAGAAGGTGAGGATGAATGGTGGAGTAATATGGATGAGGCATTAGAGGCTGGGACAGCCAGACGGTGGGAGTCGATAAGGGAGGATATAGGAAATTATGAGGAGTGGAAGGATCATTCTATAAGTCGGTATTGGGCAAAAGAGATCCAGGAGGGAATAAAAGACCGGATCGATTTAGAAAGATACAGAGAGGGAGGCGATTTAGCCAGAACAGATTACTTCGTGGAAAGAGTGATGCTATTAAGGAATATGGTACCTCCCATAAGCGAAGAGGAAATAGTAAGAAAAATGAGCAGACATTTTTATGACAAAATACAAGCCGCAAAGAGGGTCCAGAACATTAGGACGGTCAGAGAAATGGAAAGACTCCTAAATAAGGAGGATAGAAGATAGGAATAGAATTATTAGGCAAAGACCATGGGAAAGACCACCCATGAGAATAGAACCAAGCCGATACCGAAAGCGGGCATTAGAGACATGGAGAGCGCCACAGGGGGACAGAATGTTCCCAAACCAGAATGGTTTTGGGGGAACAATGAATAGGGGAGGAATAACCGAACAAAGAAATAGATTTGGAAACGGATTTAGACCGACCGTTCAATTCTATAATCGACGGATAGATGACCATATGAATAGGGGACCGGAAAGAATACAACCGCAGCCCAGGGAAGTAGGGTTCAGGGGTCACAGAGATGATCCAAGGAATTTAGGAAGCCGAAATAGGCCTAATACAGAAGTAAATAACATACAGATACGACAAAAGGAATCGACCAGTGGAAAATGTGAGGGAGACCAGGGGACCTCGGAAAACTAGAGGGCACTGGTGATATCTCTTTGCATCATGGGAACAATACAGGGGATGTTGAAGGGAGATAAACTCAAACTAGACAAAATAAAAATATAAGGATTTGACAAAACATAACAGAGTAGTGACTAAGGGTAACAATGTAAAATATAGTAAATAACTCAATTAAAAATAGATATCAGAGATTAAACGGAATGAGTACAAGTGGGGTGCACTGCAGAGATAAAAATATGTATATTCTGGATGAGCAGACCAATATAAAAAAGGGGGAAATATAATTTGGAAAAAGGGAAATTTTGAATAAAATAAAATATATAAATAGCGTCTAGAAATATAAGTAAAAAGTAATAAAGTGATATAAAATGAATGTCTACGTGAATAAGAGGGTTAATGTGTTGATGTCGTGGATAATATGTTGAAATAAAATAAATGCCTAGGTGAATAAGGGGAGGTAAGGTGAAATATCGTCATATATATGTAACATAGTATATAAATATAATAAAGAATTTAAAAATAAAAAATAATAGTAATATGAAATTGGGGTTAAATTTAATGTAGTTGTGTTCAGATAGGGTGGATAGATTTGTAACTGAAGTGCGGTTGAGGTTAGGTTAAGACGAATTATTTTAAATTAAAAAAAATTATGATGAATAGTTGGGAGGAAGGTAAGAAATATAGTAAATATAATAATAAATATCAACCTATAAAGTTAATGAAATATTTGGAGATATTGAGAGATGGGAGATAGACAAAAGTGTCTAATTATGTGAGTTTTAAAATAACATAAACCAGTTAAGACAATTAGCTTGAAATTTTCTGCTCAGTATTTAATTATTAGAGAATTAAGATACAATTGTATCGTAGGATTAACTTATAAGTGGACGAAAGTGGACAGATGAATGTATAAACGACTTTTAAGTGGACAATTATAAAAGGATAAAGACAATGTAAGATAAGTTAGCCAAATGTGTTGAGGTATAACTTACTCAATAAGAATTTGTTCAGTTAGTTATTAATGAAAATGGACAATTAGAGAATGAATATTATTTAAATTCAATTTTTTAAAATATGTATATTTAATCTAGCTTGGAGAATGTTAAAGCATGTATTAATGTAGATATTAGGAATATTTTTTATTTAAATTAAATTAGGGGACATTGTAGCATTTATAGAATGGGCTATATAATGTTGTTTAAGAATTGGAAGAATAGATTAGAAATAACTCACACAAAATGTGAAATCGGAGAAATTCATTAAGACATTGGTTAGATTAAATTAAAACTAATTTTGGGTGAAAGCCTAGAATAGGTTTTAACATATAAAAAAGATTCTGAACTGGAAAGAATGCATTAGGAAATTTGTTGGATCAAATAACCTAACAAATAAAATTAGAACAAGATAATCTAATAATAATAAAATTTAAAAAATTGTAAACTTTGTTAACATAGGGCATAAGTAATTACTTGAAAGAGAAGGTGAAACACGATGGTAAACAATGAGATAGGGGTTATGTATGTATTAATCCATGCCACACACACACATTTCGGAATTATTACAAAAGTAAAAAGAAAAGACACTGCACACACAAATAATAGTAATTAAATAAATACTGGAAGGTTTGTTGAGGATAGGATAGGTGAAACAGTATGTTAACCAAATTAAAGCGGTTGAAAACAATTTTGTTAGTTGATCAGATTTAAAGCCAAGAAAGTAGGTCAGTGTTACAGTCGACTCTAGTGGAAAAAAAGGAACCTCATTACATGAAAGCAAACGTTTATGGATAATTAATATGAAGTTTGGAGAAGGAATCGGCGTCATGTTTTAAACATTTTAAAAATAAAAACTCGTTAGTCTGGCGTGGGCAGCCGAACGAAGCGAAGCCATTCTTAGAAGCCAAAATCCCATTTGAAGCATCTCATCAAAAATATACGAATTTGTGAAGAAACTTGGCCAAAATAAAACAAAAACAAGTGAATTTAAAACCTATAATACAGTATTATTATAATTAAAGTAACCAAAAAGAATTTAATTGTGTGTGAAACATAAAGTTTAAAGAGAACTGAATCCTATATGAACAACCACCAAAACTCCGAAAATTGATAAGTATATAGCGCTATAAAAATAAACCTTTAGTGAACTTTTAAAGTTATAAAACGAAAATTGTAAGAAAATCTAAAATTGTAAATTATTAGAATATCTTGAAATAATATAATAGTTTAGTAGTAAGAAAGCCTAATCCAGTTCAAACAGGTTAGAGACCTTTTTCTTATTCCAAATTTAAGATTTTACATCAGGAAGCTAATTATTAAAACTATTTTCTTGTAACTAAAATATTAAGAATTGAGTTTAGTCTATTGTGTTAAAACTTGTTAAGTGTTTTTGTTCTGTTTATTGTTAAAATTTTTAAAAATATTGTTAAAATTAAAAGAATTTAAATTATTCCTGAGTTTTTGTTTTAAATTTAATAGACAATAAATTATTCATTCAATAATAATCAATAATAAAACCCCTTTATAAAAAATAATTATAATATAGATGTATCTTTATTAATGTTTTGCAGTTTTTATCTCCACAAAACATCACAATACTAGAAAAACAAACAAACTCATCTGATAAAATGTCTTAAATACCATGCAACAAAGCACAAAACCTTATTTGTTCACCATAAGTGACTGGACAATGAATAATGGAAATGGCTTGAATTGTTACATGACCTGATGGTATTTTGTACATTATGCAGAAATAAATCTAACGGGTAACTAGTGATCCACTCACACTCAAATAATTTAAAGGCTATCTTTAGACAAGTTTTAGTGAAAAGCAATGTATTAAAACTTGATATGTTTATTTTTCACAACTTGATTGTTTAAGAAGATGTTAAACATTAAATAATCCCAAGAAACAAACCTTTTTATACTACAGCACATAAAATTCACAAATATTTTGTTCTAAACCTTTTGAAGAGTATGAGTTATTTTACTGGGAAAGGAATAGTGACGTACCAGTACACACTTATTAGTTTGACCCAAAGAAATAACTTTGTTCCCAGTATGACTGAATGCATCAGCATTCTAGAGCCATAAGAGTATGCATCTTTCCCGATATGTAGTACAATAACAAACATAAACTTTAGTATGAGCTTGGCTCCTAATGCAAATGTTTTCTATTTATTATTAGTTTGCTCTGCTATATTTCTACGGGATGTGAGTGTTCGTCGTTTTTGCTATAATGATTTTTGCAAATTCTGTGAGCCTTATAACCTTTGTTTATTATTTTACTTGTCCCTTCATAGTATCCCTTATTGATTACATGCTTCAGATAAGAATGTGCAACAAATTTCTCAAGTCTAGGCAATTGTTTTTCCTCTTAAAACTGTCACCATAATGAAAGATATTTTATGTCTCTTCTAAATACATTCTCGGAATGTCAGGACACTAAGTAGGGTTTTATTGCCTCCCCAAGGTTTATAATTAGCTTGCCATTTAGGTCATCCTCTTACTCTAGCCTTTTATCACTATCATTCAGTTGTGGGTTAGAAACTGCAGTGCATGGGTAGGGAAATAATACTAGATCTAGCCCTAGATTTGTACTGTTAATACATATTATTTTGTAAACAAAAATATTAATTCAGTATTTAAAGTTATATGCAATAATTAAAAATAGTTCCAATAGCTACGCCAGAACTTAGTACCTTGTGGGAGATAATTTACCATTTGTTCAAGATTAGTTAGGTCAGATCTGTATGAGCTCCAAAATGAGAAACCTATGAGGCTATGTTTGTAGTGCAAGCTATGAGACATGCACTACCTATAAAAATGTATATATATATATTTTTTTTTCCAGGCGAAAAACCTATTGAGGTTATCATCGCCTAACTAAAGTTTTTATTTTTATTAAATATTGCGAATAAAACTAACCAAACTAAACGAAGTAAAATAAATGTTTAATACTAATTGTAACTAAAACTAGGTTATCAACGCCTAACTAAAGTTGAATTTTTAAAATAATACTACATAAATAAAACTAATCAAAATAAAACAAAATAAAATAAAATAAATGTTTAAAACTAATTGTAATAATCTAATGCTAAAGAACCTAAAAATATATATATATATTGTAACATTTTTTTTAAAGACGCTATACAACGGGTTTTATATTTAATAAATTATTTAATTTAAATGAAGATATATTATTTCTATTTAATAACCAAAACCAAAAAACTACTCAAGAACAATTCATTAACATTTATTATTACAATTTCATCTCAACATTAAACAATACACAAAACAAAATTTTACAACTTAACAATTTTTAACAAAATATACTAAAATTCGATTCTTTAAATTTGAGTTATAAGGTTTTTATACCCTTGGCTATTTTAAGATCTCTTGATATCTCGGGGTTATAGTATGGGCTATATTTTTAGAAATTCTTAGGTTAATTAAATAAATTTTGAACAAACAATATTAAATTTTGAAATTGCAAAAAGGCCAAACTATTTGAACTGGATTTATTTCTTACTATTAATTAACTACAAGATATCCTAATATACAAATTTAAACTTCTCTATTATCTTAAAAGTCCACTAAAGTTATTTTATAGCGCTATTACTCAACTTAATAAATATCAAAATTTTGCTGGTCGCTTACGTAAATTCCCGTTCTCTCCAATTAAACAATTCACACACTTAAATCCGTTTTAGTTCTTTCAAATTATATTTTCACTGTATTAACTCTTTCAATTTTCTTATTCCTGTTTAATCTGGCCAAGTTTACTCACAAAACTGTATAATTTAGACGAACTCTTTCCAAATAAATAGAAATTTGACTGGTCCTGGCAGGTCCCATCTTAAAGCGTCACCCACGCCATTCAACTCAACTCTAACTACGCGTCCTTTTTTTTCTAAAATTGTTTTAAAATATGGCCGCCTTTCTTCTCCAAAAAAACACATGTTGCCTGTAATCTAGTTTGTTTTCTTTTTCTTCACTACAATCGATTGTCACACTGACCTACATCTGTTTCACAGCTGACATACCAACAAGTTTGTTTTCACCAATTTTTATTTCGTTAAACTTTGGTTGAAACCTGATTGAAACTTACTGTTTCAATTTCCTATCGTCAACAAACCTTCCAGTGTTTATTTTATTAATATTATTAGTGTGTGAAGTGTCTTTGTGT
Source organism: Prosapia bicincta (assembly GCA_036971475.1). Classification (NCBI taxonomy): domain Eukaryota; kingdom Metazoa; phylum Arthropoda; class Insecta; order Hemiptera; family Cercopidae; genus Prosapia; species Prosapia bicincta. Next base: position 232,793,760 of record JBAIZL010000005.1, on the reverse strand, counting down.
TTTACTTTTGAAATAGTTCTGAATTGTGTGTGTTTTGAGCCCAATTTTTCAAACATAACCTTTCAATTCTCTTTTGTTACAAACGTGTTCACTTTCTCCTTCAAGTAATTACTTAGGCCCTATGTTACTACAGTTTACAAATTTGTTTACACATAACTATTATTAGATTTTCTTATTTTAATTTATGTGTTAGGTTATTTGATATAACAAATTTCCTAATACATTTCCAGTTCAAAAACCTTGTTTACAATTCCTAGGCTTTTACCAGAATTTAGTTTCAATTTTAACCTAACCAATCTTTTAATGAATGTTTGTTTAAATTTTGTATGAGTTATTTCTAATTTATTTTCCATTTCTTAAATAATATTATATAGCCCATTCCATAAATGTTACAATATATATATATAATAACTATTTTTTAAAAAAGGGTATTATTATTGATTATTATTGAATGAATAATTTAATTTCTTTTAAATTTAAAAACAAAAACTCAGGAATAATTTTAATTCTTTTAATTTTAACAATTATTTTAAATTTTAACAATAAACAGAACAAAAACACTTAACAAGTTTTAACACAATAGACTAAACTCAATTCTTAATATTTTAGTTACAAGATTGTATAACCTAGGCTATTTTCTAAGATCTCTTAATATCTCGGGGTTTTATGCATGGGCTATATCTTCTAACTCTTTGGCTAATTAAATAAATTTTAATAAATAAGATTAATTTTAGAAAATAGTTTTAATAATTAACTTCCTGATGTAAAATCTTAAATTTGGAATAGGAAAAAGGTCCCTAACCTGTTTGAACTGGATTAGCTTTCTTACTACTAAACTATTATATTATTTCAAGATATTCTAATAATTTACAATTTTAGATTTTCTTATAATTTTAAAAGTTTACTAAAGGTTAGTTTTATAGCGCTATGTACTTATCAATTTTCGGAGTTTTGCTGGTTGTTCATATAGGAATCAGTTCTCTTTAAACTTTATGTTTCACACACAATTAAATTCTTTTTGGTTACTTTAATTATAATAATACTGTATTATAGGTTTTAAATTCACTTGTTTTCGTTTTATTTTGGCCAAGTTTCTTCACAAATTCGTATATTTTTGATGAGATGCTTCAAATGGGTTTTTGGCTTCTAAGAATGGCTTCGCTTCGTTCGGCTGCCCACGCGTCGTTTTTATTTTTAAAATGTTTAAAACATAGCGCCGATTCCTTCTCCAAACTTCATATTATATTATAAATAAACGTTTGCTTTCATGTAATGAGGTTCCTTTTTTCCCCACTAGAGTCGACTGTAACACTGACCTACTTTCTTGGCTTTAAATTTGATGAACTAACGAAATTGTTTTCAATCGTTTTAATTTGGTTAACATACTGCTTCAGCTATCCTATCCTCAACAAACCTTCCAGTGTTTATTTAATTACTATTATTTGTGTGTGCAGTGTCTTTGATTTTTACTTTTGTAATAATTCCGAAATGTGTGTGTTTGGCATAGGTTAATGTAACCTAAAACCCTCAATGCATTGTTTACAATCGTGTTTCACCTTCTCTTTCAAGTAATTACTTATGCCCTATGTTAACAAAGTTTAAAATTTTTTTTAAATTTTATTATTATTAGATTATCTTGTTCTAATTTTATTTGTTAGGTCATTTGATCCATCAAATTTCCTAATGCATTCTTTCCAGTTCAGAATCTTTTTTATATGTTAAAACCTTTTCTAGGCTTTCGCCTAAAATTAGTTTTAACTTAATCTAACCAACCTCTTAATGAATTTCTGCGATCTCACATTTTGTGTGAGTTATTTATAATCTATTCTTCCAATTCTTAAACAACATTATATAGCCCATTCTATAAATTTTACAATATATATATATATATATATCCCAGTAATTACATTATAGTAAAAGTGACATGCTTAACAAAAACTCAGGTAAAGTCATTTATAATATTATATAATAAACATGTTAGATACTGAACAGTTTTTTTACAACTAAAACTTGTGAGCTAACTGTTATTAAAGTTCTGCTAATTGAAGTTTTGTAATTAATTATATATATATTTATTTCCATCAGTGAATCTGAGTCCAAAAAACGAACCGAGATACACATAATAGGGACTGTAAAATCCAAGATCTGGAGCAAAATCAGTAATTAGACAAATCTATACGATCCTGCTGCACCCTGCTATATTATTTATTAATTGTATACATTTCTAAGTAATATAATGTAACCTCTACTGGGCTTTTACTTTATTTTATTTTATTTTTTTTACTGGTCGAATTGGATCTAAGCCTACAGTGTAGAAAAGGTCCTACAGACCATCCACTGTCGAGACTACCTGTCTAATATATTTAACTAAGTAACTATTTGAAATTTTAAAACTTACGAATTTATTTTAAGACTGGTATGTAATGAATTGTAACATCTTCAGTTGCAAATCAAAGAGATATTGTAGCCTATTAAATTTAATGTAATGAATTTGTAACGTTACCATAGGAAAATATAATTACTCATATGTTTGCTGAAGTTTATATAAAGGTCGTTTATATCCCTGAGAGGTCCAATAATAGTTTGTATAATTGTTTTAATTATAATAACAATATCTAGCAAAGCATTATTCAATATGGATAAAATGTGTAATATAGAAAAACGTTAAAAACATTAGACCACTGTGACCTTTAATTAGTAAAATACCTACATGGTTATTTGAATCTTCAATTATATCTTCCCACTCCATAGCAGTTTCACAATTTCCTAGCTGATCACCTATATTACAGAAACAAAATTAAATTCCAGTAAGAACACTCTTAGTTTTTAAGACAGAGTTTTAATAGAGCGAATCTCTAAAAACTTTAGTTTCTGTTAAATTATTCTCTATGAAACTTGATAAATTTATCTCAACAACTTGTTTACTGTTTAAAACATTAGAATTGTCTAATGGAATATGATTTTTCAAGGTCGGTAACAAATTTTCTCACCCCATTCACATTCTAATGGCTTTTTGTTTACCTCATTCATCATGAATGGATATATAAAAAATTACTTTTTACCATTGAATTTGCTCAACAATTTCAATGTTTATGAAAAACTACTTACAAACAGAGCAGTGTATGTTGGTGCTCTAACATATAGCAGCAATTAATTATTATTAATTTTATTATTGTTATTATTTTGCTTATGTTATTGTCCATTTGTTGGGTTTTTGTGAGAAAACTTCTTATCCATACACATGACTCAAATGCACAGAAGTCAACCGCTTGTTTAATCACAATCTTTCTGTAGTCTTTGGAGATCAAATAGGTTTTAAGTTAGTCTTTAATTAGTATATTTTTATAAATACTTTTATTTTATATACAACACTATATTACATTTGTAGTATATAAATCTTTTATTGGGTCATTCCATGTCAGGTCGATCTTACCTCAGATAAAATTTTCTATATCCAAAATAGGCGTTGAGAATAATAAAAATAACGATTTCCATATTTTTAATCTAACTATTTTTAAAATTCACTTGTCTACATTTTCAAAATCACTAAAAACCATATTTTTAATAGTTCTTGTTTAACTTAAGCTGAAACGTGTAACAGATGTAATTTGTACCATTTTCAATTCGGATTCCAAATCAGTAATAAATGCTACTGCTGTGGGAAATCCGTTATCAAGTTTCTTAGCTAATTTTTTTTATTAGATATGTTAAAATGAAAGTTCAAGAGAAGCTGGCCTATTTTCCTAGAATATGGATGTGTTATGTTGGAGACATTTCACATTCTTTAATAAAAAAAGGCATATAAGATTTTTGCAACAAACTTTATAGATTTCATAAAAATACATCTTTCACTACAAAAATTGAAAATAATGTTTACCATTTTTTCAACATTCGGTCACTAGAAATAATAACAATTTATATACATACATACATACATACATACATACATACATACATACACACACACACACATATATATATGTATATATATATATATATATATATATATATATATATATATATATATATATATATATATATATATATATAAATATAAAATACGTTTTCTTGTTTAATAATTTAAAACAACATAGGTTATTCAAATACAAGAATATTTATTATTTTATATCCAAAGCTTTTCGTTGGCAAACAGTACCAACATCATCAGGAATGAAAATTACAATAATGTAAGCTATAGGCCTAAAACATATGTTTAATTAGAAATAGAATTGTTGCTAAATTTATATAAATTGCCAAATTTATTTTGTTGCTGTAACATTATAGACATTGAATATAGTATCAAATTTAGAATGTATTTGTATTTGTTCTTTTATTAATTTGTTATTATTATTGTGTTTATATATTTCGAATGCTTCATATATATTCATTCTTAATCCCTTATTAATTTCTTTTATAAGTCTCATATTTTCTATATTTGGAAATTGGTGCTTATTATTAATACGATTTGCGAAATTTGATTTATATATTTCTGGATTAATATAGGCATTTAAATGTTTTTTATATCTTTCTTTTAATTTTTTCTTGGTTTGACCTATATAAACTTTATTACCAATTTCGCATTTTATTTTATAAACTCCACCTTTTTCATGCATATTAATTGTTTTATTATTGTTATTTATCATGTTTATTATTTTGTTATTAGTTTTGTATGCAATATTGATATTTGTATTTTTAAATAATTTGGTGATATTTTTTATTTCATGGCCTATAAATAAAAATGAAGTCCATATTGTATTATTATTATTATTATTGCAAATTAAATTATTATTTTGTTTATTAAAAATATTATTATTAAGTTTGTCAACAGTTTTCTAATGCAATTTGATAAATTATGTTTTTTTCTCTTATTTTATTTTCCTCATTCATGGGTATTTTATGCATTCTATATAATAAGTTATATAAAGTAGCCATTTTTTGATTATATGGATGATTAGAATTATTTGGTATAATTTGGTTTGTCAAAGTTGGTTTACGGTATATCATATATTCAAATTTTTCATTTTTTCTTATTATTGTTAAATCTAGAAAATTTATTTTGTTATTTGTTTCAATTTCATAAGTAAATTTGATTTTATTATTAATTTTATTTATTTTATCCAAAATATTTGTTAAATTTATATTATTATTGTTTGATGTATACATTCCATCATCTACATAGCGAACCCAATAACCATTTTTATCATATATTTTTATAATTTCATTTATTTTATTATCTAATTGTTGTAAAAATATTTCAGATAATATATTTGATAATGGCGAGCCCATAGCAAGACCATCTTCTTGTTTATAAATTTTGTCATTGTATGAAAAATAATTTTGATTTAATATTATTTTGAGTGTATTTAAAATTTCTAATGTTAATTTTTTATCTTTCTCGTGTTCTAATTTAGATTTTATAATTTCAAGAGTAGAGAGAGAGAAAGAGAGAGAGAGAGAGAGAGAGAGGGGGGAGAGGGAGAGAGAGAGCGGGGGGGAGAAAACCTACACATACAGATAGATACATAAATATCAATTCCTTTTTAAAGTTTCATTTGTGCCATTTTCTTTGCCTTTTTACTAAGCGTATTTCTAAAGTAAGGGCCGTTTGTATATATTCCCTCATTGTTCGCGTGCACACCGCAACGAGCGTTTGCGTCGCGTTCCGGCATGCCTTGGCAACAACTACACTCAGTTACAGCTGTGTAGCTAACTTGTGCGTTGTGTTCTGTGCTTGCAAAATGTTCAAGGTTATCGAATCACCCGCCCCTTGCGAAGTTCATTCGGTTATACGGTTTTTGTCGGCAAGAAACATGTCTGCTGCAGAAATTCACCGACAGATTTCTGAAGTTTACGGTGCTAATGCCATGTGTGAAGGAAAAGTGGGTTAGAGACTTCAAAGATGGCCGCGACAATGTCCATGATGAAATGCGATCTGGCCGTCCATCTCTAATGTCAGACGATTTGCTGTCTTCAGTTGAAGCAAAAATTCGTGACAACAGACGCTTCATGATCACTACTCTCTCACACGAATTTCCGGAAGTTTCGAGGTCTGTGATTTACAAAATTGTTCATACAAAATTAAACTTTAAGAAACTGTGCTCGCGTTGAGTCCCTAAACTCTTGACGGAGGAGGACAAACACAAAAGACTCGAGAGTTCCTTGAATTTTCTGACACGTTATGACGAAAATGGTAATGACATGCTGAGTCGGATCGTAACTGGAGACGAAACGTGGGTTTCGCATTTCACTCCCGAATCGAAACAACAAAGCATGGAATGGAGACACACGCAATCTCTCGTAAAGGTCAAAGCCAAGCAGACTTTGTACAGCGCAAGATCATGGCGCCCGTGTTTTGAGATACATCACTTGGGCGGCAGCCGTTATGACGATGACGACGAATTGAAAACGGCCGTGAATTCTTGGTTATCACAGCAGGTGGCAAGTTTTTATGAAGAAGGTTTCCAAATTTAGTTGTGCGATATGATAAGTGTTTACAAAAACTTGGAAACTATGTAGAAAAATAGATAAAAGTATGTAGATTCCAAAAATAAAATTAGTTTTTGCAAATTTCTTTTTGTTTTTATTTTATTTTCAAACGGCCCTTACTTTAAGAATACCCCTCGTAAATGTTATATAAAATACTATAGGTTGTAAAAAAACGTTTTTTGTTAACTCACAAATAAAAATTAAAATTTAGGAAATAGGTTTAAATATTGTTAATTTCCATATCAAGTTTAATAGGTGGATTGTAATGACTTCATTATTATAAAATAAGATTGCCTTAAATAAACATTTTCTTATAAACAGTATTTGAAACAAATATTTTCAACTATGTATTTATACAATTCACTTGCGATTAAGATTTGGATTTTAAGAGGCTGTTGCAAGTTAACTTTTGTAGCTAATCTCTTCACAGTACCACGACACAGCAGGATTTTTTCTAAGTTAGATATAGGTGGGTGATAAGCTAATCTAATCCATTTTCTTTCCTCTATATATATTTTTAGTAACGTACATCTTGAATTATTAACTTTCATCAGTTTCATTTTATCATGGATGTTATATATCAATGTTTCATTAAATCCTTTAAATTAATTCTTTTACTTCTTTATAAAGAGGTAGAGTTATTAATCTATATATCATAGAATTAAAAGCTGCTCAAGTATGTGCTTCAGTATGAAAATTATCTTTGGCTATGTACTGTATGTCCAAGTTAAGAAAGTGTAATTTGTGAGTGCGCAGAAACACAGTTTTGGTCGTGAAAGAGAGGGAAGCGTTGTGCAGCAAAAGAAGGGATGGAGCGCTGTAAGAAAAATGGGGGGGGAGCAATGGTGAAGGCCAAACATACCACTCCTATTTGGTAAAGTTTCCGCACTCATTGTGACTGTGTAATAAGTGTTTCTTCTTTAATTTAAACAGAATTTTTCAATACTAATATGCCTCAATATAAGACGACAAAGGTGTGCCATTAAAAAGTCAATCTAAATGCATTATTATGAATCTATTTAGAAACATTTCACGAGAAAATCCCAATATGTCACGGTGAGTAATTCAAGAACGTGTTTCTACTCTCTGTGGAATACCTGTTTACTCGTTAAGGAAATAACTGACTGAGCAAAAACAACTAGGAGAAAAGGAATCATTTAGTACACAATGTAAAACTCGGCCCAAAAGAATAAAAAAGGTAAATATTGATAATTTTCAAAAATTAGCTGTTTGTAACATAGTTCATAATTTTCACACAATTTATCATAGACTACCAATTCTGCGAAGTGTGTTGAAAGTCTGGAATCTTGAACATCCAGAATTAGAATTAAATTTTAATTACAAAACTTTTTGCAAAATTTTAAGAGGAATGGGATTCGGTTGGAAACAAACAGAGAACAACAGGAAGATTTTAATCGAAAAACATGACACAAGTATCAACATTCAAACGAGTATCATATTTAAACAAACTTTGACAGTATATGGCAGAAAATAGACCTAACATATTTTCAGATAAGTCTTACATTTATTCCTCGCATATGAGGTATCGGGTGAACTGATGAGTCTCCAAATGGGTACAAAAAGAAAATTTCAAAGGGATCAAGATAAATAGTAATAATAATAATAAATAGTTTATAACAGCTCATGCTGGAAGTGAAGTAGGTGTTGGAAATGCCCTTTTGATTTTTAAATCAGGACAGAAAACAGGGGACTAGCACAATGATATGAATGCAGAAAATTATGAAAAATTGATTAAAAGCCAAAATTTAAAACATCTTCCAAAACAGTTTTTATTGTCGATAACCATCACAACAAATTATTATTTTATTATCACAACAAATTAGCTAATGCTATGCTGATTTCAAACAGCCAAAAGTCAGTACTGATGGCATGGCTAAGGGAAAAAAATTTACCATATTCAGAATATATTTTAAAATGTGAATTGTATAAACTAGTAAAACTGAACAAGTCAAGATATGAGGATGTTTATTTCGATCGCATACTTGAGCATAAAGGCCATACAATATTAAGACTCCCTCCTTACCATCTACAGTTAAATCCAATTGAACTAATTTTGGCAAAAATTAAAAACAAAATTCCAACAGAAAATGTTACAAAAGACATCAATCATGTCAAAATGATTGTTGAACAATAACTCAATGAATCACATTTTAAAAGTTGAAGCAGATAGGGTTATGGATACGCACACAGAAACTTTAATAATTGAAAATAATGAGAGTAGTAGTGATGGAGAAACACTGAGTAAAAGTGAGGAGTCTGATGAAATAGATGATACCATTCAACCATTAAAATGAGACAAATGGAATTCCCAATCCTATGGTTTCTCCGTACCATACGTTTATGTAGTCTATGCCTATGAAAACCTCTTGCTAAAAGAATGGCCCCTGTCAAGGAGGAAGGGTTGACGTTTCCTCAGGGGTTTTTTACTAATGTTCACTGGCCCAAAAAAATAGAAAGCAGAAATCGTAAATAAACAAGATGATACATTTTCTTGTTACTATGAAGAAGAATCAAATTTATAGTGCATAGAGTTTTTGGTTTAAAAGTTATTCAACGTATAGTTACACAGTAGCTTGACCGGTACTGTAATGGTAAACATTACAGTGAACAAACGTTTTGTTTGTCTAACGAAGGCATCAAGTATAAGTATAACGCTGCCAATCTGCAAAGCAAGGCTGGCGGAGTGGAAATGATTGTGTACGCATGCATGCACATCTCAAATCTATCCCTTCTTAGATGGCCAGACTCCACCCCTTCCCACTCTTACCTTCGCAAAAACTACACTTTCTCAACTTGGACGAACAGTATCTATGTGTTTGGGTGGCTTTTCTATACATATTAAATGTTAAACTGTTATTATTTCTAGTGACCTGAACGTCTAAAATTGGTAAACTTCCGTTATTTTAAATTTCTACTGTGAAAGATATATTTTTATGAAATCTATTAAGTACGTTGGAAAAATCTTCTATTCTGGGTTTTTATTAAAGACTGTGAATTATCATAAACATAATGTACCCATATCTTAGGAAAATAGGCCAGCTTCTCTTCAACAATCGTTTCAAAAAAATAAGCTAAGAAACTTGATAACGTATTTCCCACAGCGGTACAATCATTTTGGGCTTGGTATTTACCATTGAATTGGAATCAGTTTAGCCCCATACATAAATTAATAAGTAATACATATTCTTCAATTTCATTTGTACCCAAATTTAATTGTTCTAACCATTTTCTAATTATATTACCAGTTTTTTTAAATTGGTACACTTGAGTCAGAGATACAATGTCAAATGATACTAAATACTCTTCTGATAAAAAAAATGTGTTTAAATATTTCAACAAATTCATATGTATTTTTTTTACCATAAACGAAGCAGGTGAGCCTCTTGTAGGCAGAGTACCAACCATTTTGCTATTAATTATGTTGGTGAATGTATACCAGATATTATTGGTTGTCTTCTTACCTTCTATATGGACTTAAGGTAAACGATATAACTTCAGTGTTTGTGGGTTGAATACTGTTAACCTTCTTCTAAATTTTTCATTAATGAGATGTGAACATTTTTTAAAGTATTGTTTGTATTTTTTATAAACTTCCCCTAAACTTCTTATTTAATATCGTGTATGGTTCTTCCTCAATTCCCTCCCCCTACATTTTCTCTATTTTCTTGTTTATCCATAATAACTATAGCATTACTTTTATCTGCTTACAATTTTTGAGCTCACAAGTTTCACTAATTACAACTTCTCTTGGGAAAATTATGTACTGCTTAAACATTTTGTTGCAAGCTTTCTACATTATTCTATGAATTTTCCTTAGGATAATAATTTTCTAAGTCTAAATACTTTTGTATTATTATATTAAAAGTTGAGTTACTTTATTCAACTTCAATCTTAAAGTTTACAAATAAGATTAATTTTATCATTTGTTGATTCCATCTTCGCGTGAGCTACTAATATCAACAATTTAAACCCAACAATGAAATCAACGACATTTACGACACCACTGGCGTTTACAAACTAACTTGCAGTTCATGCCCCAGTTTTTACATAGGCTAGACAGGTTACCAAGAACATATAAAAGGACTAAAAAACAATAACTACCAATCAAACTTCGCCGATCATATCCACTCCACAAAACATGACTACATAGACATAACATCTAACCTACAAATTCTTCATAAACAACACAGAAATAACCAACGCTACACAACCAAACAATACGAAATATATAGGCACTTCAAACTACACCCTACACACATACTCAATACACAATTACATTACAACTCACATGCACTTTTTGACATCATAACTCCTAATACACACAAAATACACCCACACCACCAAAATATCCTATCCCCACCCTAACCTACGTAAACCTTGAGATCAGTTACGGTCTGAGTTGACAAAGGGACACATCTCCCGAAACGGCCGTCCTCAACAAACAAAGTAAGTGCTACTATAGGCAAGTTTAAAACATTTAAAAAGTGTTTAGTATTAATTTTATATTTGAGTGTCTACTAACAAGAACAATACTATATAAATAAACCATAGTTGGTTGTGAGGCCTGAAGAAAGCAGTAAATTAGCTATCAAAACATTGACTCTTTTAAGAGGAAAATAATTAATTGACTCACATAACAACAGTGTTTTATTTGTATAAGATTAATTTTAACTTATACAACTTAAACTTTAACTAAAAACACTTGTACATATGTTACACTTCTCTATAGTAGCACTTACTGTTATAATTGTTGAGGACGGCCGTTTTGAGAGATCTGTCCCATTGTCAACTCAGATAGTAACTAACCTCATAGTTTTTGTAGATTAGGGTAAGGATGCAATTGTATTTTCGTGAGATGTGGGGGTTTTAATGTGTATGTGAGTTATAATGCAATTGGAAGTTGTGAATGTGAATAGGGTGTAGTTTGAAATGCTTCTATATATGATATTGTTTGGTTGTGTACCATTGGTTATTTTTGTTTTGTTTGTGAAGAATTTGTAGGTTAGATGTTATGTTTGTGTAATTATGGTTTGTGGATATTAGATGTTTGCCAAAGTTTGATTGGGTGTTTTTGTTTGTGAGTGCTTTAATGTGTTCTTGGTAGCATATTTAAAATAACCTCCCTGTCTAACCTATGTAAAAACTGGGGCACAAACAACAGCTGAGTATTGTTTTATGTTATTGGGCTTAAATTGTTTGTTGAGGGTGTTGTGTGTGGAGAACGTTATTCTGAAATTGTATTTACGAAGTGTGTTGGTTGGTTTATGAGTTTTTGGTGATCTGTATGATGTTGTTAAATATTTTATGGGCTTGTAGTGTTGTGTATTTGTAGTTGGGTTATTGAGTTTATTTATTAGACCATTGTATAGTTTGCCAATCATAGTTGTGTTGTAACCTTTGGTTTGTGCTATATGTTTTATGGTGTTTAATTTTGGTAGTGTTCTTCTTTGTGATGTATTTAATAGGCGATATATCATGATGTAATATGCGGGTAGTTTTTGTTGGTGTGGGTGGTTTGAAAAGTAGTGAATGGTAGTATTGGTGTTGGTGGGTTTTCGGTATATGTTAAATTTATCTATGTTTGTCAGTACATGTAATAGTAAAGTCCAAGAAATTAAGAGAGTTGTTTTGTTCTGTTTCGATGGTCTATGTTAGTTTTAAGTGTATAGATCCCATAGGTAGATCATCTTTTTGAGTGTAGAAAGTGTCATTTAAGGTAAAGTAATTTTGTGATGTGATTAATTTTGTTAAGATTAATGATTTCATCAATCTGAGTTTGTGGTGTATTTGTCTATAAGGATATAATTGAGGATGTTGATGGTTTCTGAAATGGAGATGTTGGTGTATAGGTTTCGTATATATAAAATGAAACTAAAGTGGAGTTGTATGGAAATTTTAAATTTTTTATTTTGTCAATTAAATTTAGGCTATTTTTTATGGAACAATGGTTTTATTGGATGGTTTTATCAAGACATTTAGCTAAGAGATAAGAACTGGCGCTTGTGTGGTTATTTATTGGTTCTATAGGGATGTCTGTTTTGTGGAGTTTAGGCACGGCGCTTAGTTTAGGACCTATTGGTTTAATTTGTTTCAATTGCTTTTTCGTGTAAAGTGGAATTATGAGTTTTGTGTTGTTGATTGCTTCTTTAATTTGGGTGTTGTATTTTATTGTTGGGTCGTCTATTAGTGTAGTGGTGGTGTTTTGAATGAAATCGTGCACTTTTTTGTTGATGTCATTACTGTTAATTATTGCCATTATGTTGCCTTTATCAGCTTTAGTTATGATTGAATTGTTTTTTTTTCAATTTGTTATTAATTAGCTGTTTTCAATTCTAGGGTGTTTATTTTGTGTTTCATTTGTTGTCCAACTACTAGACAAAGGCTAAAAACACATCACGCTCAAATACAGCCAACAAAATTTCACAAAAACACTTATATTAGACCTTGAAAACTCAATCCAACATAACACATCGTTAGAATACGATGCAGAAATCATTATTATTTCTTAAGTTATGAATCCTATTATGAAAACTTATGAAGTTAAAGACATAAAGTATTACATGAATTATTTTAAAGAAATACTTACAGTCCTCAAGTTTCTTTTTTTTCTTCCTTTTTTTTCTTACTGGTTTAAGTTTTGTAGTACTTGCCAATTCTGTCCTATTAATAGTTTCTAATTTTTTGTGTTTAATTATGTCACTCAAGCTTGTGGATAAAATATCAATCTCTGAATTATTATTCTTATGAGATTGTCCAGCATCTTCCTGTACTTTCTTTTCATGTTCTGTTACAGGATAAACCATTTTTGGTTTTTTTGAAAGATTACGGGTAATCCTTTCATGCACAGGAAGGGATTTTTTATTCCGTCTTTGAAGTTTTTCCCTCAAATCTATTTTTTTCTGTGGTACAGAATTAACATTATTTACACTATTTGAAGCAACGCAGTGGGGTTTACACCTTTTATGTGGGGTGAGAGGTGTATTAATTTTTAGTGTTTCGGTTTGATCTTTCTTTTTCTTTTCATTCTGAAATGAATACAATTCTTTTTTAAATATCTATAGAACTTAAATCTTAATTCAAGATTAAAATATTAGTTAGTCTATTTTACAATTTGTAAGCCCATTTCATTTATTAATTTTTGGGATTTTTTGTAAACCTTATGATTAGGTCACAACCCATCTTTAACAAAGTTAAATTAAGGGTTAATTGTTCTCTACTCAAAATTTAGTCTGACAGCTGCCTAGAATAGATGCTACTTCAATCAGAAAGACTTAAGTACAATTTGGAAATAAAATTATAAGCATTTAACAATAAACATAAATTTAATGTAATTTTAAGAAATAAAGAGTGGTATGTTAAAAAATAACAAAGGAATGAAACATAATACAATTAATTCTCTAGAGCACAGCCCTTTTGTTCAACTTTATAAATATATACAGATATTTAAGGTCTGCCTTAAGCATCACTATACAACAAAGTTTGTAAAATTTATCGAATATACAATTACCACAGTATTTTTACTTTTGCTTTGATGAGTTAATGAGTGGAAGGTTTTTGTAGCGATAAACAGGCCTCCCAAATAAATGTTGTTGAAGTTGACTTACAGTATTTTCAAAACTTTAGAAGGCTTTATTGTTCACAGGTACTCAAACACTTTGTAATAATGGTAATTTTTGCTTTTATACAAGTCTTAATAAAATTATAATTTAAAAGAAATAACACTTCAATGCTGCTTTTTGTTACAATAAACTTTTAATATCTTAAAATGACATTCCTTGTTATCTTTTACAAAGTCACTTACTAATTAAAAATTCTTATTTCCTCTACAAAGAATTACAAAGATTAAGCTTTATTAGCCTAAGTCTAAATTTTGTTATGGCAGCAAGAAGTTTAGTTATAAAATTTAATATGAATTGAAATTGATTTAATTATTTCAATTTGAGCTTGAGCTCTCTTTATCTCGGGTTAAATAGGTGGGTTTTCTAAATTTTGACTAATAAATTTTGAGTTGGCACTTTCAAAAAAATATCTAAATTACAATTCTTACAAGTTAAAATTTTTACAAGTTATTTTAGTTCTTAATTAAATAATTTCCTGAATAATGTCTTCTTAATTGATCAGTTCAATGGTTTGGCTTATTGTTACTCTGATTATGATTTAAACACGATACTGCACTTTCCGCACTAGTTAAAAAATAAAAATTTCGACAGCCAATTCTGAATACGTCTTCCTCGTTCCAATGCTTTGTTCCAACTGCGTACTGACGCTACCTTTGTTAGAAAAAAATGGCCAAGTCGTGAATTTCCGCTATTTTTTCGTTTATTCCGTGTAAGTACAGCTTTACGGATGTCATGTTCTTCTTCTTTACGGATACACTTCTTCTTCTTAACAACTGCACTTAAATTTCTTTGCATTTAAATCCAAAACTGTTTTATATTATATCTCCACGAGAAATATTTAAACAAATATCTTTTGCCGGTCAATGCGCACGCAACTCCACAAATCCGTTATGCAACGTGTTTACTACAGCACATTCCACTAGCTTGCCGTGTGAAAGTTTTAAGTGTATTTTTACATAGTTCTATTTAAATTGTTACCTATCAATTATTTCTAATACATTTTTTTATAAATAGTGATTTGTGTGTTTTTTTTCTTTTATATAAAATCTTGTGATTAGATCTAAAATGTGGCCATGTGCATTTTCTATACAAGTGAAATTAGGTTATGTTTACAATTTGTTCCTGGTATATTTTAGTAATTTTTACATACTGAATTTATTTTTATATATTTATCTTATTTTGGTAAGTGCCTTTTATATGTATACTACTTCAAAATGTTACATAGTCCCCAAATTTAGATAAAAAAAAAATTTTGATTCCGAAATTCCTTTTTTTTTATCTCAATTTTCACATTTTGGGAGTAAACTCTTACTCTATCCTTCTTGCTTGTCTGCTGCCCTCTAATTACATATGATATACTTAATTACTAACAATACAATAAATTAACAATTAACATTTAATCAACAATACTCTTACTCTTAACATCTCGTACATTAATCATTTTCTGATTCTTAGAATCTATTTTATAAACTTTTTCTTTTTTTTCTTTATTTTAATTTTAATAGAATGGAATCTTTCCAATCATAAGTCTTTTTATTTATCTATATAATCTATCTTCTGACACAGTGTTCTTTTTTTAAATTTTAGCCTAACCGAGTCATAGCATGTCTAGGTTGTTTGTAGGTTAGGTCCTTGTTCTTATTCATTCATCCCTTCCTATTTTATTTATTTTTACATATTTTTTTTTTATTTCTTTATATTTTTTTTTTCAAGTGTTTGTTTAATTATTAAGTCATTTCTGGTCTATTGTCATTTCCGGTTTATTTGTTATCTATCCCTCCTACATTCGCTTCCTTCTCCTAATACTTTTATATCCTGAGTCATTCCTGTTGTTACCATCTTATTATCCCTTGTTATTTTCCTTTCTCTCGACTTCTCCCTTTTAGACTCATTTCCATGAGAGATCTCATCATTTCCCTCAATTCTTCATTCTCATTATTTCCCTTTTTCTGTTGGGTTTGCATCAGTGGTAATCCCCTAGCCTCATCTACTTGGGTTTCCACCTCACTCTCTTCTATAGGCATATCTGTGCCTTCCATTTCTGTCTCTTGTATTTCTAGGCTTGTCCCTTCTTCCAATTCTATTAGGCCTATTGTAGCTTCTTCCTCTTTTTCATCTATTTTTTCTTTTAATGTCACATATTTTCCTTTTGCAGCTTCCTCAATTGCTGTACCCTTCCTAGACCTACTATGTTTGTTATATTCCTCTAATTTTTTTGTTTTTTTTGCTTTCTCCCTCCTTAAATTATATGTACCTGTTTCAGATTCCATTTTTTTTTTATTTCTTTATCTAAAATTTCAAAATTCCCCTTTATTCTATTTAAATTTTGAAAATAAAAAAAATTATTGACTTATGGTTGCAAAGTCCTGAAAAGTAAACAATATTAATACAAATATTTAATTAATAATCTTATCTAAAGTGCCTTGAGGTTAATTCTTAAATTTTTTTATAATCGAGCCCCACGTTTGTGTGCCAAATGTAATAATGGTAATTTTTGCTTTTATACAAGTCTTAATAAAATTATAATTTAAAAGAAATAACACTTCAATGCTGCTTTTTGTTACAATAAACTTTTAATATCTTAAAATGACATTCCTTGTTATCTTTTACAAAGTCACTTACTAATTAAAAATTCTTATTTCCTCTACAAAGAATTACAAAGATTAAGCTTTATTAGCCTAAGTCTAAATTTTGTTATGGCAGCAAGAAGTTTAGTTATAAAATTTAATATGAATTGAAATTGATTTAATTATTTCAATTTGAGCTTGAGCTCTCTTTATCTCGGGTTAAATAGGTGGGTTTTCTAAATTTTGACTAATAAATTTTGAGTTGGCACTTTCAAAAAAATATCTAAATTACAATTCTTACAAGTTAAAATTTTTACAAGTTATTTTAGTTCTTAATTAAATAATTTCCTGAATAATGTCTTCTTAATTGATCAGTTCAATGGTTTGGCTTATTGTTACTCTGTGATTATGATTTAAACACGATACTACACTTTCCGCACTAGTTAAAAAATAAAAATTTCGACAGCCAATTCTGAATACGTCTTCCTCGTTCCAATGCTTTGTTCCAACTGCGTACTGACGCTACCTTTGTTAGAAAAAAATGGCCAAGTCGTGAATTTCCGCTATTTTTTCGTTTATTCCGTGTAAGTACAGCTTTACGGATGTCATGTTCTTCTTCTTTACGGATACACTTCTTCTTCTTAACAACTGCACTTAAATTTCTTTGCATTTAAATCCAAAACTGTTTTATATTATATCTCCACGAGAAATATTTAAACAAATATCTTTTGCCGGTCAATGCGCACGCAACTCCACAAATCCGTTATGCAACGTGTTTACTACAGCACATTCCACTAGCTTGCCGTGTGAAAGTTTTAAGTGTATTTTTACATAGTTCTATTTAAATTGTTACCTATCAATTATTTCTAATACATTTTTTTATAAATAGTGATTTGTGTGTTTTTTTTCTTTTATATAAAATCTTGTGATTAGATCTAAAATGTGGCCATGTGCATTTTCTATACAAGTGAAATTAGGTTATGTTTACAATTTGTTCCTGGTATATTTTAGTAATTTTTACATACTGAATTTATTTTTATATATTTATCTTATTTTGGTAAGTGCCTTTTATATGTATACTACTTCAAAATGTTACAACTTCTTCTTTAAAATTGTCACATGGCTAACTTATTTAAAATCATAATTATAACTAAAAGACAAGAGCATATATAAAAACTCAACACACTTAATAAATTATACATTTAAGATTGAAAAAACTATGATAGATTGTGAGCAAACTTAAATTGAACTTGTGTTGGCCATGTAAATCAAGGTTAGAAAACATAAATTATCTGGAATGAATCACAGTAATTTGTTGAAGTAATATATAATAATGCCTATTTGTGGGGCTTTCCAATTAAATTAAATAAATTCACACTAAACAATAATTTGATAAGATGATACAAGTCAAATGAAACAATGGCATCAGTATCATTTTAAAGCTGGGGAAAGACTGCATAGAAACATTAAACCGAGAGCAGAAGCGTCCAAGCCAACCATGTGCCCAAATAATAAGTGGAAATCTTCTAAAAATCGACTAACATTTTATTCTAGAGAATTTCTGGAAACATATAGAAAGCAATAGAATCGAGATATAAGTGATCTGTCAAATCAGTTGTTGCCACAAATCAGCAATTTGAATGAAGGTAGTGGGGGAATGATTAAGCGGCGATGTGTAGCTTCGAGACATACTAAGTATGTTCTTAGAATCTTAGTTTTTGTTTTTTCTGACATTAGTATCCCATTACTAAGTCCATAATCCAACTACAATTATAAATTTCAATGTTTAATTGGTATACATTACATATAGCCAAATTTGAAAGTTTAACTCTTGAATTTTGTTGTCCATTACGTTTAGTGAAACTTAATTAATCACTTTAACATTAGTTTATGACTATCCGAACTTTAAATTTTGTAAATTTGTAAAATCTTACTGAGACAGAACGTTTTCAATCGCTATGTGACAATCTTCATCAGTGTCTTCTGCTTGGAGTTGTTAGGTTAAGCAGTGACGGTATTAAAGGCAGGCTTTCGATGGTATCAAAGAGTAGGTGTGATTTGTATTTGGTTTGTTTGTTTAATATGTTTGTACTTTGTGTTGTGCACAAAAACACAATGTACAAAGATATCAAACGAACAAATCCAATACAAATCACCCAATACCAAATCACTAATACTCTTTGATACTATCAAAAACCACCCTTTTATACCGCTCAACCTAACAACTCCCAGCAGAAGACACTGATGCATATATCATGCTATATTTTTTCTGAAGGCTTTAATTAGTTGTGTGGGATAACCATAAATTTTGTCAAAATCTCCATTGAAAACAATGCAGTGCAGTATAAGATTATAGACATGTATTTTTTAACTGTGGCATTAAACTTCTGGTAAAGATGCTAAAAAGATTAAAATTAAATTCCTGTGCTTAGAAAATATTATTTGTTTTCAATCTGTGCTAGCAACGAAAATTATTTTTCAACAAATAAAATGATGTTTTCTTGTTTCTTAATTTAAACACCCCTAATGCACTTTATTGCATTCAACTACAAAATCTGGTAAAAACATAGTCTTAATGACGATTTAAATTTTTTTTAAGTTACTCATTTTAATGTGTAGAACACAAATATCAACTTTTTTTCCGAGGAAAATACAGAAAGTTACATTTTTCACATTTTTAATGTTAGGTTGTAATGGCATGTAGGCCTATAGCGTAAACAGGGCGCTCGGTAGCTACAGCGCACTGCCCTATGTCTAGTTTTGGTTGTAATTTTATACAACATTACTATATACCTATATTAAAATATACCTACAATTATCCAGTCAGGATAAATTTGGCTGTAATTTTGGTAAATATTTAGACTTATTGCCGATGCAGAAAATTACAATTTGTCCTGACTGGATACTTCGTAGGTATACTTTAATATAGGTAAATAATAATATTGAATAAAATTATAACCAAATCTATCCTGACTGGATACTTCATAGGTATATTTTAATGTAGGTATATAGTAATTTGTATAAATTATAACCAAAAGTTTAATATTTAGATTTAAGGTTTAGTATCAAAATAAACTGACTTTGACGTAATGCAGTGCGCTGTAGCTACTGCGCAGCTGGTTCACGCTATACATGCTATTACAGACTAACATATAAAATGTGAAAAGAGTAACTTTCCATATTTTCCGCGGAAAACAAAATTATATTTGTGTTCTATACATTAAAACGAGTAATTAAAATTAATAATAACTATAATAATAATTCAACCAACCTGATTAAGACTATATTCTTACCAACAATCTAAATTACATCTGTATAACTAATATCACAACTGAAGGAAGTTTAATTTTTAAGTTAAACATTATTATTATCAATTGTAAAAGTTTTACTGATTACAGATTATGAAAATTTTACTTTAGACATAGTAGGTTGTTATTTTAAAATATCAAAAACATTCCAAACTCTTGACCAATTCTACAATTATTCAAATAACTAATCATATTTCCTTTTCAACTGTACTCAAATTTTCTTAGAATAATATTGTTTCAGACTTTTTAAAATCATAACACGATTAATAGCACCGCTTTTGTCATCAAAATAAAATCCTTCAGTTCATAACAGAAAATTGAGTGCACAAAATATAAGAAAACATTTGAGCTAGTAAAAATATAGTCTTAATGGTTATATTTTTCAATTTTTTCAATTTTTTTTTAATTACTTGTTTCAATGTGTAGAACATAAATATTAACTTTTTTCTACAGAAAATACAAAAAGTTAATTTTTTGCCACATTTATGTTAGTCTGTAATCGCATGTATAGCGAGAACCGGCCGCGCAGTAGCTACAGCGCACTGCACTACGTCAATGTTAGTTTATTTGAATACTAAACTTAAAATCTAAATATTTAACTTTAGGTTATAATTTTATTCAACATTACTAAATACCTACATTAAAATATACCTATGAAGTATCCAGTCAGGATAGATTTGGTTGTAATTTCCTGCATCCGCAATAAGAAATCTAAATATTTACCAAAATTACAAGCAAATCTATACTGAATGGATACTTCGTAGGTATATTTTAATATAGGTAGACAGTAATTTTGAATAAAATTATAACCAAATCTATCTTTACTGGATACTATGTACATATATTTTAATAAAAATACAACCAGTTTAAAATTACAACCAAATCTAGACGTAGTGCAGTACGCTGTAGCTACTGCATGCCCGGTTCACGCTATAGGGCTACATGTCATTACAGACTAACATTTTAAATGTGAAAAAAGTTACTTTCCATATTTTTCACGGGAAAAAGTTGATATTCGTGTTCTACATGATAGAACGAGTAATTTAAAAGAACACAAATTGAAATAAAACCAACGTCATTAAGACTATAAGTACAATATACCTAAGGTAGCAGTGCTTCGGACAGTTTAAACCTGCTCCCAAGTTAATAAAAAAAGACTATATTTTTACCTTTAAGTTTTATATCACTGAAAGTTATCCGTTTTCTTCTCTTCTGTAATATTTATTTTGTATAATTACTATTTCCTTTTTTTCATTTTAATAACACAAAAAAAATATTACAAAAACAAATTCGGAACGCTCCATTATATGAAGCATAAAAAGAATATTACTACATTACTTTAAGATAAAAAAATAAAAATTACTTATAAAACTAACAATATCATATATATACCTATATTAAAATATACCTATAAAGTGTCCAGTCAGGAGAGGTTTTGTTGTAATTTCATACATTATCTAGTTAGATGCCTACTTCCGCAGAGTAATACTTTTTGCCTGGTGACATGACGTTATCTCTATTCTAACCTTACACGTGTACATGTTTTGTTAAATGTAAAAAATTACAATCCAAATCTATTTCAACTAGATACTTTATAGGCATATTTCAATATAGATATATGAAATTAACCTTCCGTGGCAAAACAACAATAATAATTATCAATATAGCTCCAGTACATTTTTACCCTACACTAAATATAATGTTTTTTTTTTTTTAATTATTATATACAAGTTAGAAAGATCATTATTTTAGGAAATATGACTGGCAACTCAAAAGTTTAAAAAATTGTAAAAAAAGGCACCTTTACTGAGTTTTGTCCCAGAGCATCCAAATTTGTTATGACATTGTTTAACATCTGTGAAAAGGAATGAAACTAATGTTAAATACCATCTAGTTAATATTGATTGGTAAGCTATGCCACCATATAGCTCTACCTCTTTTGATTGGTAAGCAGAGTTACTATCTCAATACATCAAGGTAATATCTTGGACACTTAAAAGCAAGTTTTAGATTTCCACTGCCGTACCATTGATATGAAGTGATATTTGCTTTTTACAGAAATTTGGGTAAAAATATAGTCTTAATGACATTGGTATTTAAAACTTTTGTTTGTTATCATACTACTCGTTTTAATGTGTAGAACACGAATATCAACTTTTGTCCACGGAAAGTAGGGAAAGTTACTTTTTTAACATTTTAAATGTTAAATTGTAAAGGCATGTAGGAATATAGGGTGAACCTGTACTACGTCTAGATTTGTAATTTTATACAACATTACTATATACCTATATTAAAATATACCTACGAAGTATCCAGTTGGGATAGATTTGGTTATAACGGTAAAAATATAGTCTTAATGACGTTGGTATTAAAAATTTTTTTTCAATCTTAAATTACTCGTTTTAATGTGTAGATCACAAATATCAACTTTTCTTTCCACGGAAAATATGGAAAGTTACTTTTTTCACATTTTAAATGTTACGTTGTAATGGCATGTATAGCGTAAACAAGTCTTATTGATATTGTTGAAAATTTTTTTTTAATTCTTCATTTCAATGTGTAGAACTCTAAAATAAACTTTTTTCTACTGAAAATGCAAAAGGTTTTCTGCACATTTTTAATGTTAGTCTGTAATAGCATGTATACTGTGAACCGGCCGCGCAGTAGCTACAGCGCACTGCAATACGTCAAAGTCAGTTTATTTTAATATTAAACTTAAAATCTAAAAATTTAGCTTTAGGTTATAATTTTATACAACATGACTATATACCTACATTAAAATATACCTATGAAGTATCCAGTCAGGATATATTTGGTTATAATGTTTTCAACTTTACTATCCACCTATATTAAAATATACCTACGAAGTATTCAGTCAGAATAGATTTGATTATAGTTTTATACAACATTACTATATACCTATGAAGTGTCAAGTCAGGATAGATTTGGTTATAAATTTATACAACATTGCTACCTACCTACATTAAAATATACCTATTAAATATCCAGTCAGGATAGATTTGGTTGTAATTTTTTGCATCGGCAATAAGTCTAAATATTTACCAAAATTACAACCAAATCTATTTTGACTGAATACTTCCTAGGTATACTTGAATACAGGTAGATAGTAACGTTGAATAAAAAATATTACCAAATCTATCCCGACTGAATACTTCGTAGGTATATTTTAATATAGGTATACAGTAATGTATAAAATTACAAATCTGGACGTAGTGCAGTGCACTGTAAGCTACTGCGCGCCCAGTTCACGCTATAGGCCTACATGCGTTTACAACTTATGATTTAAAATGTGAAAAAATGTACTTTCCGCGTAAAAAATGTTCGTATTCATGTTCTACACATTAAAGCAAGTAATACATTAACAAACAAAAAATTTAACACCAACGTCATTAAAACTATATTTTTACTGACACTGTAATTTTTGGGGCTTCAGCAATATTTTTTATTTTTCTGCATCACTGATTATAATTCGTTCACTAATATCAATTGCGCGTGAAAAGGAAATAATTATTTGTTTTAACATCATAACTTTGATTATATTAATTAGTGTTATTTATTACTTACCGCTGAAACAATATCCCTAAGCTCCAAATCTTCATCTAAAAGCTCTGGAGGTTTTTCCCAAAGAGATTCATTTGTTTTTATATTAAAATAATATACTCTATTCTTTTTTTTTGAAAACGAAGTAATCCAATTTTTACTATCATTGGCCATATTTTTTCTGAAGGCTTTAATAAATTGTGTGGTATAACCAAAAATTTGTCAAAACCTCCATTGAAAACAATACAATGTAGTGCAAGATTATACACGTTTACTTTTCAACTATGGCCTTAAACTTAAGGTAAAGATGCTAAAAAGAATAAAATTAATTTTCTGTGCTTAGAAAATATTTTTTGCTTTTAATCTGTGCTAGCAACGGAAATTATAGTTTAACAAATGAAATGACAGGCAGAAGACACAGATAAAGATCGCCACATAGCAATCTCACAAATTTTAATGTTCGGATAGTCATAAACTAATGTTTAAGTGATGATTAAATGAAATCATGTTTTCAAGTTTCGTAATTTAAACATCCCTAATGCGCTCTCTTGCATTCAACTACAAAATCTAAATTACATCTGTAAAATTAATATCACAATTAATATATGTTAAATATTATTCTTGAATATTCTTTCAGTTTATATCAGATCATTGAGCGCACAAAATATAGGATAACATTTGAATTTTATATCATTGAAAGTTTTCCATTTTCTTCTCTTCTGTAGTAGGTATCTATTTGTATGATTACTATTTCATTTTAATCATACAAAACATAATATTACAAGACAAAAAATTAGGAACTTTCCATTATATAAAGCATAAAAAGAATAATATTGCTGGATTACTTTAAGATAAAAACATAAAACTATCAATATCATAAATTTAGTAAATTATAATAAATATAATATGCTTTAAAAAATTACGAAAAATAATTGAGTTTACGAAACAGAATGTAATGATTAATAGCCACATGTTTCTACAGGACTTGCTGTTTTAATGTTGTACATTTTGAGGCTCTTTAATGCATACTTATTGATATCAATTGGCAATAAACACTACGTATTGATTTTTTTTCATTAGATATATTTGAAGATTGCTGAGGAAATTCAGTAAGTAATGATTTTTATCCCAAGTAGCCTAATATCAGTAAGTATTTATAAACGACAAACCATAAAGAAGGGAAACTAAGGATAGGTTATTCCTTTTATCTTTATTAAAAAATAATTAACTTTATTAAGTTTTGAAAAATCTGGCTACACATTTAATATCACTAAAACATAAATAATATGACATTGATTGAAGTTATTTTTGTGTGTAATTCTCTCGAAATTGTAAGTTTTTTGCCAAGTTGTACCAAAAGTGTAAATAATAAACATTTGTTGATTCCATCTTCGCGTGAGCTACTAGTAATCACTTACACTTTTAAAATGTTTAAAACTTGCCTATAGTAGAGTTACGGTCTGAGTTGACAAAGGGACACATCTCCCGAAACGGCCGTCCTCAACAAGCAAAGTAAGTGCTACTATAATCAAGTTTAAAACATTTTAAAAGTGAAAATTACAATATAATCATAAATGTAACTGGCAGTTTCTTCAAATAAAGGAGAAATAATTCAACTTATACATCATTTATAAATTTTTATTAACTTTTAATATGCTTATATTTGTTTGGGTTAAAACGGTGTAAATAATATTGGTGACTCTGATAGTTAAAATGCGTGAGGTTTAACCGTGTCTCTAACCTTGAGATCGCTTTGTTGGACTGGGCTGCAGTGCATCGTCAAAACTCAACACTTCAGAAAACATCAGTGTCGTGCTTAAAGTGTAAACAGCTCTTATTAACTAAATGATAATATTGTAATAGTTTGATGTAGACATGATTTTAAAATGTGTTGCTCTGCTTCTACAATGAAAGAGACGCGATTACGAAAGAGACGATATATGTATTGTATAATGTTTTCAGTTAGGCTAGTAGTTAAATGCTAGAGTAGTACGGGGACATCGTTAAACCTATCTCACTTTACATGTTTACTTATGGACAGCAATAGATAGTAGCGATTTAATTATTGCCCAGTAGCGGTTTACAATCTATGGTTGGCATCTGTGAATTCATTTCGTGTTAGTGTTTAGAATTTGGAAGAGTCTTATAACGTTTGACAACATCGTATAATATGTAGGTTAATATATATATATATATATATATATATATATATATATATATATATATATATATATAAGAATAATATTGTTGTTTTTAGTTATGACTATATTGTATTGATTTGAATTGTTGATTTTTACCTTTTTGCAGGTTATGCTCAAGGTTTTTTTATATTACATATTGTTTAATTCTTAGTACCCTAATGTGAATCACTGATATGAATGTGGTTTAATGACTGATGAGGGTAAATGGCGGTATATATTCCCCATGCCCCCGTATTCGATTTTAGCAAAATCAATTGTACCAAGGGTTGCAGAAAATCATTAGGAATATGAGAAAAATTATGAAAACTTTCGCTCACGCCCCAAAAATTAAAAATGTTGGAAAATAGAAATCATCCCTTTAGTTGGCACACGTAAAACGATACTAATTTAACGTATTGGCTTTATTATTTTGATGTAATAACTTACGTAGTGCCTTGAAATGTAATTAAATTTGCTGTTGACTCCCACAAATCACAAACTTCAAAAAAAATAAACTTTAACAAAGCACTATTAGCACCACATTTCACCAGGGACACAAACTTTATAGAATTCTAAAACTCTCACACACATCTTATTTGTTGGCGATAATAAGTTACACTTGGCGTTACACAAATGGTGTTAAAAATTACTCAAAAGGATGGAACAAACATTTATAGACCTTATTCCATGCACAAAACGGAAAATATTGCATTGAACATTTATACCTTTTAATTCTATCGCCAAAAATTTACACAACTTATACCAATGCAAAGTGTGTTGAATTGATGTGTTAAGGTTGATTTTTTAAAATTTTGTAATTTTTTGGGGGAAATCTACTTTAATTAAATTTCGAGGCATTTTGCGAGTTACTATATAAAAAAAAAATGAGGCGAAAATGTTGAATTTTTAACAGTTTAGGTGTGCTGTTGAGGGGGGAGGACCTGTTATTTTCCAAAATTTTTAATTTTTAGAATGTGAGTGAAAGTTTTTATAATTTTTTTCGAATTCCTAATGGTTTTCTGCATTGTCTGGTATAAATGTTTTTACTAAAATCAATTATGTGGAAGGAAATAATTTCCAACATGGCTACTGAAAACATGCTGTAATTACAATTTGAGTTGTGAGAATAGTATATGTCATACATTTAATAACACAAGCTTAACTGTAACTTATTATAACATAAGAATGTATTATCTTCTTTTCTTTTACCATTACAACTACATTTAAGTATATACAGCTGTAGTCTTAATACATTGAGGTTTATATTTTATTATTTTTTAATGGTTATCACTATATATGGTTTGCAAATCTAAAATCATGTGTTTTCTATTTTAAATGTTTTGAGTCACATAATATGAAGAGGAAAAAATTGGTTACCATTTTATCAAGACTTAAGTAATCCCTTATTTTCTAATTCACTAACAAAGTACATGAATAGGATATATTTTGTTTTAATAAAATATGGTATTTTTCCCCTTTCCCATCAATATTGGCAAAAGAAATGTACAGAAGCTCTTTTATATGGCATTCTACCATCCAGAACTTTTTGTTAACTGGCACATTTTCAAAACAAAGTGCAGTACCCTTCTTTGTTGTTACATGATGTGATTCATCGGAAATACAGTACAAAATTTATGTCAATTTGTAGGCTATTTATAAATTGTTTTGATTGCCCATGTCAGTTGTGTTTGTAGAAGGTTTGGTTTGTTGTTCAAGTTGTAGTTTTACTGTTTACATACTGGCTAGACATTAAGTGAGAAAAAATTCACTTAAAAACTAAAAATAAATGCTAACTATCAAAGAGAAAATTGACATTTGTGACAAACTAGAGAACACAAAAATTCTTTCAACATATCCTTTTTTGGGTGTTCCTCAAAATGATATTGAAGAGTGGGTACATGCGTATGAAAACACAGATGCATCATACAATGTAACTGATTAAGATTTAATAAAGGCAATCACAGAAGATAGAACGGCTGATAGTGAATCATAAAAGGAAGAAATAGTTCAAGAAAAAGTAAACGTTTCATGGAGTAATGCTGCAGCCACTTTTATAACGCTGTTAACATTTTTGAAGGTGAAAAGTGCTACGCAGCTCAGGAAGTTTTGGAATTGCATATAATTCATTAAAAATTTGTTGAATGAAAAACTGTCATCGGTTATCAGAGAGTCAGACATCTGTCATAATTTTAAAAATCATTAGTCTCTATATAGTTAAATGTACTGATGCATGTTTTAACATTGTATGAACGAAAAAAGATATTTAGCAAACAATGTTTTTTCTTTCTTAAATTTTTTTGTATACATTTTTTGTGTGCTATCGTTTGCTTTTATAAAAGGTTCGGAAATACAATAATTGAATACAAACAAATATGGAGAGTAAGATTTCAACAGTACATTCAATTTTCATTAAGAGGTTACATAATGTTATGCACGTTACCTACTGTATATAACCTATTGCCTATATAGGTTCAGTTCTATTATCCGGAAATTTTTGATTATCGGCAATATGCCGACTCTGAGGGTTCCATATATTAGAACTTTTTCTGTATTGGACAATGTAGAAAGTCATCAGGAAGACAAAAAAATTAGAACTTCTTACACCCCAAAAATTACAAATTAAAAAAAAATATTTTTTATTATAAGTCTAGTGAAGGTTTATGGTATAAAACCAAATTTTGTTTGTAAAACTAAGCACTACATTGAAATATGGTTATAAAGTTTGCATATATTTGGTTTGTATGCAAAAATTATTATCAATCTATGACAAATTTATGCCTTGCGTGAAACTCTGCCTTCTTATACCAAAATTCACTTTTTGCCATTCCACTAGTTTATTTATTAGTTACCTTGTGTTGCTAAAAATTATTTATTTTTATTACCGAATCTAGCTGTGGTGGATATTTTGTAGTTATATTTTAATATACCTTTCTAATGAAAGTCTAATGTGTTTGATTAATGGTAAACTATTACCGTTCATTGCACACCTCATACCTTAGAAACCTTGTTCTGTACTTTGATGATATATATTTTCTTTCAAATTTTTAAATTTTTGGAGTTAGAGTGGGTGTATTTATTATTTTTGTTAGTATTCCTGATGACTTTCTGCGTATCCTTGTATATTTTTTTTCCAATACCGATTATGTAGGGAGAGAAACTAAATACCAAAAATATTAACTTTGTTATCTCTAAGATAGAATGTGGCAATGAGTTGTAGTCTGTTTCGATTTTTTATAACCAAACCTACATTCTT
Organism: Prosapia bicincta; assembly: GCA_036971475.1. NCBI lineage: Eukaryota > Metazoa > Arthropoda > Insecta > Hemiptera > Cercopidae > Prosapia > Prosapia bicincta. The sequence continues at coordinate 232,764,765 of JBAIZL010000005.1, read as the reverse complement.
ATTATTTGCAACATACTGTATTTATTCCTGTAAATTATGCATTGCAATGTTTTAATCAGTTTTAGAGTAGAAGAATATACTGGTATTTTATTTTTATTATCAGACTACCTTCAGAATCCCTTAATATCAGTGACTTCAAAGACATAACAGTAAAACTCCAATTATCTGAACTCCGACTATTCAAATAGTTTTCACATTTTCAGAAAAAAATTTAAGACAGAAAATAATGCAATTTCTAAAATAACAAATCTGTCTGCATATGCTATTAGGCTTTCCTCTGTAAAACTTGTGTAGGCACAGAGCAAACATTATTTGGATGCTTAGCACTGTCTCTGCAGCTCTGTATAGTTGGTTGTCGTCCTTCGCAAGGTGGCCGTCCCTGGTACTCTTTCACATCAGTCCATTGTTTTGTTTATGAATGTTTCATTGTTCACCATGACTTCTAAAAAAAATGAGTTGTCTTATCGTTAGTGGATATATTAATTATAGATCAATCAGATAAAAGAACAGTTGGCAGAGATGTTTGGTGTTGGATGATCAAAAGCACGGAGGATATTTAGGCTGAGTAGAAAGAACTCTTGGGATTAGTACATTGGCACAATTAGACGAACAGCTCCATCCTCCACAGTATGCAGGAAATAAGATCAGTTTGTGGTACTTCCATTCCGTTACCAGCCATTGCGCTGAAGCAACCAGATGGAAGATTGATCACAAGCAGTAGTGATATTGCTAGTGTACTGGGATCATCATTTTCTATCTTTTCTGCTACTACAGCCTATAATAATTTATTCCAGAAGTATAACCTGAAGGAAGAAACAATTCCTTTTACTGTTGGGTTGTCTGGGGACTCTCCTTTGAACACTCCTTTCTCCATAGGGGAATTGGAGTCAGCTCTTGTGTCAACGAAGGATTCTGGACCAGGTTCTGATTCCATTGTATACTTTATGCTAAAACATCTACCATCATCGACGAAACTTATCATCCTCCTTCGAATATACAATTGTTTATTCAAGGAGCATTCTGTCCCCGATGCATGGTTAGAAGCAACTGTAATTCCTCTTTCAAAACCAGGTAAAGACAAAACCAAGCCCAGTAGTTACAGGCACATATCTCTTACAAATGTCTTGTGCAAACTACTGAAGAAAATAATCAACTGCCGTCTTGTCTGCTACCTAGAATCCAAAAATCTTTACAACAAACATTGTGGTTTCACACAAGGACGATCATTTGTTGCATTGTTTTTTTTAACCTTGAGAAGGCATATGATATGACATGGAAAAGAGGAATTCTTAATTCTTTGAAATCATGGCGTATACAAGTGAATATCCTGGCTTTCATCGCTAACTTCCTGTCAAATAGATCTTATCCATTGCAATAAATAGTATCACATCTAACATACAATCTCTAACATACATTGCTCTCTCTTTGTAGATTACTGTTTTATTTATGTGCCTGCTCGTAATATGGCAACTGCGGAAAGATCTTTGCAGTTAGCAATAAGCAAATTAGAGAAATGGTCAAGGACTACAGGTTTTAAATTCTCTGCTTCGAAGACCCAATGTGTAGCACTTAGTGGTCGGAGGCAACACCAGGAGCCAATCCTTTCTCTTACTGGGATTCAACTTCAAACCACGGACAGTGTTTGATTTTTGGGTTTTTTATTTGTTAAAAGACTCTTATACATCCCACATATGCGTGATTTGAAGATGAGATGCAACAAGAAATTAGATATGCTTAGAGTCCTTAGTGGTATGCTTGGATTCTATCGCACGGTAGTTAGATTGCGCATGGATTACGGCTATCAAGCATATTCATCTGCACGATCTACAGTTCTGAAAACTCTCGATGTAGTTCACCACTCTGAACCTAGACTTGCTACAAGTGCATTTAGAACTAGTCCAATCCCTAGTTTTCTTGTCGAGGCTGAGTAACCTGCCCTATCAATACGACGTTAGATGCTGCAAATTTCTTACATCTCTAGTCTTCAAAGCAAACTCAAACATTCTGCATTCAAAATGGTATTTAATAACACTCACTGACATTATTACGATGAATATCAAAGTTCGGCCGCTCCATTAGGCATACGAAAGTGAAGAATAATGGATAACATGAGTTGCAACTTCCTACTATGTTTGAAAGATCCATGGACTATCTACCTCCTTGGATAATAAAAACGTCACTCATCGATTTCTTATTATCCAGTTACATACAACAATACTCCTGATGTGGTTTATCACCAGGAATTTTTGTCAATTTACAACTCCCACCAAAGCGTTGAAATTATTTACACTGATGGGTCTAAACTGGACAATGGTATTGGGTGTGCTTTTTATGCCTTGGGATATACCTACATGTACATATTGTCCTCAGCTTGCAGTGTTTTCACGGCAGAACTATTTGCCATTTTCAAAGTGTTAACTATACAATTATTCTTTGAGCTTAGCTTGTAAGGTTATGTTAAAATAAATAAAAGACGTACACAAGACTTACAAATTAATCATTTATTGACTCTTTTTTTCAATAAAAGTGAGTCAATAAATGATTAATTTGTGTGTCTTTTAAAGCGTTAACTGTCATTCAAACTCCATAAACTTAAACACAGAAACACACAAAAAACAGAACAAATCTCATAAATAAAATAAAAGACATAAACATACCACACAACTCAACACTACTGTCACTCGACATAACAAATATATACACCAACATACCCGTACCTGAAACGCTCAACATCCTAGAAACCCAATTAATACAAAACAACATACCTAAAACCCACGTTACCAAAATCATAAACATTCTCCAAATCATCACCGAACAAAACTATTTCACCCACAACTCAAACTTCTATTCACAACCAGATGGCCTACCCATGGGAAGTCCTATCAGTAGTGTCTTAAGCGAAATTTTTCTACAACACATAAAAAACACCAAAATACTCACAAACAATACACACGCACACAAAATTATTTACTGGCACGGATACGTCGATGTTATTATAACACTGTACAGAGGCAACTCCCGTCAATGCGAACAACTCCTCACCTACACTAATAAAATACACCCAAAACTCCACTTTACTTCAGAAATTGAAACCAACCGATCCCTAAACTTCCTCTACCTAACCATAACAAAAAGCCACACACAAAAACACAGCTTCAACATTTACAGGAAACCCATAACGACAGACACACTTATCCAAAACGCCTCAAACCACCCTATCCAACACAAACACGCAGCCTTCAGATCCATGCTCCATAGACTTAAAAAAGTCCCAATGACCACAGAAAACATAAACAGAGAACTAGACACAATTAAATATTTAGCATACACAAATGGATACAACACCACAATAATAGACAAACTATGGCACAAAATACAAAAAAACACTAAAATTAACACTACAGACAGGGAAAACAAATACATCACATTACCATTCATAAACAAAACAACAAACAAAATAGCCCGCAAATTTCAAAAAACAGGATACAAAACAGCATACAAAACTAATAACAATTTACAATACAAAATACAACACAAAACCAACAACAAGGATAAACTACAAGCACCAGGCATATACAAACTGAACTGCGACGAATGTAACAAGTTCTACATTGGACAAACAGATCGTAGCTTTAAACAAAGAGTCGAAGAACACAAACAGAACACCAACTCAACATTTTACAACCACATAAAAGATACAGAACAATATGAAATTTACAGACACACAAAAACACAAAGTACAAACATATTAAACGAACAAACTCTTTGATACTATCAAAAACCTACCTTTAAAACCGTCACTGCTTGACCCAGCATCTCCAAGCAGAAGACACTGATGAAGATCGGCACATAGCGATCGAAAACGTTCTGTCTCAGTAAGTTTTAACAAATTTACTAAATTCAAAGTTCGGATAGTCATAAACTATTGTTTAAGTGATTAATAATTTATTTTTTGTTAAGATGTTACTTATTGTTATGTTTTAATTATTGTTATTATTTATTTTCAGTTATATTGTTTGTTGTTATTTTGTTATTTATTGTTTTATATTTTTATTGTTATTTCTAGTTGTATAATTATTGTTACATGTTAATATATTTGTTGTTATTGCTAAGTTTTATTTAGCTATTCTTTATATAGTTTCTTGTTTGTTGTGAACTGTATTTATTTGTTAGGTTTTGTATTTTGGTTTTTATTTGATATTTATTGGTTTTTTAAAAATGTTTTGCATTAGTCACTTCCGTTGATTGGCAATAACTGAAATTGGTTCGCAAAAAAAATCCTATTTGCAACATACATACATACAGTAATTAATTAAATTTGAACGTTTTTTTAAAAAAAATACAATCATCTGAATATTTGTTTATCCGTATGGGGTTCCGGTCCCAATTGATTCGGATAATTGAAGTTCATCTATATCTGGATTTTAAATGGGTATTTTAAATTTATTAATACATTTTTAATTTAGAAAGTAACTGTCTTATAACTCTCTTAGTATTGGTAAGATTCAGCGAGCGTTTTATATGGTAAGCCACATTGTTATGTATGTTTGATATAGGGCAAATTTGAATTTTTCTCAATTCAACCCCACAGTTTTCTTGGATTTTGTAGTCCATTACGTTCGGTGAATCTTAATTAATCACTTAAACAATAGTTTATGACTATCGATAGTCATAAACTATTGTTTAAGTGATTAACCAACAGTTTTTGTTCTTAGTTTAATGATAAACTAAAAAAATGCTTCATATCAGCTGTCATAAGTCATAGAAACTCATAGGTCAGAGCTATTTCGCAAATCATTTATATCCATTAAGGTTTGTCGAATTTTTTTTCGAAATGCTTTAGTGTGAAAAAGTTGCCTATTGTAATAAGAAGAAAAATAACATAAAACGTATAAATATCTTTTAACATCTCCCAATCGCACAACATACTGAAAGATTCTGAAAATTTTATAGAGTTTTTTGTGAGAATTAAAATATTTATAATACACATGCTTTAGTTTTTAATGCTTGATTTATGGTTTAAATAACTCAGATATATTACATTCTGATCAATAATGTATATTTTTTTGCTGTTGCACAACTACCTCGAAAAACAAATTTACAATTATTTCTCAATTCTTGCTGTCCATCCAACTTTTTGTCTAAATGAACCGCAATTCATTTGAAATAGATTGAAAAGGAAAACAATGTCTTCCCTACTGGTTGCGACCTTTACTTAGACGGGCAAAAAGATGATCCTTTGGACATAGAAAAATTTAATGTTAAACAATTTCACAGGAATGTTAAAAAAAGAACACTATTCACGAATCCAGGAACCTGGATCAGCTTATATTGGACACATATCTCCTTTATCAAGTTCATCAGCAGGTATAAATAAGAGTAATATTTACCGTTTGTCTGAACTGTCCATATCACTAGAAAAACTAGAAGTAGTAGGGTGTGATGGTACTGTAGTTAATACTGGTTTGAAGAACAGTGTTATTCAATAACTATAAAATCATGTAGGACACATTAATGAGCTTTTTTTTGCCAAATTTTCCAACACATTGACGGTCAAACTACAGGTCCTAAATCTTTTACTGGCCCAATCGGATAGCAACTGAATCGCTGTAAAAAGCTTCCTAAGGTTGATTACGAACCAATTGATTGTGTGATTCCTGATATAGACAGAACTAGAGCATGGTCTAACAGTATTTGTTGGACATTTCCAGCGCAATCACCTTGGGATATTGTCCAGAAGACTTAGAAAATCAGAACCATCGTCTGTTGCCTCATTCTAGATGGCTGACTAGCCAACAAAGTTCTTAGATTGTATATTGGGTCATCAGATGCATCCGAAAACATAGAAGTAATAATTGGCTTCATCGTAAAGTCATACATATCTCTGTGGTTTGCAATAAAAAAAACAATTATTTTGCTGACAAGTCAAAGCATGTCTTTCAAACAATCAAAACATCTCAGTATTTAACCCATTAATTACTTCAAGTTGTAAATCCAAGAAATGTGCTTTCTTCGTGCATATAGAGAATCTCCTGTTGGCAATGCTTGTCGATGAAACAAAACACATTCAGGACCTGGGCTACAGAAGAATCTTAAAAGCAAATCCCCTAACATTAACCTTCAAGCTTCAGATTATACTGACATGTTTAATTGGCATTCTTGTGTGTTGTATCTTCTCCCAAGGCTTGTGTGATCTAAGTGTAGATGACATTAAATCACTCATCAAGTCGGATCATAAACCAATATGAGAAATACAAAAGTTTCCCTGTCACACCCAGGCTGTGGAGAGATGTGTAAAACTTGTAACAGAGGCCTCAAATAAAGTTTGTGGACATGAAGTTAGAGATGGCTATATATGAAGGACACTGAAGTGTGGATGAGTTATGCATCAATTGTTCAAAAAATCAGTCTTTAAATGTGTTGTGTGGTAGGCCTAGATATAAACAGTACCTAAAACAGTTGCCATAGAAGGATTAGACTATAGAGAATAATACCTTTGAGTTGTTTTAAATGTTCGAAGTCTGTTAAAAAAGTACACAGACTGTTTGAATTTCGCGGCTCTAGTTAGTTTCAGGAGAATCCGCTTGGTGTCGCAAGGTTCATATAAATCAGCTGATTAAAATACGGTATTTCAGTCACAGATATCTTCATTTGATGAGTTACACTCAGTTTAGTAAAGAGTGTTTTTTTCGTTTGTCGGATTGTAAAATGGACAGCCTGAAGGAGCAACGAATTGCTGTGAAATTTTGTGTAAAACTAAGGAAAACTGCAACAGAAACATTTGCCATGCTTAACATGGCCTACGTCGATGTTGCCATGAAGCGTACTGCATGTTTCAAGTGGCATGAACGTTTCAAGAGTGGCCGACAGTCGATTGATGACGATGAGCATCCTGGACGTCCTTCAACATCAACTGATGATCCACACGTTGACAAAATCAACACCCGGGTTCGCGAAAATTGGCCATTAGGGAGCTTTCCGAAGAGTGTGGGATATCAGTTGGATCTTGTTACGAGATTTTGACCGAAAAATTGAAGATGCATCGCGTCGCTGCGAAATTTGTGCCACGCCTGATGACCGACGACCAAAAAGCCAATTGTGTCCGGGTTTGTCGGGAACTGCTTGATCGTTCAAATGAAGAGAACTTTTTGTCAAGAATTATAACCAGTGAAGAATCATTGGTCTATGGTTACAACATTGAAACGAAGGTCCAATCATCCCAATAGGTGAGTCAAACGTCCCCAAGACCCAAAAAAGTTCGCCGAGTTCGGTCGAATGTGAAGGTGATGCTGACAGTTTTTTTTTAATGCTAAGTGTGTTGTTCACTACGAGTACCTCCCTGAAGGCTCTACTGTCAACCAGATTACCTACATCGAAGTATTGAAACGTCTGAGGGATGCCGTCCGACGCAAAAGGCCAGAACTGTGGAGAAGTGATAACTGGTTTTTCCATCACGACAATGCTCCAGCTCACTCAGAACTCGTGAGTTTTTGGCCAAACACTCGATCACTGTTTCCCCCCCCCCCACTCACCTGACCTTGCTCCTTGTGACTTTTTCTTATTCCCAAAACTCAAAAAACCCCTCAAAGGAAGAAGATTTGAAACTATTTCAGAGATTAAGCCAAATGCAAAGAAGGAGCTGAATGCCATCACAAAAGAAGCGTACCAGGACTGTTTTAACAAGTGGAAACACCGTTGGGATAAGTGTGTGCGTTGGGGAGGAGAGTACTTTGAAGGAGACCCAGCCATGTAACTTCCAAATAAAGTACATTTTTTTATGACCTCAGTCCACATGTTTTTTGAACAGACCTCGTATTTTAAATACCACACTCTACAATTAGATGGTTGGTTGAGTAAGGTCTGAATGGAACTTGAAGTGCATCCACCTCCACGTGCTGAATGCTGGGTTGTTTTGGGCAAGCAAAACAATCGAGGAGTTGCATAGTGAACTTTAAAAAATATTTGTAAATTTCCTTCGCTATAGAGCATTACACAACTGAAAAAAAATATATTAACCCTTAGCGCTCGGATTTTTGTAACATGCTTTGCTTCCCCACTTGTAATTAAATTGGGACAAATTCCTTACTTGCAGGTTGCATTACTGTTTATGGAAAACTTTGTTTTCTCTTACATGATTTTAGTCAACTAAGCTATTTTTATTCACTAATACTGTATGTACAAGATTTTATTATCTTATTTGTAAATTTGCAGAGTATGATATCTTTGAAAACAGTCTTCCGGATAAAGTCCTGGTTTTCTGCCGCATGTTTTGTAGTGAAAAACTGTTTCCCTCCTACCACCTTTTATCTTCCTGTTACTGCAAACTATACAACCCTTAGAAGTATTTTTATCATTGGAAAAGATTAAATGTAATTTCCAATTCAGTCTTTCTTCTTTGTCAGTAGTTGACGGCCAACCCCTCTCACTATACGGATTATTCCTGATATCACCATGCGTTCCCTCACCAAGTTTTGGCGAAACTATTTTTTTTTAACAGGATTTTCTTTCATTTCCTTTCTTTTGTTATTATAGATAATAAAACTATTTACTACAGCTACATCTTATAGCCAGAAAAACATTGTCCTCCACCATTTATTTGATCGTTTTGTAAAACTGCACGGTTCATTATATTGAACAGCTAAATCTACACCACCCATAAACTGGTTATATTTACAAATAACTGTTGGTTTAGTTATTTTCTTTATGAAACTGAACTACATTCTAATAAATCAGGATCAAGTAAAAGATCAGGAATTTCAGAATCACTAATTGCACGTGAAGCCACGGCAAACTACGAGAAAACAAATAGCCTGCAAAACTGTAACCTACTTGCAGCTTACAACGTAGTGGCAAACTAGATTTTGTGATGACTCACATATTCCTAGGCATTTTCAACTTAGTTCACATTATTTTCAATAGAGTGTAGCACCAAACGGTAAAAGATTGAATGCCATGGGCTTCGCCGCAGACGAGTTATAGGCATTTGAAAATCGTGTCGGGTGACCCCCGACATACGAGTAAACTGCAATATACGCTTGGCGGGGCTCCCCCGACAGTCGAGTGCTAAGGGTTAATGATCGGAATGTAATATTTTTGAGTTATTTAAACCATAAATCAAGCTTTAAAAACTAAAGCGTATTTATTATAAACATTTTAACTAATATAGAAATTTATCAAAGAATTGTGTTTATCGTAATCTTTCAGTATTGCATGACCAGAAGATGTTAAAAGATATTTATATGTATTATGTAATTTTTCTTATTACAATAGGCAAGTTTTCTGCACTAAGCGTTCCGAAAAAAATATATATTAATTTTTTTTGACCCACTCTGATATCCATCCTTTCAGTGTTCATCATTTAATTAGTCATGATTTTTTTTTTAGTTTTTTACTAGAGGAAACAATATGTTTTTAAACAGGTTTGAAATAAACTTCTACAATGGTAGGTAGATGACATATGAGGTAGATATATCAAGAAAGATTTTTTTGCTTTGTTTTTTAAAAAAAATCATTAAATTAATCAAAATAGTTTGATTACAGATTTGTATTTTAATTGAGAGGAAGGCATAGTTCTATAGTAGCCTATTCAGTGTGAATAATGACCATACAGAAAAAAACTAAAAGAAAATTCAATGGTATTAAACAAAATACCTTCAAGGTAGAGATCTCTAAAAGTAAGACAAAGAAGTTAGATACATATAAGAAAATTGCTTACAAAAAATCAAAAATAAGACAAAAGGAAGACAGAACATGTGTGAAAACTTTGAAGGCTGCCAAATTATACAAAGACAATAAGGAAAAAGGATCAGATAAAGTAAAGAAACAGAAATCCTCAGTAACAGAGAATAATAAAATTAATGAATTACCACGCCTTTCACTTAAAGATAATTTTGATTGGGATGTGAAGCTGGAGCAGTTTTGTGTTAATACAAATGTTGAAGAATCTGAAGAGGTTAGTATCCACAATAAGTAATTGTTTTAAGTGATTAATAAGTAATTGTTATAGATTTGAATTTAAGACAAATAGTTTATTAAAAATTATTGTAAAAAAATATTGTTTATACTAAAAATTTTCCACCGATTTGCGTAGTGAAAGTTTACAGTTTAATAAATTCCAAATAAAATATTTTAATTCAGAAAGTCTGAGAAAAGTATTTTATATAAAAATAGTTTATGGATTTATTTGTTTACGTAAATAGATCCCAAGCAAAACCCCCAAAAGTCACAATTCCTAAAAACATCGAGTTGAACCTCTAACATGATCCTCATTTAAAGTGATACGATTCTAAATATTAAATTCGACAAAAACACCACAAATTTTTTTAAAAATAGAATTGGAAAAACTGGTGACCTGAGAAAGCTCCACATATGCATTATCCTGATTTGTGCAAACTCCCAAGTGGCCACTGCAGCCAACAGGAAGGCAGAATTTTTAGTCACTCCTTTTTTCAGCTACGATAATTATTTTACAAACCCGATTTCATTTGAGTATTGTGATTTAAACAGTTTGTATTTTTTTATGTATGTCAATTAATAAATTTAAAATAGGTGATTCTGAAAGTAATGCGGTATTAGTGAAAAAAATAAATGATCCTGTAGAAAAACTAAAAGTTTTTTGTCTCAGATATCTCCTAAAAGCCAGAGCTACTAGAGTAGACTCCATCAGAATTGAATTGAATTGTCTCTTATAAATATAACAACAAAGGCTGTCAATGTGTATATTTTCCATTTGGAACAAATTGTTTTTTTTCTACAAGTTCAGATTAATAAACATTGCTTAAACTGAACTTTATTTTAAAGAAATTTCTTTAAAATTTGAGTATTTACTTAAAAACAAATGTTATGTAACATGCTACAAATATTTATTACATTTTACCTTACATAGGGAGAGCTAAAACTTTATGTGGTTCAACTTTTGCCTTTATTTTAACGGTTTTTAACTTTTACGGTTTTAAATACACCTACCGATGTTCTTATAATTTTCTTTTGTTTTTATTTACTATAGTAAAATTAAATACAAATTTTTAGCTGAAAACTATTGTTTTCTTTTGTTTGTGTTATTTGTATTCAGCTAAATTCCCACTAATCATTGATATGTTTGTGCAAAACATCACAAATGGGAAAAATCCAGTCAAAAGGCCAAATACCCAAAAGCTTGTTGCAATTTAATTAATTTTCTTATTTGTACAATTTAATAACTCTTTATTACTTTGGATGATTAGAAAAAACCTCAATATCTTAATTTTTCTACTAGAAAGTTATTTTCTTGCAATATTGAGAATTCAGTTCAGACAGACATGTGGGATTTTGCTTAATACCATCTCAATGGTAATATAGTCATTGAAAAGTTTGACTTTCAAAAATCATTATATTAAGAAGTGTGAATTTTTTTAGAGGATTTTAGTGTTGAAAAAGAGAGTAGAAATTGTTTTGTATTTCTTAGCAACTGTTGAATTCTTTGAATTTTTTTATGGTACAGTATCTGTCTAATTTGCAGCCAATAAGATGATCTTTGTAATTTGGTTTACTGAATTCAAATCAGTTGTCAGTGTTTAACTCAATTTTAAACAAACATGGTTGTCATTGGTGTAACAATCATAAACTTATTGACAAATTGGTACAGTTCATTTCTAGTTGAAAAAAATGTAACATAAGTTCTTAGTTATCGATTTACTTGGCACTTGTTCAACGCTGTGAGTAAATCGATAAATGAGTGTTTATTCTAAAATAGCTTAAGATGTATAACCTAACTATAACAAGTTGTAAGTCAGCAATATTGAAAAAGCCAAAATAGAACATTGAATGCAGATATTAAAGTTTATTTGTTTTTAGTTCCAAATAACCCATTATATGCTGAAGAGTTGCACATACTTAACATTTTTATATATAAATGTATACAAAATCCAAGTAAGATTTATCAATGAACAGTAAAGTTTACCAACCTTTTAAACCATATATTATAAAAAATTGACAATTATGAAAATTTTAGTAAACTTCTCCATATAGATAAATATATTTTGCTTATAATTGGTTTAGTTACCTGTCACAATATAGAATTTGTATGTTGAGCACATTCGTATGATTATTGCAAAGGGAATGAGCGGTCCACGTTTCTAGGCACAAGGTATTGGATCCAACTTTTGCACCAATATATTGGTGGTTGTATATCTCAATATTCTAGAAATGTTGGTTTTCTGTCAGAGGGAAAAATAAACTGGTACAATGTAATTTTCATATAAAATGGAGACCTTTATATTGTAAATGTTTGCAACTCTTTAGATGCCTGGTTTTTCAGTGTTTGGATTTGTAAGGATTGTAGGTTCAGAGTGCACCAATTAGAGTAAAGTTTGAAAAAAGAGTATTACTCAAAAAGGGAATACTTCCCCAGCCTTTCCTCTTCTTCCATCACTAAAGCCAGCCTTCAAGTACTGCCAATGTCAAAAACTATCAGTGCTTTTTGGTTAACTGATTATGTAAAACAAGTACTCCAAAAGTGTTATTCTTCCTGAGCTACTGTCTCTGACAAAGTTATTGTGGCTAAAGAGAGAAAAGCATAGCCGGTTTTACTCATGCTTCATGCTGGCTGATAGTCTCTAACTACGTAGGAGTTCAGACCTTCCTTAAATAGACAACTTTTAATGAGGATGCATGTAAAAAATGTAGAGGACTTAGTAACTCTTAAATAAGTACCATGGCTACAATCAACTACATTTCTAGGCATCCAGCATTGAATATAAAGAAATTGAACATCAATTTGATCTCTTTTAAGCCACTAATGTGGAGACAAATTTACTTTGATGTATGCAAAAAATATCGAAATCTTGTTGCTGTTCATGACGAGCTGGATGCTAGTTACTTATTACACTTTGATATTACTTGCAACCAGAATTTTTGTTAACTAAATGTAGTTAAATTGTTAACTTACACTTGGAGGAAACGTTTTCGTCTTACAACTTCTTCAGCCTCGTTTTTTTTTGTCTTTGGGAATGCTGCAGTTGTGCTTATTTGGTACCAATTTTTGAAAGATAGAAATGATGTGATCGAAGAGTATATATGATCTGTGTCGTGTTTGTTCATTTAGGATGTCATTTTTATGTGTGTTGCTATGTCTATATATTTTATATTGTTCTAGTGTGTGTTAATTTATGGCCTTTGTTGCATGTGTGGAGGATGCTCATGTTATTTTCCATACTATTGCATAAGTGTTTAGTATCCATGAGGTGATTTGCGACAGAGGATTCAATAGTAGTGTGCAGTGCGCTTTTGTGTTCTTTATATCTTTTGGTGAAAGATCTGACTGTTTGTCCAATATAAACTTAATGCAGTTGTTGCATTTTAGTTTGTATATTCCTGGGTTATTGTATGTGTTGGTATTGTTTTAATGATGTGTCTGATAGCCGTTTGGAATTGAACACACTAGTACTATGGAAAATAACTAGAGCATCCTCCACACATGTAACAAAGGCCATAAATTAAACACACTAGAACAATATGAAATATACAGACATAGCAACACACATAAAAATGACATCCTAAATGGACAAACACGACACAAATCACACATACTTTTTGATCACATCACTTCTAACTTTAAAAAATTGATACCAAAGAAGCACAACTGCAGCATTCCTAGCAGAAAAAATACGAGGCTGAAGAAGTCATAAGACGAAAACATTTCCTCCAAATGTAAGTTGACAATTTAACAACCAATTAATAAAAAGTCTGGTTGCAAGTAATATCAAAGTGTAATTTGTAAAAAAATTCATAACCTTTTCAAGAATAAAATCATGTAAGGTTTTTAATTTTATTTAAATTAGTAATTTTGTAGAATGTGAGTTTTTCTAAATGGTGACTTCTATATACAGTTCCACATAATTGCTATTGATATCTGATCAGATTTTCAAAAATTCAATGGGGTAATGATCAGTAATAATTGATGGCAACAATTCATAATTAATGTAATTAAAGGGTATGTGTTACACATATAGTAAATATATATGTTGCTACATATAGTAAATATAGCATATGTCACAATTATTTTGAAGAAAAAATTACTTTGTAGTTGGTTGTTTTAATCTGTAGTTCTTTTTGTAACACTATTTTAAAAATATTATTGTTGAAAATGTAAAAGTCATTTGTATCTAATTTGATATCTATGTTCAGTTGAGTTTAATGTTTTAATCACAAAATGGTAATTACTTTTAATCGACTTAGAGTATTCAATACTTTGTAGGTGGGTTTTTTTATCTAGTAAAAAGTTTTAAATTTTCAAGATGTGATTATAAATGATAAACAAGTAAAAATTTTGTTCTTGTTCATTAAATAATAAAGTTTTAAAATTATTGAATATAGATGAAAACTGAACAAAATTATTTGAATTCAATGTTGGAAAAGCAATGATAATGGTTTATTTAAAAATTAGGTCAAGCTAAAACAATTTAGAAGAACTGTAGCCTTTTATTTTCTTTCACAGAAGAGTTTTGAAAATAAATCATACCTAAATTACTAACCACACAATCACGTACTGTATAATATATGTGTAGTGCCTAACCAGCTGCTGTTACAGTCACTTAACTCGCATACACACTAGGCAAAAGCAAATGAATGGGTGCACACGATCCCAACAGGGATTTTATTTTCTTTTTTAATGTCTTGAGTTAGACTTCATTATCTTACTAATTTCGTCTCAGGCATCATTTTTCTTTATTTCATTTTTATAATAATCATGAATGGGGTTCTATAAACATTCATGTTGTCTGTACAAGTCTATTAATTTTAACAAATCAGACTACGCCACTCTATGTTCAATAAAAACACAACACCGAAGAATGAACAAAGGTTCTTTTTTACATACACACTATAACTGAAGACAAATACTTGCGGTCTGCATTCTGTTTGATGAATTACCTCCCGAGAGAACCCCACTGAAGGCAAACGAATGCATTCGAAAATATTTGTGGGTCTTTGATTTAGCATATAAATTGAGTGAACGTATGCGTTTCCTCTTGTACAGTCGTATGTGTTTGCCTAGTGTATACTCGCCTTTATACTGTTTCTCTATTGTCATTCTCTCTAAAAATGATGAGATGGAACTGTAAATAGTATAGAAATATTAGTAATAATTATAATACTATTTTATCGAGGGATTAATAAGATTCACCGAACGTAATAGACTACAAAATTCAAGATTTCAACACAGCAAGACATGCTCATAAACGTTTGTTGAATAGAATTTTGCAATACCCATGTTTCAAAAGCATGTTGAAGCATAAATATTAGCATGTTTCAAGTTGTTCTATCCAAAAAGTCATTCATCAAAAATAAGGCTTCTGTTTGTTAAAACTACCTCAGTGATTTAAAAAAATTCTAAATAATGTAGACATATTATTAATCTTCATAATACTAACTTATCAAGAGTTGAGAAGTGTTTTTTTTAAACAAATACTCCCCTACTTGCCTACTACACTGGCCTGATCTCTTAATATCTCGGGGTTTTATGCATGGGCTATACCTTCTAACTCTTTGGTTAATTAAATAAATTTTAATAAATAAGATTAATTTTAGAAAATAGTTTTAATAATTATCTTCCTGATGTAAAATCTTAAATTTGGAATAAGAAAAAGGTCCCTAACCTGTTTGAACTGGATTAGGCTTTCTTACTACTAAACTATTATATTATTTCAAGATATTGTAATAATTTATAATTTTAGATTTTCTTATAAATTTAAAAGTTCACTAAAGGCTTATTTTTATAGCGCTATGTACTTATCAATTTTCGGAGTTTTGCTGGTTGTTCATATAGGATTCAGTTCTCTTTAAATTTTATGTTTCACACACAATTAAATTCTTTTTGGTTACTTTAATTATAATAAACTGTATCATAAGTTTTAAATTCACTTATTTTCGTTTTATTTTGGCCAAGTTTCTTCACAAATTCGTATAATTTTGATGAGATGCTTCAAACGGGATTTTGGCTTCTAAGAATGGCTTCGCTTCGTTCGTCTGACCACGCCAGACTAACGCGTCGTTTTTATTTTTAAAATGTTTAAAACATGGCGCCGATTCCTTCTCCAAACTCCATATTAATTACCCATAAACCTTTGCTTTCATGTAATGAGGTTCGTTTTTTCCCACTAGATTCGACTGTAACACTGACCTATTTTCTTGGCTTTAAATTTGATCAACTAATCGAAATTGTTTTCAACCGTTTTAATTTGGTTAACATACTGCTTCACCTATCCTATCCTCAACAAACCTTCCAGTGTTTATTTAATTACTATTATTTGTGTGTGCAGTGTCTTTGCTTTTTACTTTTGTAATAATTCCAAAATGTGTGTGTTTGGCATAGGTTAATGCAACATAACCCCTATCTCCCTTCATTGTTTACAATTGTGTTTTACCTTCTCTTTCAAGTAATTACTTATGTCCTATGTTAACAAAGTTTACAATTTTTTTTATTTTATTATTATTAGATTATCTTGTTCTAATTTTATTTGGTAGGTTTTTTGATCCAACAAATTTCCTAATCCCTTCATTCCAGTTCAGAATCTTTTTTATATATTCAAACTTTTTCTAGGCTTTCACCTAAAATTAGTTTTAATTTATTCTAACCAATCTCTTCATGAATTTCTCCGATTTCATATTTTGTGAGTTATTTCTAATTTATTCTTCCAATTCTTAAACAACATTATATAGTTCATTCTATAAATGTTACAATATATATATATATATATATACAGTAAACTCCCGATTATCCGTGGGCGGTTTAACCGGTTTGCGGATTATCCGGTGTCTGCCCTTGTTTTACATATGTCCAGTTTTTATTCCAATCAGATGCATGTGTTTAAATTTCCAAACGGTGAATTACAACGTAAATACATATAAGGCTTAATAGAAGTTAAGATGAAGGGAATAGATATGTACTTACTAATTTTTACATTGAAAGGGAAGCATCCCGACGAGGGCCAGCGAAATAAAAGGGCGAGCAGACTACTGTATATAAAAGACAATGACAAAATGCTTGGACACCCGAAAACCTAATGCGTATCATAAGATTGTAAACAAATGTCAGCTAATCTCGGCTATAAATAGTCTAGGACGTGACATATGCATTATCCATGTCTGTCATATACATTATCGATCTTTATGGCTTTGTGACACAAGTAAACACTGTGCGACAAAATGGTTATATCTCACATTAAAGCTAAAATCAATGCTCACAAAAAAAAAAAACAAACGAAAGTGACAGATTTTTTTTGTATTATTTGTAAAGGAAATTAAATATGTACATATATACTTACTTTTGACATATACTTATGTACGTATTGTAAATAGTTGAACATATAAATGTACATGTTATAATACATCGACATTTTAAATTATTTTCTGTATTTATTTTGTCCTCTGAATATTATTTGTGAATTGCATTAACCGGGGCCATTATTTGTGTATTTTATGGTATAATAATCGATTATCGATCGTTTTGCGTATTCTTTGTTCATAGTGGATTATCCTGGGAATTTGTTATCCGGCATTGCCGGGCCACCCTATTCCACGGATAATCGGGAGTTTACTGTATATATGATGAATAGTTACTATCTGGAGTACATCCGTTCAATCTGCAGTCCATAAATTCGCAGTTCCAACATTTCGCTAGAATCTCATCCAGCATTGACGAGGTGAACCCAACAACAGTAGAAGATCGAGACTGCTCACCTCGTCAATGCTGGATGAGATTCTAGCGAAACGTCGGGACTGCGAATTTATGGACTGCAGATTGAACGGATGTACTCCAGATAGTAACTATTCATCATATTTTTTCATCCGTGAAGGAATACGTATCAGCATATATATATATATATAATTAATAAATTTAAAATATTTCAAAAACAAGAATACTTTTAATGAATATATATATATATAATTATCTATATTTATTATATATTATTATCTATATTATATTATTATTATCTATATTATATAATTATCTATATTTATTATAATTATTATATATATAATTTATTAACTATATTACAAGAAAACATATCACCATATTTAATATATATATATATATATATATATATATATATATATATATATATATATATATATATATATATATTGCACATTACATTTCTCCTTTGAATATTTGATAACCCAAAACTAAGTCCTAAATATGATTTTGGATTGGAAGTTTATTACCTTAATTCGAAACTGTTAACCTGAAAACCTGAACAAATCAAACCAGATTAGTATTTAATATATATATATATATATATATATATATATATATATATATATATATATATATATATATATATATAAACTAGATTAGAATTAACTAGACTTTGCTGGAAATAAAATACTTTTTTCAGTTTAAAAAATTAAAATGGAATTGAACTTTAAAATTGAAAATGTCAAACTGCTCTTAGATACTTTAACTACAGTATAAAAATAGATTAATAAAATAAATACTACATTCATAAAAAGTGTGATTGACAAAAAAACTCTTTTATTGATATTAGGTTATCAAATGTTTTTTCACTTTAATATGTAATAAACTTTCAATCCTAAATCATATTTAGGAATTAATTAGGGTTATTAAATATTCAAAGGAGAAATGTAATGTGCATCTTAATAAAAAATATCATTGTGGTAGTAATTTAATTTTATTGTATAAATTGAAATAAACTAAATGTGTGAATTTGTTAAAAACTTTATAATTTTTTAAGGAATATGAAAATTCACTTACCAAACAAAAAAAGAAAATGACACGGTCAGAGAAGATAGTAGCAGCAAAAGAAGCAGAATCTAAATTACGTCAAATAGAATGTGATTTGATACGAGGTGAACAGAATCCGCAATCAGCTGATCAGTTTGACAGAGCCCTGCTTGCACATCCGGAAAATGCAGCATTGTGGATAAAATACATGTCATTTTACCTTCAGGTTAGACTTTTATGTATACAACCTTTAAATACAAATATTTATGTATTTTATTATTGTTATTACATTTCTTTTATCATGCATTAATTTTTTTACCTTAGTTTTATGGCAGATATGAAGGTTTTTTTTAGTCTAAACCCAATTCCATTTTAGTTTATTTGGCGATCTTAGAACATAAAATGAATATGTATGGTTAAATAATATGACATAACTCCTTGGGGAAGAATAATTGACTGATACAGCCTATGATTCAAGTTGAGTAAAACAGATGTTTATGGGAGTCTGTCAAGTACGATAGTAACCAGTGAAGGATCTGAAAAGAGATTTGCACATAGAAGAAACAGTTAATATAACAATTACCGTTAAACTATACATAAAATTTCTGTAAAATGTACCAAACACATGGGATGAAATCCAAAATGCAACCCAGTAACTTTACAAATATTGTAATTTTCATTTTTGACAAGTAGAACTATGAAATATGAAGTTCAGTTGAATGTTATTAGTGTGTAGTGGCAAAGTAATGTAATTGAAATTTTAGCAGTATTCAAAGAGGGGGAACATATTTTTCCTAGAACTTTAAATAATAAATTTGAAAATGATATATTATAATTAATAACGAAAATTGCTAATTGTGTTGGCAAAATTTACATACGGTTTTGTAACGATGTAATTTTTTGTAGCTTAAGGTTTTTTTGTTTATAATATAAATTTGGTGTTACATTTAATGTTTAATGTTATAATACTGTTCATGACAAAACCGTACTTGGACTTATGAAAAAAACTTTATCAAAATTAACATTGACACATCAACAGAAAATTTTTTACAAAACAAAACTTGGTGTTTTGTGAATCGAACAATGGTTGGCAAAGAGCATAATATGGGTTATATTTTAGGGTGGTTAAAAGGATGGTGAGTTTTGTTGTGGTTAGAATAAAGACAGAGAAACAGCTGTGATAGAATTGTTCTTTATCAGGGTTGCAAGGAGGTGTGGCCTTGTTAAGTCCTGGTCGTTGATTGTGTAGACAGTGTTCCTTGCCTGGAACAAATCTTTTCCGTGCTGAAATGTACACACTACCTGGTCGGCAGCTAGTACTATATATTTAACAAAACTGTAAATCTTTAATTGATACCTGACTCTTCAAAAACAAGAATTTATTTTACTTTAAACCATAGAAAACTCAACAGTTAGAAATTAATATCCTAACATGTTAAAGCACTATAACTTCATATATATATATATATATTTCAGCCCTTAATTTTGACAATAGAAACTGAAAATAATAATACATTTCCGGAGCACTACACAGATAAATTTATAAGGGCAAATCTGTGATTTGTCTTGAGGCTATAATCTTACAAAGAGTTTACGCACAAAGTTGGAATAATGAAACACTAACTTAACGTGGCATAATGTCCTTCACAGCTTTGGTTGAAGGGTGTTTGGTGGGGTCACTACTTTTCCCATGAACTGTTCACTAAAACACTTTAAATTGTACCACAGTTTCACTGAACAATTGACCGCGTGCTAACACTTGTGGTTTAATAAAAAAATAGTGACAAATGTAGAGTTAGTAATTAGTTAAATTTTATAAAATGAATATCTTTGGTTTGAGATAGTTCACGACACTTAGATAAGGGATTTCAAAGTAAAGGCAGCTAAAAACAATGTGCAAAAGGAGACAAAATGGCAGAGAGAATAATAAGATGAGAAGAGAGGCGAAAGACTACTTTCAGGAGTTAAAATACTTTGCCAGGAAATGGGGAGAGTATTGAGCAGTAGAGAGTGCCCATAGATCTGCGCAATAGATTATGGACAGTAGTTTGACAGAAAACCAAGCTATATCGATTTCAAGAATTGTATCAAACCATAATATTATACGATTATATTTATAATATTATAAATACATATTATATGAAAATTTGCATTATATTATATAATAAATACATATATTTTAATATAAATATATGTTATATATATATATATATATATATATATATATATATATATATATTGTAACATTTATAGAATGGGCTATATAATATTATTTAAGAATTGGAAAATAGATGAGAAATAACTCACTCAAAATTTAGGAAGAAATTCATTAAGATATTGGTTAGGTTAAAATTGAAACTAAATTCTGGTAAAAGCCTAGGAATTGTAAACAAGGGTTTTGAACTGGAAATGTATTAGGAAATTTGTTATATCAAATAACCTAACACATAAATTAAAATAAGATAATCTAATAATAGTTATGTGTAAACAAATTTGTAAACTGTAGTAAAATAGGGCCTAAGTAATTACTTGAAGGAAAAAGTGAAAAAACGATTGTAAACAATGTAAGGTTATGTTTATGAATCCACTCAAAACACACACAATTCAGAACTATTTCAAAAGTAAAACACAAAGACACTTCACACACTAATAATATTAATAAAATAAAACACTGGAAGGTTTGTTGACGATAGGAAATTGAAACAGTAAGTTTCAATCAGGTTTAACCAAGTTAAAAGGCCATTCTAAACAAACTTGTGATATGTCAGCTGTAAAACAGATGTAGGTCAGTGTGACAATCGATTCTATTGAAGAAAAAGAAAACAAACTAGATTACAGGCAACATGTGTTTTTTGGAGAAGAAAGGCGGCCATATTTTAAACAATTTAAGAAAAGCTAAGGACGCGTAGTTAGAGTAGAGTTGGATGGCGTGGGTGACGCTTACAAGATGGGACCTGCCAGGAGCAGTCAAAATTCTAATTTTTTGGGAAGAGTTCGTCTAAATTATACAGTTTTGTGAGTAAACTTGGCCAGATTAAACAGGAATAAGAAAATTGAAAGAGTTAATACAGTGAAAATATAATTTAAAAGAACTAAAACGGATTTAAGTGTGTGAATTGTTTAATTGGAGAGAACGGGAATTTACGTAAGCGACCAGCAAAATTTTGATATTTATTAAGTTGAGAAATAGCGCTATAAAAATAACTTTAGTGGACTTTTAAGATAGTAGAGAAGTTTAAATTTGTATATTAGGATATCTTGTAGTTAATTAATAGTAAGAAATAAATCCAGTTCAAATAGTTTGGTTTTTTTTTTGCATTTTCAAAATTTAATATTGTTTGTTCAAAATTTATTTAATTCACCTAAGAATTTCTAAAAATATAGCCCATACTATAACCCCGAGATATCAAGAGATCTTAAACTAGCCAAGGGAATAAAAACCTTGTAACTCAAATTTAAAGAATCGAATTTTAGTATGTTTTGTTAAAACTTGTTAAGTTGTAAATTGTTGTTTTGTGTATTGTTTAATGTCGAGATGAAATTGTAATAATAAATGTTAATGAATTGTTCTTGAGTAATTTTTGGTTTTGGTTATTAAATAGAAATAAAATATTTTCATTTAATAAAATAAAAGTACATTGTATTGTGTTTTATAGATACTTTACATTTGGCACACCAACGTGGGGCACGATTATTAGAAAAATAATAATAAAGAATAAATTATTCAGGAGTTTGTGTTTTTAATAAGAAATAAAATATCTTATAATAAAAAAAAAAAATTTATTTAGAGGGATTTTGAATCAAAATTAATTTAGAACTTTTTATATGAAAACCATTTGAACTGGAAATAGATTTAGACAAAATTTTGTAAAATTAAACACTGAGTTGAATAGAATCAAGGCTAGGTTTATAGTATATATAAAAAATTGTTTATGTTTGTATAATAAGTTACTTACGGAAAAAAAAGAAGAAAATATTATAGGCGAGCTGGTAGTTGTAGGGGACCAGGAAAAAGGGACAAATTTGGAAATGAAAGAAATGGAAGGCACAGATATGCCAATACCAAACATGGAGGTAGATGAAGCTAGGGGACTACCACTTGTAGAAATTGAACAGGAACGAAGGGGTAGTGAAAGTGGAAGTAGAAATAATGATGACTGGATAAAAAAATTGTTCGAAAGCAACCAAAACTTACTAAAAAAAATAAATAAAGGGAATGAGAAAATAAAAGAGGAGATGAAGGATATGAGAGAGGATCTAGGTAGAAAATTAGATATAAATAATGAAAATATGAATAGAAAATTAGATAAGATAGATGAAATAAAAGGGGAAATGAAAGATATGAGGGAGGATATGAAAGATTTAAACAAAAAATTAGAGGAAAATAGAGACGAAATAAGAGAGATGAAGGAGGATCTAAAAGTAATAAAAGATGAAATACGGGAGGAAAATAGGAAAATGATAGAGGATATGAGGGAGCAGTGGAGAAAAAAGAATAATGCTGTAGTAGAGGATGTAAGAAGAGACTTAAAGGAGAAAGATAGAGAATTAGAGGAGAAGATTAAGACAAATTTTGAGGAAACAAAAGAAATAATAGCTGATGTGGTAGAAATTAATAGAAAAGAGGTAGAGAAAGTAGAAAATGTAACAAAGAAAAACACAGAAGAGTTAGGAGAGTTAAAATTAAGAAATGAAGTAGGAAAGATGGAGGTACTGCCAATAAAAAATATAACAATTCAAACCGCAACTAAAAGGAAGACTGAACAGATTAATAAAATGAAAATGGTAATAGGAGAAATGGAAGGAGTTAAATATCCGTTTCAATGCATAGTGGTACAAAGCTTGTTGAGAGAAATGATCATAGGTACGGATATGTTAATGGATGTGGAGGCACAACTCAAGTTTGGAAAATGGGAAATGGAATTTAAATATGAGAGAAACACAGAAAATAGAACTTATGAAGCAGATGAAAGATACAATGGAGATGTAAACGGTGTTAAGGCCAGGACAGGCGTGGGGACAAGAAAAGAGCATGGTGCCCACAGTCAATTGGAAAACTAAGACCATAGGAAACCCAGGAATAGAAATTAAATAGAGGAAACAAGTTTACAGGCATTAATAGACACAGGCAGTAAAATGACATGTATCCAGGAGAAGTCGAGAGAAAGGAAAATAACAAAGGATAATAAGATGGAAACAACAGGAATGACTCAGAATATAACAGTATTAGGAGAAGGAAGCGAATGTAGGAGGGATAGATAACAAATAAACCGGAAATGACAATGGACCAGAAATGACTTAATAATTAAACAAACACTTGAAAAAAAATAAAGAAAGAAAAAATATATAAATTTAAATAAAATAGGAAGGGAGATATTAAATATAGGTAAAGGAAGCAATATGAATAAACTCTAGGTGATTATGTGTATAAGAAAACGTTAGCAGGAGATAAGTTTTAAGGGATGGTAACTATATCTATGATAATTTATTAGAAACTTCGTCGAATATTGAGAATAATGAATAAAGATAAATAGGTATCTATGTTAATAAATATTGAAGCATCGTTGTAATAAATAAAATATGGTAATTGTGTATTTAAACTTCGTCGTATTGTAAGGGAGAATCTGCGTTGATAAATAATGGAACTTCGTCATATATATTATATATTATAAAAGAAATATGAATCTATGATAATAAATATTAAAGCATCGTTGTAATAAAAATATGGTAATTGTGTATTTAAACTTCGTCGTATTGTAAGGGAGAATCTGCGTTGATAAATAAGTATTAAAACAAAATTTATATTCGTTGATATAGGGACAGTGTAATCGAAGGAGCTATAGATATGATCAAATAGAGGATATGAGATTGCAACCTTTAAAAATATTAGATGTTAAACTTCATACAAAATAAACTGAAATGATATAAGAAAATAATTGAACTGGATGAGCATAACAATATAAAAAGGGGAAATATAATTTGGAAAAAGGGGAATTTGAAAATAAAATGAAATATATAAATAACGTTGATAATATGTGAAATAAAATAAAGGTCTACGTGAATAAGGGTGTTAATGATGTTGATGTCGTCGAAAATATGTTAAAATAAAATAAATGTCTACGTTAATAAGTGGAGGTAAGGTGAATTACCGTCATATATATATGTAACAAAGTATATAGTATAATAAAGAGTTTAAAAAAAAAAAAAAATAATAATAATAATAAAATAATAGTAATATGAAATTGGGGTTAAATTTAATATAGTTGTGTTCAGATAGAGTTGATAGATTTATAACTGAAGTGAGGTTGAGGCAAGGTTAAGACAAATTAATTTTAATTGAAAAAAAAATTTATGATGAATAGTTGGGAGGATGCGAAAAAAGAGATAGTAAATAGAATAATAAATAACAACATATAAAATTAATGAAATAGTATTATGCGAGTTTTAAACTAGTATAAACCATGTAAGACAAGTAGCTTGAAGTGTTCAGCTCAGTATTTGATTTTTTAAAGAGTTAAGATAAAATTGTATTATAGAATTAAGTATAAATGGACGAAAGTGGACAGATGAAGGTATAAATGACTTTTAAGTGGACAATTATAAAAGTGGTAAAGACAATGGACAATAAGTTAGCCAAAGTGTTGAGGTATAACGTACTCAATAAAAATGTGTTCAAGTAGTTATTAAATAAAATGTACAAGTAGGAAATAAATGTAAATTTAAATTTAATTTAAAAAAAAAGAAAATATGTATATTTAATCAAGCTTGTAAAATGTAAAGAATGTGTAATGTAGAGATTAGTAATATTTTTTTTTATTTAAATTAAATTAGGGGACATTGTAACATTTATAGAATGGGCTATATAATATTATTTAAGAATTGGAAAATAGATGAGAAATAACTCACTCAAAATTTAGGAAGAAATTCATTAAGATATTGGTTAGGTTAAAATTGAAACTAAATTCTGGTAAAAGCCTAGGAATTGTAAACAAGGGTTTTGAACTGGAAATGTATTAGGAAATTTGTTATATCAAATAACCTAACACATAAATTAAAATAAGATAATCTAATAATAGTTATGTGTAAACAAATTTGTAAACTGTAGTAAAATAGGGCCTAAGTAATTACTTGAAGGAAAAAGTGAAAAAACGATTGTAAACAATGTAAGGTTATGTTTATGAATCCACTCAAAACACACACAATTCAGAACTATTTCAAAAGTAAAACACAAAGACACTTCACACACTAATAATATTAATAAAATAAAACACTGGAAGGTTTGTTGACGATAGGAAATTGAAACAGTAAGTTTCAATCAGGTTTAACCAAGTTAAAAGGCCATTCTAAACAAACTTGTGATATGTCAGCTGTAAAACAGATGTAGGTCAGTGTGACAATCGATTCTATTGAAGAAAAAGAAAACAAACTAGATTACAGGCAACATGTGTTTTTTGGAGAAGAAAGGCGGCCATATTTTAAACAATTTAAGAAAAGCTAAGGACGCGTAGTTAGAGTAGAGTTGGATGGCGTGGGTGACGCTTACAAGATGGGACCTGCCAGGAGCAGTCAAAATTCTAATTTTTTGGGAAGAGTTCGTCTAAATTATACAGTTTTGTGAGTAAACTTGGCCAGATTAAACAGGAATAAGAAAATTGAAAGAGTTAATACAGTGAAAATATAATTTAAAAGAACTAAAACGGATTTAAGTGTGTGAATTGTTTAATTGGAGAGAACGGGAATTTACGTAAGCGACCAGCAAAATTTTGATATTTATTAAGTTGAGAAATAGCGCTATAAAAATAACTTTAGTGGACTTTTAAGATAGTAGAGAAGTTTAAATTTGTATATTAGGATATCTTGTAGTTAATTAATAGTAAGAAATAAATCCAGTTCAAATAGTTTGGTTTTTTTTTTGCATTTTCAAAATTTAATATTGTTTGTTCAAAATTTATTTAATTCACCTAAGAATTTCTAAAAATATAGCCCATACTATAACCCCGAGATATCAAGAGATCTTAAACTAGCCAAGGGAATAAAAACCTTGTAACTCAAATTTAAAGAATCGAATTTTAGTATGTTTTGTTAAAACTTGTTAAGTTGTAAATTGTTGTTTTGTGTATTGTTTAATGTCGAGATGAAATTGTAATAATAAATGTTAATGAATTGTTCTTGAGTAATTTTTGGTTTTGGTTATTAAATAGAAATAAAATATTTTCATTTAATAAAATAAAAGTACATTGTATTGTGTTTTATAGATACTTTACAATATATATATATATTGTATTTATATAGTTAAAAAAGTAGAATTTATAATTAAACATATAGTAAAGGCATTCAGTAAAATTTAAATATATATTTGTTTTTAATTAAAGGCCTATGACTTCTTTTAACAATTAAATTTAGTTTTAAACGACATTTTTTGTTTAGGCCACTGAAATAGATAAGGCTCGAGCAATTGCGAAGAGAGCTCTGCTGACCATCAACCACCACAATGAAGGTGAAAGGTTTAATGTCTGGGTTGCCTTGTTAAATTTAGAACATACTTATGGAACAGAGGTCTGTTTATATATCTTAACCTTTATGTAAAATATTCACTATAAAACAAATAAATAAAATAGAGAAAATAATTTTCTGTAAAATAGATTTTAAAGATATAAGTACTGTAATAACTTTAGTTTGTACAATATAGGAATATTACATACCTTTTTATGAGAGAAGCTATTGATTCTGGAAATAATATCGTAGAGTATTTACTTTTAATGAACTAAATCACTACACTACACATTTACAAAGTTACTCAAGCATAAATAAATTACGACCTATTATTTTTACACTACCCTGGTTCATATTATTCTGATATTTTCCAAAAATCTAACAAACAAAATTGTTTTCATATCTTGTTTTTAGTTACCATATCCGATTGTATATAGTTCTTTACAGAGTACAATAGTTCAAGAAAACGGGACTACCAGCAGTAAAATGCATGAAGTCTGTTATGCTTTGTAGGTCTTCTTCATGAATATGTATCTTTGCTTAGACCTCTGATCCTCTAGCTGCTCCCTCTTCATTCCCATCTTATTCTTCCTCCTGCTCTTCGTTTTTGGCAGTTTTAATAGCTAAAAGATCTGTAACCAATTCAAAGTTATGACATGTTGTAAGATTGTCATCACTGTGAATAAAGTCATCAGAATTACATGGCATGTTTTTGTCTTTACAAAGATTGGATATTGTCTTTTTTCATTTTCGCTTACCTCTTTAATGTCTGTATCATCACTTTCACCAAACTCATTTTAACAAAACACTATGTTACTGCTTCATTTTTAAATTGTTTGACAGCCAACCCAATCCAGTTCACAGCATCCAGAATTAACAAAATTTGCCAAATCAAAATATCTACATATCAGCTTCTTCTATATTTAAAATTAAAGATTGTATTTAATAGTGCCTGTGGTACTAATTAAATGTGTAAATAATACCTTTATCCATAGCCTACAGTACGCTCGTAGCATTAGGCACGAACCAGCCCAGTTTTACATTCGAAAGCGTTTAGTGGCATATTCCAGAAAAAGAATAACCTTTTGTTTTCATTTTACCATTGAACCTGTTTATCTTTTTTCCCATTATGGCAGCAGTCATCCTAGCCTTCTTATTGTGTTCTTAAATTTACTGGTAAATTTTCAATTTTTAAGTTTTTAAAACACTGGTTTTTCCACCTTTCCAATAACAACAGGCTTCACCATATTTCCTGCCAAATTCCCTCACAATAGTACCACATGTCTTTCTTTTGACATTTTACGCTCGGCACATTCCCCCCCCCCTTAACTATGAGTGATTTTGCGTAATTTCTGAAAAAAGGTTCGTTTCATGTGCATTATAAATGATTTTAGTATTATAGTCTGTAATCAAATCTTGCAGTTTTGTTTTCCACTCATTTACAATACATTCATCTACATCTTTTGATTCACCACAGATTTCATTCCAGACAATGTTGTGTCTGTTCTTGAAACTGTTCAGCCATCCTACAAACACTTTAAAACGGTCATTGCGAAGATATTTGGCTACTGCAAGATCTTCATTTTGGAGCATCAAACCTAAAATTTGTACATTTTTCGATCTTGTACAGGTAAACCACTCCTACACTACAGCATTGATTTCTTCATTACCAGTTAACTTCGCTTTTCTCTTCATTTGTCTGTTTCCTCCAACCACTCATTCAATATTTTTATCCTTATGCTTAAAGGTTTCATAAATTTGCATTTTACCACACTTGAACTGCGCCATTATTTCACTTGCCGACAATTTATCCTTTTCTTTTGTTCAATTACTCTCACTTTTTCATTTAATGGCAACGTTATATATGATTTATCCATTTTACAAGTACAGTTGTGAACACAAAGTGTACAGCAGGTAAACAAACTGATTGTGATTTCTTAGCAAAGGCATAATGACTATATAAATATCCGTAACTTGTTTCTAGGAACTGAGGACATATCCTGCAACACTTGACTTTTTTGGCCTATTGTATTTAAGGTGTACAAGATGTTCTTTAAATTTAGTTACAGTATTTTTTTTGTTTAACTTATAGAGACCTCATTATATGTACTATAAATTGTCTTATAAACTCCTTATATTTCTAACATTGGAATTTTCTCTTTAGGGTTGCTTGATAAATGCTTAAGTTTATTTCTGACTGTTATAAGCTACCTTTACATTTACACTTTTAAAAATAGAATCTAACCCTTTTGGCAGTGTTATGAAAAGGTGAGCTAATAAAATTACATTTTATCATATTTTTCAAGAGTGGAGGATTTGGTTAACTCCATATTTTGATATTTGTGTGATAACAATATTATCTACAATTTTAGTATCAAAATCAATATATCCAGCCACTTCCTTAATATAATTTATTTTTTATAACATCATGGATTAACTGGTAAATTAAATCGTATGTTAATCAAACTATTAAATGCTGCTAACTTATGTTTATTTCAATGGTTGAAGCTATTTAAAATATATCTATTATTGTTAGTAAGTTTCCTATAAGTGTCAAATTTGATTTTTTGTGGTTTTTAATACATAACTAAAAATTGTAAACAGTTATTATTTTCTAATTCATAAGTAATTGTGATAGAACTGTGTGTGTGTATTATATTAATTTGGTTTACAAAAATGTCAACATTACATTTACTTCCATCAAAAATAGTAAATACATTGTCTATATATTTTAACCAAATTCTAGGAAATTTAATTCTGTTCTTTCATCATCTTTAAAGCTACTCATAAAAATATAGAAATAGTATTTCTAATTCAAAAGAGTCTCATTAAATTACATAAGAAATGCTTGTAAAATTAAATTGCATAATAATATTCGTATGACCAATAAATCCGTTAATGTTGAAAATATTTTTTTTAGTTAAAGGTCTTTGTAAGAAAGATTGTTATTACTTAATAGCTGATAAGGGTAATGCAGTTGTAGTTTTAGATAAAAAGGATGTATTAGATCAAAATACTGTCTGTTATATTTGCTGAAAGTATTAACTCCAAAAAATTACTCAATATTTGTGAAAGTAATTTTATAATTAAATCAAATAATAAATTAATGAATGTAGATAAAGTGCATATTCCTAACTCACCTCTATATACTTTCCTTTAATAGTTTTATTTTAAGTACGATGTATTATTTTAATTAGTTTTCATTTTATACATTATTTTAATTATTGTTATTAGATAGTTTACGTTACACATATTATTATTATAGTTTAGTCTTTCCTATCCTGGCCTATATGGTTCAAGATGCCAGACAGTTGTTTATTGGTTGGAGGTGGAGAGGGGGCGGAGCTTACCTCATACCTGTATATAGCGATCACAGAGAACAGTTAGCGTCAGTCTAGTTTGTAAATTATTGTATTTTAGCTTGTAATTTTGTAATAGGACCCTCTGATGAGGATGGTCATCGAAATGTACTTAGGGTTTAATATTATGTAACTTGTAATATTAGTGGTTTTTTATTATTTTTGTGGCATTGGGGTTTTTGCTAATATTTTTATTTTTATATATTGTACCATTGGTATTCTATATTATATATAGGATTCAACATATTCAATCACTTTGACATTTATGAAGGTTAATTTTGAAAATATTCAATTAGGTGTGGTAAATGACAATAACAGGGCTGATGTTTGAAGAAAAATACTAAGATTACATGCCAGATTTTGGTTGTTCCACAGCCTTTGAAAATTTGTTTTCATAATTTTAATATTAAATTATTAATAAAATCTTAAAATAACTCATTTTTGTTGTTGTAACTATAAAGTATACTTATCATTCATGTCTGTTTTAGGAAAGTTTAAAAGACGCATTTAATGAAGCATTAAGAACAAATGATGAATACATGGTATATTCAAAAATGCTGGAAATTTATGCTGGTGGAAAAAAAGCATATGTAAGTCATAATTTATTAAAAATAATTAAACACTGATTACTCATTTAGTAGAAATTTTGTTTTAATTGTATATTAAGAACAGCCAACAATATTGTTTGAAGTATCAAAAAGTTGATAACATATAAAAATAAAAAATATAATGTTTGCCCTCTGGATGACATAGAAAATCTCTCAATAATATTGACACTACTGTAAGACTACTATACTCATTACATTCAGGTAAACAATTAAAATTTTTCTTATACTAATAATCTATCGCTTGGTAAATTTCTTGAGCACTGTGAACTAATTTTTATATTTATATTTATAGAAGATTTTTATATTGTGGTTAATGGGTTTTTATTTATTTCCCATATTTTCCTCAGCAAAAGTTCCCATATTTTGTAATTGCTGATTTTACTTTATTTAAAAGAACTTATTTAATTTCATTGTTTGTTCTTTTACTTTATTTGGTTTCACTTTTATTTGAAAGAGCTAATATGGCTTGGCCTTTCATATCTCTGAATCTACCACTTGCTAAACAATCACCAAATTCCTCATGAATTAAATATTCTTTTGAAAAGGATAAAAACTTTAAGTGGTACCAAAGATTGCTTTTTTTAAGTGATAACAAGTTAAAGGTCTACTAATTTATTTGTGGTTGAACTGGTAAACGTTGTCTATAATTTCTGCTGAATACTGTGACCTTTCCTCTAGGGATTACTAGTTTTTCAAAGTAATTGATCTTTTTTTTTTAACTTAGCTTTGATGCTTCATAAAAATGTTTAAATAATGTACACAACATTTTTAATTTTAGGTGGTCTTGGTTTGATACTTGTGTATGGTATATTATTAAATAATGTATATTCAAAAACAAGTTCATTGTAAATCTGAAACTTTTGTTTTTGACCTAAATTAAAAATATGCAATAATATTATTACAATTTTAATTAATATTAATACGAGGCATGTTTTTAAAGTAAGTACCGTTTTGATATAAAAAATGAACAAGTAAATTTTTTCAAACAAAACTTTATTTACCTCAAAGAGCATTCTTTCCTCTACTTCTCTACATAATTTCCATTATTATTAAGGCACTTGTCGTATCTTGGGACCAGCTTTTGTATGCCGTCGTCATAGAAGCTTGCCGCCAGACTGGACAACCACTGCTGCACAGACGTTTTTACTTCTTCATCATTGGAATGACGCTTCCCCGCTAAATGCGTCTTCAAGTGTAGAAACAAATGGTAGTCGCTAGGCGCTAGATCGGGACTGTATGGAGGATGGTCCAATTGTTCCCAGCCAAATGAAGTGATGAGCTCTTGCGTTAGATTTGCTGAATGTGGACGAGCATTATCGTGGAGCAAAACGATGCCTGCACTCAACATGCCACGTCTTTTGTTTTGGATTGCGCGGCACAGTTTTTTTAAAGTTTCACAGTACGCGGCTGCATTGATCGTTTCACCGCGAGGCAGAAAATCGACCAACAACACAC
Organism: Prosapia bicincta; assembly: GCA_036971475.1. Taxonomy (NCBI): domain Eukaryota; kingdom Metazoa; phylum Arthropoda; class Insecta; order Hemiptera; family Cercopidae; genus Prosapia; species Prosapia bicincta. Next base: position 232,732,129 of record JBAIZL010000005.1, on the reverse strand, counting down.
CCTTTCTGTCCCAAAAGACAGTGCACATGATTTTCTGGGCAGAAATTGTTTGCTTGAATTTGACTTTCCTAGGGGATGTTGAATGCCGCCATTCCATTGACTGTTGTTTTGATTCTGGTGTAACGTAGGCTACCCACGTTTCATCACCTGTAACGATATGGCTTAAAAAATCATCGCCCTCGTTACGGTAACGCTCGAGAAAGCTCAATCCACTGCCCAATCGTTTGGTTTTGTGCTGATCAGTCAACATTTTCGGTATCCACCGTGAACACAGTTTCCGATAATTTAAACGTTCAGACACAATTTCGTAGAGAACACTTCTTGATACAGCAGGAAATGTTACAGCTAAGGACAAAATTGTGAACCGTCTGTTCTCTTTCACTTTACAGTCCACTTTTTGAATGAAATCATCGGTAATGACTGAAGGTCGCCCACTTCGTTCCTCATCATGAACGTTTGTGCGGCCATCTTTGAAGGCCCTAACCCATTTCCGCACCATTCCTTCACTCATAATGTTTTCACCATAAACTTCACTGATTTCACGTTGAATGTCAATTGCTTTTAAGCCTTTAGCACAGAGAAAACGAATCACACCACGCACTTCACAGTCGGCGGGATTCTCGATTGTCTGCGGCATTTTAAAATCACGTAAACAAACTAAGACTCGATCAAACGGCGTCACAATGGCGTCTGTAGCTTCCCAACAGATGTAGCTACACTGACCGCAGAGCTGCGGCGGGGAAATTTAGAAACGGTACTTACTTTAAAAACATGCCTCGTAATACCACTTTCACTTTTCAGAAAAGTCCTTTTCCAGAATAGCTGGACAAACAAATATACATATGCCAAGTTCCTGTAAACAGATTTACAAAAATGCTTTCTCAGTGTAAATTTCCTTATCCAAATGTTTGGTTTGATTTATTATATTTGTATTTGTTTATTGTTGTAGTGTTTAGTGCAAAGAATGTGATTGTACAAAAGCAATTTTAAAATACTTATTAGTTATAATACAAGAAAATTTCTTTTAACAATTTTCTTTTAAACAAGAAAATTTCTTATTTTATAATTAGAGAAAGGATGCAAAGAAATTTTACATTTTAGATTTGCAAAGTATAAAGATAAAAATTTACAAATATCATAAGAATTTTATAGAACTTTTTTATTTCATTATTATTATCTATTATACTTTGTTTTATTAAATGACTAGTATTTGCTTGTTTGTAGGAAACAGAATTGATAGCAAAAACTATGATTAAAAAGTTCCGTTGTTCATATGAGTGTTGGCTCCTTATCTGTAAAATCCTGATGAAGTATAACATGGTTGAAAAAGCAAGAATATTTTTTCTGAAGGCTGGGCAGAATCTCTCGAGGAAAGAATGTAAATATTTTATATTAATATATTAAAATTATTTTATTAATATAAAAAATTTAAATATTTTAATATTAGTTTAAAGAATTAAATTGTCAATTAAACTTCTGACACTTTCAATTTGTCCAAATATTGAAATCTGTCACAATTAACAACCGACAAGTGCTATTGACCTGTTAAGAATAACTGCTGCTGATAGAGCCACTTGTTTCCTTCAAACTATATCACCAAGAACCTCCTTATGCTCTACTAAGGAGGATTCTAAATGATCCTCTTAGAGGTGTTCTTTCCAATTCTACCTAAGATACCTTGCACAAGGCTGATTGTTGCACACAAACTTAGGAATAAATTTGTGTATGAAATTGGGACCAATCCTGCTTCAGACTCTTCGAACAAGCATATTGGTTGTTTTTTGGTCATTTGAAAATAAGAGATAATTTTAAAAAATATATTATTTATATTTTTAAAATATATTTGTTAGCCACTCGGAAACACTTCCCCCATCCATACCTGCAAATATAACTTGCTTTTCTGCCATACTGTACATTATAGATTACAAATTCTACGTACAGTAACTAAGTAAATTACCTAATTACACAAAATCCTGTGAAATATATGTAAACTGAACGATTCAGAGAAGTGAACATAACTGGCTGAGTGGGGAAAGAACAAAGAGTCGATTACTTGTGCCAGAGAACTGGCCCGAGGCAAGGCGCTTTGCGGAATAGGGAGGTTTACTTTATTTTCACATTACGTCCGGATATTGGAGGTTCCGAATATGGGAGGGCCGGATATGAGTGGTTTTCCTGTACTACTTTTATGTATTAAGTACTGTAATTATAAAATGTTGTACAATTAAAAAAAAAATTAATTAATTAAATCTGGACAATTAAAATAGAAAAAACAGAACCAACAAAAGTAGAACAGTTATCAGTAAATTACTCCATTCCAAAATTACTCGGTTTGCATCCCAGAAGAGAGTGCATCCCAATCTGGTTTTTTATAATGAATAACTCATATGTTTGCTGGAGGAACAAATATGAATCATCAGAGTGCATTGTTATGCTGTTAATATATTGATTTGTCACCTGCACGACTCAAGAAACATATCACAAATTATTGCACTAATATGGTGCATGTTGATAGTGGGGCAGCCTTCTCTTCACTAATGTTGCTGCCATGTTCTGTGTTTTAGCAACACTGTGCCACCTGTTGGTGATTGTGTTAAATTCAATTAACAGTACTGTCATATACCTAATCAATCATACAACTTTTTGAATTCTGAGGTTTTATTGGATAACCCTGATATTTCATCTCAGAAATTTGTAATATGAGATTCCTCCTTCCAATTGAAAAAAATTGTGTTTTATAAGGGTGTTTTGTAAATTACCAAGTAGTTTATGTGAAAAATTTCTTTTAGGTGTTAACTTGACTTCTCAATTTGCAAAACTCGAAAAGGATTGTGGTTTTGCAGAAGAAGGTCATAAATTATTTGAAAACATCCTCACTTTATTTCCTGAACGAATAGACTTGTGGATTGTTTATGTTGATATGTTAGTCAAGGAAAACCGAATAGAACAAGCAAGGTAAGTAATTTTTTCACTTTTATTTTTATAAAACCTTTCATAGTGCTTCTTAACCTGACTATACTTTATTTACTCATATGCTTATATATTTTAGTCAATTTTAATGTTTGATATTATGCAAGAAATTAACTATACAAATTAAATGTTAACTTTCCTCCAAAATATTACTGTTGAACTTAGGATCATATAACTTTTGCTTTGATTAAATTATTTACAATATATATGTAGGTTAATATAATATTTGTAAAATATAGCCTGGATGTTGCTGATGAAAAAATTTATAAAAATTAAGTTGAAAATAATCTTACTGTTTTCATGGTTGGAAGCTTACAAATAAAGTTGAAATATTTATTTTATTGACAGTCCATATGTTGGGTTATATGTGTAGAAGCTCAACCCCCAGTTAACCTTGTTTCGGAAAAATACGAGGTCTGTTCAAAAAATACGCGGACTGTTATAATTTCGTGGCTCAAGTTAGTTTCAGGAGAATCCGCTTGGTGTCTCCTTCAAAGTACTCTCCTCCCTAACGCACACACTTATCCCAACGGTGTTCCACTTGTTAAAACAGTCCTGGTACGCTTCTTTTGTGAAGGCGTTCAGCTCCTTTGTCGCAATTGCCTTAATCTCCAAAATCATTTCAAATCTTCTTCCTTTGAGGGGTTTTTTGAGTTTTAGGAATAAGAAAAAGTCACAAGGAGCTAGGTCAGGTGAGTAGGGGGGGGGGGAAAGAACAGTGATCGAGTGTTTGGCCAAAAACTCAAGAGTTCTGAGTGCTGAGTGAGCTGGAGCGTTGTTGTGATGGAAAAACCAGTTATCACTTCTCCACAGTTCTGGCCTTTTGCGTCGGACGGCATCCCTCAGACGTTTCAATACTTCAATGTAGGTAATTGGTTGACTGTAGAGCCTTCAGGGAGGTACACGTAGTGAACAACACCCTTAGCATCAAAAAAAAAAAAACTGTCAGCATCACCTTCACATTCGACTGAACTTGGTGAGCTTTTTTGGGTCTTGAGGACGTTTGACTCACCCATTGGCATGATTGGACCTTCGTTTCAATGTCATGACCGGTTATAATTCTTGACAAAAAGTTCTCATCTTCATTTGAACGATCAAGCAGTTCCCGACAAACCCGGACGCGATTGGCTTTTTGGTCGTCAGTCATCAGGCGTGGCACAAATTTTGCAGCAACGCGGTGCATCTTCAATTTTTTGGTCAAAATCTCGTAACAAGATCCAATTGATATCCCACACTCTTCGGAAAGCTCCCTAATGGTCAGACGTCGATTTTTGCGCACCAGGGTGTTGATTTTGTCAACGTGTGGGTCATCAATTGACGTTGAAGGACGTCCAGGATGCTCATCATCATCAATCGACTGTCGGCCACCCTTGAAACGTTCATGCCACTTGAAACATGCAGTACGCTTCATGGCAACATCGCCGTTGGCCGTGTTAAGCATAGCAAATGTTTCTGTTGCAGATTTCCCTATTTTTACATAAAATTTCAGAGCAATTCGTTGCTCTTTCAGGCTGTCCATTTTACAATCCGACAAACGAAAAAAACACTCTTTACTAAACTGCGTGTAAATCATCAACAACTGAAGATATCTGCGACTGAAATACCGCATTTTAATCAGCTGATTTATACGAACCTAGCAACACCAAGCGAATTCTCCTGAAACTAACTTGAGCCATGAAATTCAAGCAGTCCGCGTATTTTTTTAACAGACCTCGTACTTGACTAACATCGTGCGTCAGAGAGACGTCATTAAAAAGCAGGTAAATGATACAAAATACTGTTCAAAGATCTTTTAATGAACTACAATACTAAAGCACATTTTATTTAACTTATTTGTAACAAAATATAAGCTTTAATACTGAATTTTTCATAAAAAAGTTTACCATTTTAAAATTGTAAGCTAAAAAAATTAGTTTTTCATTAATTTAAATAAAAATATGTGAAATTAGAATTTAACAACAAAATCCATAAGTATATCATAGTTAACAACTTAAAGAATAGTTTGACTCAAAATATTTTTAAAATTCCTTCTGTTAGCTCAAACTTTTCTGATATACATCCTGTACAAATTTCCAATCTTTAATATAGTACATTTTTATTCGTCCAATCAAGTTCAAATACATTTTTTTCAAATCTATAGTGGATGACAATTGATGTTTGTCGGGATTCGAACTATGAATCTTCATGTTCAAAGTCTAGTGCGCTTTGGCATTGCACCAACTTTCCAAAACGAAGAAAAAAATTTCTCAAAGACATATATGATTTTCCCCATCTGGTTGTTGTTGAAACCTCCATTGTACAACTTTAAACTGTTGCCATGATTACAACAAAATATCTTAAATAGGGCTGAAGGGTTAAAAATGAATAAACCGAAAAAAAAAACTGGAAATAAGCGAACAATGATACAATTTTTCTTTCTTGACCTCGGTAGGAATTTACTTTAAAAAAAAATGTTATATTGTTTTGCGTACAACTGAACGTCACTATTTTTTTAAGCAGTTTTTATGGCACACTCGTAGCCTATAGCTGCTGCACATTGCTGACACAGGTATTTTGTTTTTTTTCTCAACTGGGGGGGGGGGGGCATGTTAAACATGTTTTTTTTGCTTCAAAATATTCTGGAACATCTCTTGGGACATCTTCGATTTTTAGTATTTTTGTAGTGGAAAATAATAGTTCATGAGATAGGTTGGTTGAACTTTTCATTCTCATAGGCAGGTGGGGATGAATCAAATTGTTCGCCAAAGTTTTCATAAACTCAAAACTACTCGTTTATTCAACATCTCTGTAGCTTTGGTGAAGAATATGTGCATTTACACCACATGAAATATCAATTAGTGTAAAAGAAATCATCATTGGCCAATGCCGGGTTCTTCAATTTGATTTGTAGTTGGAACACCTCTGAGTCAAACCATCAACTCCTCCTTTTTTCATATTGTAGAAAGATATTATTTTCAGGCTTCCCTGATTCATCATCTATTGCAGGCGTGTGATGCATTGATGAAATTAAAATCACAGCTTTCGATTTCTTTGGAACATTTGAAAGAAGTTCTTCAGTATATCCATATAGAGAAGATATTTCTTCCCAATGTTTGAATGGTTGAAACTGATTTTGGAATCTCTATCTTATTCTTCTCTAGAGTGTTAACGTAAGTAAGATATCTTTTGAGAAGTTCCTGTACAACTTCAATCAACTAAACCAATTGTCGGCTATAATATTACGCCATGTCCCTTCAATTGGCTTTACCAGTTTTATCACTGCTTGGAAAGGAATGAGAAGCTGTTTTTCTTCATCAAATAATGTTTTACTGTCAGATCCTTATCCACAGTAGTTGTATCCATTATAAACATAATGTGTCCTTGCGTCTGTCATGCATAAAACCTTTAAGCCATACTTGGCAGGTTTTTTGGGGAAATACATTTTGAAATAGCAGGATTCTCGAAAAGAAGCTAGCATTTTGTCAACACACATTGTTGGTCCTGGAGAGTAAAGATCTTTGGAGTTCTTTATAATCTTGTTGAATAAAAAAGCCACAGCAGCCGCAGGATCATTCTTCTGTCTTTCTTTGAGGTCATCCGGGTCATCAAACTGCAGAGCTATTAACAAAAACAGAAATCTATTTCTACTCATTATGCAGCAAAAAATGTCCCACCTGGTTCCATCAGTTGCAAACTTGCTGTTGATTGATTCATTAGTGGACTTGAATATGGCTGAATAAATTAAAAGCCCAATTAAGGCTTTCAGCTGCATTAGGTCTAGGTCCCTCAGATAAAACCATTTGAATAATTTTTTCTGAAAGAGGTAATCTTCTTGTTTGTTCACTTTATTATTTCCTCCAACACATCATTTGTGAACAGTAGACCCCCCCCCTACTTCGTAAGCAGAATGTTTATTTCCCAATTTTTTTGCCTTTTCTTTGAGTCCAGGCAGTTGAGTAACGATATTGTGCCTTCTTGTTCTTATATTCGCTGGAGGGTTTTATTTTGTCCGTTTAAACGGTTCTTTCTTTTTTGTTTTCTTACCATAGAAGAAATGTTCGTCATTATTTGAAGAAGGTTGAAGAGAATACTGAAGGTGGGTCTGTTTAGGAGGAGGTTTGTCACCACATTCGTTGTTAGTGTCATCGGCTTCCTGCTCAGACCCAGAACCGTGATCGCTGTACTCTTTACTTTGATCACTATCATAAGGATCTTTATGATCTGCTTCTGATGGAGGCTCTTGTAATACATCAAAAACCATTTCTTCCAGTTCATGTTCGAAATATTGTCCACGAATATTCACCTTTTTTACACCAGGTCTACCAGATGATGAGCCAGGTAAATTGTCATCAACTATGTCCATTTTGTATAGACAAAAATGTTATTATACTATGACTTACCCTAAATAATATCGCAGATATAAATAGAAAACACAATAAAAATGAGAAAAAAATGTTACTCGACTAACATCATGTGTCTGACAGACATAACATGTTACAAATATGTCACCGGAAAGAACAATTCGCAGAACACAAAAAATAATCACTTTGCCATTGACAGCACAAAGAACTCCACTTGACTGAAAGGTAAAGGGAGCAGCAGTATCTGATAACAACCTGGAGGGGAGATATATAAGTTTTTAATTTTGCGGACATCTTGCAGACATCAAGGTCAGTTAAGGGTTAAAGTAATCTGTGTACCTTTCTTTAAAATTTACCATACTCTTTTTAAAATGTGTATCACATTCAACCAGTAAAATACTCGTAATATGTGTGTAGAAAAATAATTACTTATTTAACCATTTAATGATTATTAACATTCCAAAGTACCTTCAAGAGTATGCCAAGAAACCTAAAAAGTGTTAAAAAGGAAACCAAATTTACTCAAACATAGTGTTAACATTTGTTTATTATACATTTAAAGTAAGAATTTTTGTTATAAGTTTTAAAAAATTCAGTTTTGCCTAAAAATATCAAAATTTATTTTTACTTGGAAAATCTTTTAAAACATATTTTGAGGAACCCGTAAAAGCTATTGCCAGTAAGATAATTTTAAAGAGTAAAACTAAACCTAAGAATAGACAAATAAAAAGAAAAAAATTGTAAACAAAAAGAGGTAATAGAGAAAAGTAAAGAATAATTATAGAAATGGAATTGACAAAACTATAAACAATATTAAATTTACACAATTATAAAAGTAGCAAAGATCAAAAAGTTAGGAGATATATGAAACAAAAACAAGAACTAATGGTGGCATTATAAAGCCAATGGTTGTTGTATTGCCCCTGAACACTCCATTAAGCCTTTTTGAAGATCATATCAGCTATGAACATTAACTAACTCATCATGGTACAATACCAATAACTGGTTGATTGGAATAGTACCTACATAGTCGCAGTGGCAGATTCTATGATCGTATTACATCGAACATCTTGGATCAACAAAGAATACCTGATGCTAAGACAAATAACTAGTTTACAATGGAATGTTAATTGGGCGGGGCCATCCCTAAGTTACGTAAAGTTAAAATGGATGATTTTTAACTCCCTCCCTCATCTATAATTATGTAATGTAGTTTTGTCGCCTCTTCTTTATAGAGATAATGGTTTTGAATGGTGATTTTGTAGGCCAAAGAAGAAGTGCGTCAAATGTACCAATAAATATTATGGTAATAATATAATGAAAGAAAAAGAATTTTGTTAAATAAGTAAAACAGGGATAAGAAACATTTTTTTTAATATGGACCTCATGTGTACTCGAAAACAAACAGAAATTATAAATTCAAAATAAACTCGAGGTTATGTATAAAATCAAGACAATATTAATGTAAACATAAACTGAAAATATTGTTTTATTAAAATGTAACTTAAATGAATTTAAATGCAGAGTGATCAAACCATTTGTAACATTGTCTAAGATCTATTCATCTTCCCATGAAGTAGTCATGTACGCTCGAGCTTCAGAAAAAGATATGTAAACTTAATAAGTCTATTATTAAAATAGATCAAACTCTGCACATTGCTTACAAATACAGTGAAACCTGTCTTAGACTGACCCTATGTTAGGCGGAATCCCGTCTATCGCAGAAAAACGTTAAAAGCCCGACTTATCGTTTTTATACCGTATTGATATAAACATTTCTTGGAAACCCATTTCCTTTGCATACCATATTAATATAAACATTTCTTGGAAGCCAGACTCATTTTCATTGCATACACTATTGATATGAACATTCCTTGGAAGCCCGACTCATTTCCTTTGCATACTGTATGGCTATAAACAGCCGGATTCGTCATTTTCTAATAGAAATAGGCTTAAATTTAACGGAACCTTGAAAAGTCGGAAATTGGAATTTTGAGGGTCGACTGTATATATAATAAACACAAGGGGTTCTTATATACCAGAGAAATTATTGTTCACAACATATGCGAAACTTTTAGATTTGCTTAAGGCTTAGATATACAGTGAAACCTGTCTTAGACGGACCCTGTGTTAGGCGGAATCCTGTCTATCGCGGAAAACTTTAAAAGTCCCGACTGTCGCCTATTTAATTTACCTGGTTAATAACCTTCATAAGCCAGAAACTGTCTAACGCGGAAGCGGAATAAGCAAAAGGATGAGTGATACGTATTTACTACGTCTTAGTTCTGCATAAGCCAGAAAATCTAATCATATACATGCTGTAAAATATAAAGTTACAATGACTTCCATTTAGATAAAATACAGTTTATAATATATTTTTTTACCATAACAAAATTCACAGATAAGTCTGCTTAATTGTAACGGATCGTATTTATTTCTGAGAATTCTGTAACAACATTAAGGCGTTTCCTTCAAGATAACGCAATCAATGGTTTACAAACATCCACGGCCAGACATATTGATGTCATATTGAAAGGCGAGAGACCGCTACATTCTAAAAGGCAAAAAACATGCGCAAATAGAAGAAAAAGAAGAAATTGAAGACGGACCCACGTAGAAAACAAAATAAAAACATTTGGCGAAGCTTTAATGAAAATTTGTGAGTTAGAAGATTTCACGGTACGTATTAACAGCCCGGAAATGAGTCGCCATTTGTTACAACTAAAAACAATAACTGAAACACAAGTAAGTAAAACTAACCTTTTAAAACAAAAGTCAATGCTAGATTTTGTCAAGCCTAACTGATTTTCTTTTATTTTTACGTAAGCCTACTATGTACAGTATTTATCCTAAATACAGTAAGAGGAAAAATATAGTTTTTAATAAATTGCATCATTAATTCATAAATTTTGTTGACAAGTGTATAAGTGTTTTAGTTTTATAGTTTTCTATTAAAAATGTTTTGTGGAGAAGGATAAAAGGATGCTGCATTAAAAGGTAAGATTTTTATTATGTAATATAGGTTTTAACATTTTCTGTAGTGTGCATAGCCACCTAGAAAACAAGGTTTGCGAGTTGTGACGTCACAGGGCACAGGCTACAGGCTGTCATTAGGCAATCAAGATAACCGATATTACTGTTGAATGACGTTTATTTAGACGTTAAAATGTGATAGTTTTCTTGTGATTTAAATACACTTGCTTTATATATTGAAGTATTATCTCTGTAGGAAATAAACAGTCAGTACTTAATCGGAAATAAATAATTAAATTAAATACTGTATTAGAACAAATGTAGACACGATGACAATTAATTGTCCGTTATCTATGTGGTGTTGGTACAGTGCCATACAGCTGATCAGTAGAAATAATAGTCTTATAGCTAAGAATCCCTACGGCCTACCCTCACCCCAACGCTAAAAATAGACTCGGAAAACGTTTTGTGATGGTATTACCATCATACAGTACACTACTACTGTATAAGCCGGAAACCTGTCTTAGATGGGAAAAAATGCCAGTCCCAATGGATTCCGGCTTAAACAGGTTTCACTGTACTATAAATTTCAAAAGTTTACAATCTAGTTTTATGTCGTTCGGTCTAGGGATCTTAAAAAACTACCAAACTCGGTCATGTGCAGTACAGCGGAATACAAATTTTGTACACCTCAAGACATGACCAAGTGTAACCAAGTTTCAGTGTACCCTAAGTTCACTGGTTCAGCCTGAAAAGATTTTGCCAAGGAATTAAAAGAATATTGCTTCATTAAACACTGTTACTGATAAGTAAGAACTGGCTCTTTAGGTGATACACAAAGACTGCGGCGCATGTCTGTACAGGGAGAAGCCCCTTGATCGTCAAACTGTGTACTTTGACGATATTATGCTCAAGGTAACGGTTCCTCACATTTTTTCTCTAATAATGCTCGTTATGAAGTTTAATAGAGTATTTTAAATACATGTTATTTTGTAAGTAGATTTTATTTGAGTTCATTATTAATGTTAAGTACATTTTACTTACTCAAAAGTTAAAATGTGGTAGGTTTATTTATTAAATAAAAAGAGATTTTAATGTAGTAAAAACTGGAATTTCAAGTTAATGTAATGCTACTGCATACCCCTCCTCCTTCCGTAACGATATTTAACGATAGATGTAAGCCTCCTTCCTCCCTCTCGCGTCATTATGTAATTTAAGGATGGCCCCTTGGCACATTTCCTTTCTAATGAAAATTCACAGTGTTGTAATACTTCAAAAACTGTATACTTTTATATTGAGGCAGGATGTACCTCCTGCTGTCCATCATTACTTTGTATGACATATGTTTTAAAAAATTGTTTAAAAAGTACAATACAAGTAAATCTTAAAGTTGAATATATTATTGTTTTCATAGTAAAATGAAAACTATAATATTATAAATTAAGTCTTTAACTATGCCCATGATAGTTTAAAAACAAAAACCACATTAATTTTCAAGAAAATTTTCAAATTCTAACACTAAATTTTTAAACTAATATACCACAATAAATTAGCAAAATATACATAATTTTTCACAAACAATGAAAGTCATTACAAGTATTACCATACATACGAGGTGTGTTCAAAAAATACCAGATAAGTTTGGAGAGTCCGACTGTCAAAATATTTTTTATTGTGTTGTTATACATGCCCCTGAAGTATGACACAATTTTCAGCTGTATTCATTGTTTACTTTATCTGTGGCAGCCGCTAAAGTTAGACGTGTTTTCATGAGCTCGGCGATTTTCGATTGTTAAAAAAAATGGATCAAAGAATTTGTATTAAGTTTTGCGTAAAAAATTAAATAAAGTGTGTGAAATGTTATGAAAGGCCTATGGTGAGTCTGCTATGAAAAAAAACAATTATTTACGATTGGTATAGGCGTTTTCAAGATGGCCTCGAAGACGTTGACGATGACGAACGCCTCGGACGCCCCAGCACATCAACAACAAATGAAAACGTGGAAAAAGTGGAAGCAATGGTTATGAATGATCGCCGAATCACAATGAGAGAAGTCGCTGATGATGTTGGCATATCGATTGCCTCATTATTGGCACATATTGATCATGACATTTTTGCGAAAATTTTGGGTATGAAAAGCGTGGTAGCAAAATCTGTCCAAAATAGTTGAATTTGGATCAAAAACAGCGGCGAATGGAAGTTGCTCAGGAATCACTGAATAAAGTCAGCGACGATGCAGAATTACTGAAACGTATTATAACAGGCGACGAAACATGGGTTTACGGATATGATGTTAAAACGAAGGCTCAATCGTCCCAGTGGAATCATTCCGATAACTTCGAACTCCTGCACTGGAAACAGTGCATACCTAGTGGAATGCTCAAACAGCACGTACGCTAGGGCCATTCTTTGATTTATTTCTTGTAAAAAAGTGCATCTCTGAAAGAGCTCAAAGCTATCTCAAAGATCAAGTTCCAGAAGTGTTTTGAGAATTGGAAAAAGCGCTGGCATAAGTGCATAATATCTAGTGGGGACAATATCAATGTAGATGAATAAATAAATATTTTATTCAAAAAACGTAAATTCCGGGTATTTTTTGAACATACCTCGTTTAATAGTAAAAAAGTTATTTGTAAAAATCTAAAACTGTGTATAGGTTTGAAATATTCAATTTTTCATTTGTCATTGGCTTGTCTCACCTCCTCCCTATAAGGTCTATAATAATGTTCCGATTTATGTCAGCAGATAAGTTGTATCCCACACTTGCACTTAGGCACAAATATTATTTTTGTCCTCTTTACCATAGTATTTTTTGTGCAAATTATGCATTTTTTGTTCTAGACATCCAGGTAAGTTTACTGTTGTGTACTTACCTACCAAGGCCGATTTGGTCTTCTTACATTTACAATATTGTTAGTCTTAAAAGACCCAAACTTGGAATTCACAACATTTTTTTATAGGCATAATTCTTCATCTTAGGTTCAAAACAACAAATAACAAGTAAACTTAGGCTTGTAATTTTTATAAATGTTATAAACTGTTATTTTTGGTATTTGACTTGAAGTTCTAAAACTTTACAATTATTTCTTATAGTAAAAAAAAGAGACTGGCTAGACATTTATAACTTACAATGATGCAAATGATTTTTCAATACATTAGTTAGTTTATGGGCAAGTTAAGTATCTCATGCTTAAATGTATTTGTTTCAGGGAAGTAATGGAGCGAGCAGTAAAACATAATTTTTCTGTGAAGAAAATGAAATCGCTCTACACAAAATGGCTCAGTTTAGAAGAAACATATGGTAATGAAGATGCCATAGAACGTGTTAAAAAAGCCGCTGTACAATATATCGATAAAATGACTAATTCAATATCAGTGTAAAATTGTGATTAAAATTATTGTAGTTTTTATTCCACAACGTTTTATTCTTTCTATAGAAGTATGATAATGACCACATCATAAAGACTTCATATATTCTGATGTGTATAATGAATATAATAACCCTACTTCCTCTCATCTACATAGTCTGCAGGTCATCCAACCCTATTTGTATTGCTTCTTTATTGACTAATTTGTAATTAGTAACATAATATCGTTAAATAACATTGTTTACTCCCTTCTTCTTTATGTCTTTATTTTTATCAAAAGTTTTTTATGTTTTGTTTTAGTATTTTTTTTTTATTATTGGGCTTGTAATTTTAAACTTTTAAACATTGTGAATATATTTTCTTGTTTGATTTTTTTTCACTATTTAAACCTATTTTATGAATTTAAGAAATTCTCTAAAGACGTTTTTATGTTTACAGCATTGTTAACTACACCTACAGAATTTTTCATTTTGTCAGTTCATGTCTTCCTCTCAATAAAAGACTCGATCTTGGAATAGATTTTATTGTATTTGTATCATTTAATGGGTTACTTTTACATATTTGTTATTACCCTATAAGATTATTCTTATACCCAAGTTCTATATCATGACTGTTTTAGAAATCATAAGAAGTAAAGATCATATATTCAAATTTTTATACTTTTAGTCTTGCTAGTTTCAACAACTGATTAATGTGTTGCAGTTTATGTGCATTGAACATTAGTGGTATGAAGAGAGTTGATTATAATTAAATACGTGAACAGTAGCAAGAAACCGAGGCAGAAGTTAATTGTGATATAATAAATGTTATAACTTAATTGTATCTCGTGTAATTTCTTTTTCGTAAATAGTTTTAAAAATTTTAAGGGTCTAATTTTTCAAAGTTTACATTTTTGTAAAAAGGAATAATTATCTTGTTACTCATATCTACATATTTAGCTTTTATTCTCAATGTATTTATTTATCTCTTCTTTGTTGTATAAATGAATATATTTAGTTTGTTTTCTGTTGTATTTTATTCTTTTCACTGTTGTATAAATGTGTATCCGTTTTTAAACATGAGATAATTAAAATTTATATAATTACAGAAAGTTTTGTGCAAATTTAAATAGTTCAGCAATAACTAAGTTAAAAGATTATATACTATAAATTACATATATTAATTTTTAAAATTAAAATCAAATAAAGTATATTTTTAAAGATGATCTATAATGTGTTATTATAATGTTTAAGGATTAGTTTTACTCTGTTATAAGAGTAAATTATAATTATGTGACAAATCCATAACTACATTTATCTTTTTTTTTAATATTGTTCATGATAAAAACATTCTTTTCTCTCAAACCCTACTGCACTCTAAGTGTTAAGTAATTTGCAAGAAAAGAAAAAATCAATTCATTCCAATATATATCAACATCATCCATATTGTTTATCGCAATTGACCTCAATGATATATGGAGGGGTTAAAAGGTCAAATGTCATTCTCTTTGTGGTTTTATTATTAGATGAATGCTCATCCAATCAAGCAGATGTTTTATTTAGTCACAGTATGAAACAAAGCACTCACTATGCATTTCTCTGGTGATATTAAACATGGTTGGACAAAAACTTCATTTTAATCTCTTGAATTTAAAATAAAATTAGCAAAAAGAATACTGGCTCAAATAACTCAATTTTGAAACTCAAAAAAACTCAGTATTAATCATGAAACAAACAGGTGACATTCGTAAAATATAGGAATATGTTGTATAAACAGGTTTTATTACAAACAAAAGTTTGATGAAACTTAAACATAAATGTACTACCCGCCAAGTAAACATTGTGGCTAAGGAGAGGAAAACTAGCAACACAGTACAATTAGTTTACATATTTTCTGCATGCAATATTTTAGAATATAAAATACATTTTATGTACTTTTTAATGAATGTTTATAAATTAAAATAGAAGTTACTAAGTTTACATAGAAGTAAATAATCTCGTACAGGTACACCACAAATAGCAAATGTTTTTTTTTCACTTTGAGATCCCATTTAAGATCTTAATTGCCAGCATAAATATTTCTTATTCTGTTTTTCTATGTCTGGTTTTAATCTAGACTTCTAAAAAGGACAAATGGTGATATTTAAATGTTAAAATGCGGTAAGTCACGGGCAAGCACTCACAAACAAAAAACACTCAATCAAACATCTCATATCCACAAACCACAACTACATGAACCACTTCAAACCTACAAATTCTACACAAACAAAACAAAAATAACCAACACTACATAACAGTATGTGATATACAAATATTTCAAACTACATCCAACATACATACTTAACACCCAATTACATTATAACTCACACAGTTTTCTAGCATTATAAACCCCCCAAACTCTAAAAATACAACTAATATCCCTATCCTATCCCACCTCTATTCTATCCTAAAACAAACAAGAGGTCAGTAATGGTCCGAGTTGACAATGGGATACATCTCCTGAAACAGCCGTCCTTAATAATCAAAAAATAAGTGCTACTATAGGCAAGTGTAACATATATTCAAATGTGTTTAGTGGAAAACTATTCAAGTAAAGATGGAATTAAATAATGTTAAATTATATTTTAAAGAATAGAATGTCTATAGGGTTCTGAATTATTTTAGGAATAAGTAAATATTGAAAGAAATGCTTAAATTGGAGGTCAACATTAAAACGATAGACCCACAAAATAGATTGTTACAAAAATGTAAACATATTTTTTTAATTATTATATAATTTGTAACTATATAAAAACTCATTTTCGTTCTATTAGGATGATCTAGGAGTGAATATGGCTCATGCATTAAATGAAGATAAATTGTCAGCACTACTTTAAACTGCCCATTATTACCACTGGTTGAAACCCTAAGATTTCTTACAAAAATAATTCTATCTGGGGGACTGAAAACTATGTCAAAATTTTGGCATTACTATGGAAACAACCAGGATCTTAGGCTATTAGCTAAGTCATTGGTTCCCAAAGGGTCCGTGAGATGTCATTGAAATTAAAACATTTCAGTTGCATTAAAACATATTGACTGTTGAATTCATCAGGAAGCTTTGGTAATTAAGTAATTGCCTGAAATGTTGCAGAAAACTCTGAATGAAGTAGATCAAATTATCAACTAGGCCTATACAAAAACTTTATCTTTGCAGTCTCTATAGTTTGCTTTGTATTGCAAAGAGATAAGCAGTGATTCAACCCAGACCTGGATTTTTTATGAATGTGTGAACGTTATTAGCTTCAAAAGTCGTGATATTCAATCCTTGCAGAGAAAGGCTCATCTCATTCATTTTCATGAAAATATCTGATAAATACAAATGTATACACTTTCATCTCTCCATTAATAACGTTTGACAATTTCATATTGTGTTCCATCAACATGGATAAGACTTTCAGAACGTAAGACCTGTAATCGTTGAAGTGCTTTCCCTCAAGACAGCCACCTCACTTCTGAGTGGAGAAACAGGGAATTGTAAAGGTTTCCCATAGTAATACAAAGATTTTTACCTTGAACAGCCGCGGTGTTTTATAATTAATAATTTGAACAGACTCATCCAAAACTTTCGTAAAAAGAGGCTTTTGTGTCATTGCTAAAGCATGTCATTGAAGAACACTGCTACTGCATTTTCCAGATTTCTTTAATCCTCGTAACCACTCCAACCACTTTACCAGTCATTGCTTTTGCACCATCTGTGTACAAGTCAATGCATTTACTCCAAGGAATTCGTTCATCATAGAAAAATCATCCAACAAACGGAATATTTTTGCCCTTGATATTTTGGCACAGAAGAAGATTTTCCTCAAAATGTCTGGAGTAATCAAAGTGGACAAAATCAAATAAAATTTCCAACGCCACGACGTCAGTCGATTTGGAGAGAAAACGACACGTATTTGATGCGAGAAATCAGCGATTCCTTGGCATCACTTGATAAATCAATAATCTTCCTTTATACAGTTTTGTTTAACAAAAGCACCGATGTCACAAGTTTAAATGCTTTATTGTCAAGCATGCAAGAGACGATATCACTAACTCACGATTTGATGAGGGTTTTGGCGATGGGATGAGCTGGACCTGCCTGTGCCGCTCTGTAACTTACCAAAGAAGACACTTTTTAAAAAATTTCATTAACAGATTTTGCGTGAGTTTTGATTAAGGTTTAAGAAGCAACCGGTTCAGTGTACTTCCTCTTGTAATAATCAGTATGTTTCTTCTGAAGTTCCGGTGTGTAGGCCTTCCCTCGAACTGGAGCCATTGAACTGTTTGAAAGGACTCTCGCACAATTTACACACTGAACTTTACCCTCGTCAGTCTCTACTAATCCCAAATGTAACTGTTGTGACACGCTTTTTAATTACTCCACTTCCAATAGTTGGTTGAACTGCAGTTATGTGGAAACTTATCGAACCTGTGAATGCTGGAACTTGTTGCAGTGCATCAACTGAAGAGTCATTTGGCTTGTCGTCTGTAACGTTCTCGACGGAAATTTGTTGTGCATATGTTGAAGAAACTGATTGCTTCCTTCGGATTGGAGTAAACAACTATTTAATACAGACACAAATGGGTAGAACACTCGCGAAAGCTACTTCAGCTTGACTGTTATTCTCGAGAAACTATGTTACTTTTATATACTTATGTTGAAAAATCCAGGGTGTTCTAGAAGCATCAGTTCCCGATATTGAACAGACACCGCAACAACTCTGAAAATTCCGGGAAAGAGACCTAGTTCCACCCGCCACACTATTTTAGCCATCAGATTTTTGTTTTAAGTAGGGTATTCATTGTTATATTTTGTAGAAATAAAACTTCTGGTTTGGAAGTCAAGTATTGTCATTTAGTTATTTAGCGGCGACGTTTCATAAATAAATTGTCATTTATTTATTTAGCGGCATTATTTTTTTTTTCATTTGCAGTAAAACGAGTTTTTGAGATTTTAATATTATTTATAGGCCTATATTTGACGTTTATTTTTGCAAGAATGTGTTCATTTCCCTGGAAGTTCGCTGTGAACTCCCTATTTAGGGTCGTTGGAGCCCCAGTCGGTCCACGGTCAATATTTTGGGAAGACCTTATACCATGGCGGCCGCACACTGGATAAGGCGCGGCGCGGGGATTTGCCTTAAGGCGCTTCAAGGCGTCTTAAGCGACGTGGTTTGCATTGGTTTAAATGGAGCTTCCGCACATTTGTACGGGCACGACAAGGCGAGACGAAGTAGTCCCTTAAGGCGCTCTGTACTGCCTCGTCAATTTTCGTCCGTTGGGCAAAAGGCATAAGACAAATTGTTCTGCGCATGCTCGGGGATAGCGCGGATAAGTGTTTTGTACTCTTTGGATAAATTTTATCGTAAAAGAAGCATTTTTTGGTTAAAGTATTAGAGAACAAACAACAGTTTGCAATAGGTACATTGATATTCAATTCCTTCTGTTGCCTCACAGTATAGGCCTATATCTTGTACAAACTTTCAATCGTTAATAAAGTACGTTTTTATTCATCCAATCAATTTCAAACATATTTTTTAAAATCTGTAGTGGATGACAATTAATTCAAATTAATACAGTTTTTTTCAAATATTTATTCATTTCTTGTTCGCTCTAAAGTTAGTGAATTAGAAAGAAATAAAAAACCAAATTCATCACATCCCAAAACTACTTCACATACCAACACAAATTCTACACACAGAAAGACGGTTTCCCTATGGGTTCCCCCATCTCAGGCGTCCTTACAGAAATATTCCTACATCATATTGAACAACAATACATTCTACAGAACAACAATCATTCACAAAAAATAATTTATTACCATAGATATTTAGACGACATTTTAATATTATACAAAGGCAAATCAAACAACTACACAATTACATTAATACCATACACCAAAACCTCATATTTACCCTCGAATTAGAAGAAAACAATAAAATAAACTTCCTAGACCTTACCATCACCAAACACAATTTCAAAATATACAGAAAACCAACAACTACCGATACTGTCATACATAATACATCTAATCACCCCACACAACACAAGCACACTGCATTTAATCATATGTTACAGCGCCTAATCAATAAATCCATGCTACAGAAAGACTATAATGAATAACTCAATACAATAATATACATCGCTTAACAAAACGGCTACCAATACACAATCATAGACAACATACACACGAAAATTAAACATAACCATCATCAAACGGCCACGCAGACAAACCACACAAAAAACAACAAATACATATCCCTCACCTACCACAACAAAAACACACACAAAATAGTTTCCACATTCAAAAAACTCCATTAACCAAATATCTTGCAAAGCAACAAACACTTTAAGACAGCACATAAGCCTACAACCTTTTCAAAAACAAACAGATAAATACAAACTATCCGGTATTTACAAATTAACGTGTAATGATTGTCCCAAATAGCCTATATCGGCCAAACCGGTAGGTCATTCTATACACGCTTCGAAGATCACATTGGCCAAAGAACCAAACAAACCGAAAATCCAGCTACGCAACACACAAAAAAAGCAGCACACATACACGGACATACTAATTTAAACATTCCCCACATATTAAAACAATGTAAAAAACTAACAACTTTAGACAAATACGAGACATACAAACACAACGCAACAGATAAAAAAAACATTAAATGATCACACACAGTTTGAAGCCAACACCCTTTTCCGTTACATAGCACAAAATCAAAATAACCCATCACTTCCACAGTCATAGATTCTATCCCGACAACCTTTGTACCTAACGCGATTCCGCCAGTAGAGGCTTCGCTTCGTAAAAGGAACGATTGTTTCGAAACGCGTCAGCAAGTAAGCCCATTACGTATTCACTTATTTAAATATCTTTTAATTATATAAATAAAAGGTTGACGTCACCACTTTCCAGCGTGACCGCCGACCGAACATAAAACACAGAAAAATCTGCTTCAGCTGGGCCATATCGATGAGAAGTTTAGTTTTCTGTATCTTTTGTCTATTGTGTGACTATTTTTTGGAGTTCGGACCGGGTGAAAAGTTATAGCTTAGGTTAAGTTACTTAGTATTTAAGGCAGAAATGTCCTAACAATTTTAATGACATGAAAATAAATTGTGTCATATTGTGAATTTGTATTCAAATAGGTTTTAGAACCAAAACCATTTTGGGACTGAGGATGCCTTGCCGTGCTGTGCCGTGCCGTATGCTGCTACTAACCATCGAGCAAGTTGATGATATTAAATATTCTAATACAAAATAATATAAAATATATAACAGTTAAAGAGGGGCATTGCTCCCCAACTGGCTGGACAGCTGTATTTTTTTATAAACAAAAGTTGACAATGAACTTTTTAAAATTCTACAAAAATAATAATAGTGGTGACAAGAAGTATACTCGGCAGTATCCGTTGTTGTTCTGATCTTATGCGAGTTATTTTCTAAGTATGACTGTAATTTCAGAGAAAAATAAAAACTTCATTTTCATCTTACAAGTTATACATGTTCAAAATGAAGATTTAGGAATTGTTTCAGACGGTAGTTTGGTATTCAACGTTATGTTTCACATAGTAACAAAATCAGGACTATTTTGAGACTTATAACTTCGCAAAATTCGAAAAAAGTTTTAAATTTTGCAAAGTACAAAATTTATAAGCCTACGATTTGTGTTCTATGAAAAAAATATCGTTGAATACCATATCATAACTTTTACCCTAACTTAATAAAAAAAGTAAGTAGTTTAAAACATGTAGGCCTACTTTATAATACAGCCTAAGTTTTTAGATCCTGGCTCATTGTCGACAGGCTTTTAAATGTTCTCTATTTTTGGGGTGGAATAACTCCGGACCCATTTGATACCACCCAGGGCAATCTTGTGCCCCCCAGAACAAAACCTGTAAATCAGCCTGTAATTCATTATGTATAGACTATTGTAATTTTTTGACGTTTTCTTAAGAATATTCTTCATAGTATTTTTCTCATTTTATTGTTCATGTTACAGCTTTTAATACCATTAGGTCTATACCATATTATTAATTAAAATGCTTGACTAAAGCCATTAATTTTTAAGCAGATATGCTCGTACTAGTTGAATTTTTTGTTCAAACTGAGCTAGCGGAAAACGTATATGCTGAGAAATAGTCTATGAGTAAGTCAAAAGTTCTAGTCAAGAACTAAATTTAATTATGAAAATAGTGAAACAATAGTAGGCCTATATTTTACGATTGTGTTTTCCTATTTCCGGTTTATCTCTTATGCCACAAACATCGCTCTGCATTATCTCAAGATTTTCAACACAAAAACTGCAAATATTAGAAATTAAGGCCCACAAATATTTTCTCGTTTCACAATTGTTAGAAAAATCCTATTAGTTTTACTTGAAATTTGAAAAAAAATATGGAAAAACATGGTCAGTCTTATTTCCATGATTATTGATCTAGGCTAGTCTTTATTCAACGAAGCAATGATACTGAATTCAGTGAACTTTTAACTTATTCAGCAGGCTGTGTGTGCGGTATTCATGTCATCATTATTTATACAGCAGCATCATCAGACTGATGACGTATTTCTGTTATACGATACCAAGAAAAAGAAATTATGTGGTTTAGGCGACCGAAATATCTTCAATAAGAGAAGTTCAATGCTTTGCCGAAGTACAAAGTACTGTTGGCGATTTAACTGGCTCGTGTGCAAAAATGTGAAACAAACGCTAATTTGTCGTAAAAAAAGGAAAACTGTTGGGTATTCGATAAGCGTATACTCTTTATATTACAAATAAACTTGTTTTTTTGGAACATGTAAAAAAGTGTAAATAAATAAATAAACGATTCAGGAATACAACTAGATTGTGTATTATAACCTTTGTAGTAACGTTTTCATATAAGATGCTTATAATCAAGAACATAAGCTGGATGGGAAAAACGGTGTAGCGGTTGGGTACACAAAACTAAGGACCAAAAAAATTTATGAAAAAAGCTTTATTATTAATTGAAACATACTTCTTCAAAAAAGTTCCTCTGCAAATATTCACAGTATAGTATGTAAAACTATTATGTGGTTGATTCTGTATTTTTATTATTTAAATTTATGAAAATTGCTTCTTAAAACGTTTAAAATGTATATTTACCCGGCCCTGTGTCTCATAGGTCATAATATAAACAGAGTAATTTATACAATAATAATATATTTTATTATTATTAGGAATTTATTTCGGGAGATGGTATGACAGAGGATGTAGTGTATTTTTTAGCTGCAATGGTGAAACAAATTACAGGCATATGCTTTACGTGTAACGTTGAGCTGTAACGGCGAGACAGTTTGTACGCATAAGACTAACGTGTAACATTGAGCTCTAATAGGGAGACAGATTGCAGACATATGCTTTACGTGTAACGTTGAGCTGTAACGGCGAGACAGTTTGTACGCATAAGACTAACGTGTAACATTGAGCTCTAATAGGGAGACAGATTGCAGACATATGCTTTACGTATAACGTTGAGCTGAAATGGCGAGACAGTTTGTACGCATAAGACTAACGTGTAACATTGAGCTCTAATAGGGAGACAGATTGCAGACATATGCTTTACGTGTAACGTTTAGCTGTAATGGCGAGACAGTTTGTACGCATAAGACTAACGTGTAACATTGAGCTCTAATAGGGAGACAGATTGCAGACATATGCTTTACGTATAACGTTGAGCTGAAATGGCGAGACAGTTTGTACGCATAAGACTTACGTGTAACGTTGAGCTCTAATAGGGAGACAGATTGCAGACATATGCTTTACGTATAACGTTGAGCTGAAATGGCGAGACAGTTTGTACGCATAAGACTAACGTGTAACATTGAGCTCTAATAGGGAGACAGATTGCAGACATATGCTTTACGTATAACGTTGAGCTGAAATGGCGAGACAGTTTGTACGCATAGGACTAACGTGTAACATTGAGCTCTAATAGGGAGACAGATTGCAGACATATGCTTTACGTATAACGTTGAGCTGAAATGGCGAGACAGTTTGTACGCATAAGACTTACGTGTAACGTTGAGCTCTAATAGGGAGACAGATTGCAGACATATGCTTTACGTATAACGTTGAGCTGTAATGGCGAGACAGTTTGTACGCATAGGACTAACGTGTAACATTGAGCTCTAATAGGGAGACAGATTGCAGACATATGCTTTACGTATAACGTTGAGCTGAAATGGCGAGACAGTTTGTACGCATAGGACTAACGTGTAACATTGAGCTCTAATAGGGAGACAGATTGCAGACATATGCTTTACGTATAACGTTGAGCTGAAATGGCGAGACAGTTTGTACGCATAAAACTTACGTGTAACGTTGAGCTCTAATAGGGAGACAGATTGCAGACATATGCTTTACATGTAACGTTGAGCTGTAATGGCGAGACAGTTTGTACGCATAAGACTAACGTGTAACATTGAGCTCTAATAGGGAGACAGATTGCAGACATATGCTTTACGTATAACGTTGAGCTGAAATGGCGAGACAGTTTGTACGCATAAGACTAACGTGTAACATTGAGCTCTAATAGGGAGACAGATTGCAGACATATGCTTTACGTGTAACGTTGAGCTGAAATGGCGAGACAGTTTGTACGCATAAGACTAACGTGTAACATTGAGCTCTAATAGGGAGACAGATTGCAGACATATGCTTTACGTGTAACGTTTAGCTGTAATGGCGAGACAGTTTGTACGCATAAGACTAACGTGTAACATTGAGCTCTAATAGGGAGACAGATTGCAGACATATGCTTTACGTATAACGTTGAGCTGAAATGGCGAGACAGTTTGTACGCATAAGACTAACGTGTAACATTGAGCTCTAATAGGGAGACAGATTGCAGACATATGCTTTACGTATAACGTTGAGCTGAAATGGCGAGACAGTTTGTACGCATAAGACTAACGTGTAACATTGAGCTCTAATAGGGAGACAGATTGCAGACATATGCTTTACGTGTAACGTTTAGCTGTAATGGCGAGACAGTTTGTACGCATAAGACTAACGTGTAACATTGAGCTCTAATAGGGAGACAGATTGCAGACATATGCTTTACGTGTAACGTTGAGCTGTAATGGCGAGACAGTTTGTACACAAAAGACTAACGTGTAACATTGAGCTCTAATAGGGAGACAGATTGCAGACATATGCTTTACGTATAACGTTGAGCTGAAATGGCGAGACAGTTTGTACGCAT
This sequence comes from Prosapia bicincta, assembly GCA_036971475.1. Taxonomy (NCBI): domain Eukaryota; kingdom Metazoa; phylum Arthropoda; class Insecta; order Hemiptera; family Cercopidae; genus Prosapia; species Prosapia bicincta. Next base: position 232,707,238 of record JBAIZL010000005.1, on the reverse strand, counting down.
AAGACTTACGTGTAACGTTGAGCTCTAATAGGGAGACAGATTGCAGACATATGCTTTACGTATAACGTTGAGCTGAAATGGCGAGACAGTTTGTACGCATAAGACTAACGTGTAACATTGAGCTCTAATAGGGAGACAGATTGCAGACATATGCTTTACGTGTAACGTTGAGCTGAAATGGCGAGACAGTTTGTACGCATAAGACTAACGTGTAACATTGAGCTCTAATAGGGAGACAGATTGCAGACATATGCTTTACGTATAACGTTGAGCTGAAATGGCGAGACAGTTTGTACGCATAAGACTAACGTGTAACATTGAGCTCTAATAGGGAGACAGATTGCAGACATATGCTTTACGTATAACGTTGAGCTGAAATGGCGAGACAGTTTGTACGCATAAGACTAACGTGTAACATTGAGCTCTAATAGGGAGACAGATTGCAGACATATGCTTTACGTATAACGTTGAGCTGAAATGGCGAGACAGTTTGTACGCATAAGACTAACGTGTAACATTGAGCTCTAATAGGGAGACAGATTGCAGACATATGCTTTACGTATAACGTTGAGCTGAAATGGCGAGACAGTTTGTACGCATAGGACTAACGTGTAACATTGAGCTCTAATAGGGAGACAGATTGCAGACATATGCTTTACGTATAACGTTGAGCTGAAATGGCGAGACAGTTTGTACGCATAAGACTAACGTGTAACATTGAGCTCTAATAGGGAGACAGATTGCAGACATATGCTTTACGTATAACGTTGAGCTGAAATGGCGAGACAGTTTGTACGCATAGGACTAACGTGTAACATTGAGCTCTAATAGGGAGGCAGATTGCAGACATATGCTTTACGTATAACGTTGAGCTGAAATGGCGAGACAGTTTGTACGCATAAGACTAACGTGTAACATTGAGCTCTAATAGGGAGACAGATTGCAGACATATGCTTTACGTATAACGTTGAGCTGAAATGGCGAGACAGTTTGTACGCATAAGACTTACGTGTAACGTTGAGCTCTAATAGGGAGACAGATTGCAGACATATGCTTTACATGTAACGTTGAGCTGTAATGGCGAGACAGTTTGTACGCATAAGACTAACGTGTAACATTGAGCTCTAATAGGGAGACAGATTGCAGACATATGCTTTACGTATAACGTTGAGCTGAAATGGCGAGACAGTTTGTACGCATAAGACTAACGTGTAACATTGAGCTCTAATAGGGAGACAGATTGCAGACATATGCTTTACGTGTAACGTTGAGCTGAAATGGCGAGACAGTTTGTACGCATAAGACTAACGTGTAACATTGAGCTCTAATAGGGAGACAGATTGCAGACATATGCTTTACGTGTAACGTTTAGCTGTAATGGCGAGACAGTTTGTACGCATAAGACTAACGTGTAACATTGAGCTCTAATAGGGAGACAGATTGCAGACATATGCTTTACGTATAACGTTGAGCTGAAATGGCGAGACAGTTTGTACGCATAAGACTAACGTGTAACATTGAGCTCTAATAGGGAGACAGATTGCAGACATATGCTTTACGTATAACGTTGAGCTGAAATGGCGAGACAGTTTGTACGCATAAGACTAACGTGTAACATTGAGCTCTAATAGGGAGACAGATTGCAGACATATGCTTTACGTGTAACGTTTAGCTGTAATGGCGAGACAGTTTGTACGCATAAGACTAACGTGTAACATTGAGCTCTAATAGGGAGACAGATTGCAGACATATGCTTTACGTGTAACGATTAGCTGTAATGGCGAGACAGTTTGTACACATAAGACTAACGTGTAACATTGAGCTCTAATAGGGAGACAGATTGCAGACATATGCTTTACGTATAACGTTGAGCTGAAATGGCGAGACAGTTTGTACGCATAAGACTTACGTGTAACGTTGAGCTCTAATAGGGAGACAGATTGCAGACATATGCTTTACGTATAACGTTGAGCTGAAATGGCGAGACAGTTTGTACGCATAAGACTAACGTGTAACATTGAGCTCTAATAGGGAGACAGATTGCAGACATATGCTTTACGTGTAACGTTGAGCTGAAATGGCGAGACAGTTTGTACGCATAAGACTAACGTGTAACATTGAGCTCTAATAGGGAGACAGATTGCAGACATATGCTTTACGTATAACGTTGAGCTGAAATGGCGAGACAGTTTGTACGCATAAGACTAACGTGTAACATTGAGCTCTAATAGGGAGACAGATTGCAGACATATGCTTTACGTATAACGTTGAGCTGAAATGGCGAGACAGTTTGTACGCATAAGACTAACGTGTAACATTGAGCTCTAATAGGGAGACAGATTGCAGACATATGCTTTACGTATAACGTTGAGCTGAAATGGCGAGACAGTTTGTACGCATAAGACTAACGTGTAACATTGAGCTCTAATAGGGAGACAGATTGCAGACATATGCTTTACGTATAACGTTGAGCTGAAATGGCGAGACAGTTTGTACGCATAGGACTAACGTGTAACATTGAGCTCTAATAGGGAGACAGATTGCAGACATATGCTTTACGTATAACGTTGAGCTGAAATGGCGAGACAGTTTGTACGCATAAGACTAACGTGTAACATTGAGCTCTAATAGGGAGACAGATTGCAGACATATGCTTTACGTATAACGTTGAGCTGAAATGGCGAGACAGTTTGTACGCATAAGACTAACGTGTAACATTGAGCTCTAATAGGGAGACAGATTGCAGACATATGCTTTACGTATAACGTTGAGCTGTAATGGCGAGACAGTTTGTACGCATAAGACTAACGTGTAACATTGAGCTCTAATAGGGAGACAGATTGCAGACATATGCTTTACGTATAACGTTGAGCTGTAATGGCGAGACAGTTTGTACGCATAAGACTAACGTGTAACATTGAGCTCTAATAGGGAGACAGATTGCAGACATATGCTTTACGTATAACGTTGAGCTGTAATGGCGAGACAGTTTGTACGCATAAGACTAACGTGTAACATTGAGCTCTAATAGGGAGACAGATTGCAGACATATGCTTTACGTATAACGTTGAGCTGTAATGGCGAGACAGTTTGTACGCATAAGACTAACGTGTAACATTGAGCTCTAATAGGGAGACAGATTGCAGACATATGCTTTACGTATAACGTTGAGCTGTAATGGCGAGACAGTTTGTACGCATAAGACTAACGTGTAACATTGAGCTCTAATAGGGAGACAGATTGCAGACATATGCTTTACGTGTAACGTTGAGCTGTAATGGCGAGACAGTTTGTACGCATAAGACTAACGTGTAACATTGAGCTCTAATAGGGAGACAGATTGCAGACATATGCTTTACGTGTAATGTTGATCTGTAATGGCGAGAGAGTTTGTACACATAAGACTAACGTGTAACATTGAGCTCTAATAGGGAGACAGATTGCAGGCATATGCTTTACGTGTAATGTTGAGCTGTAATGGCGAGAGAGTTTGTACACATAAGACTAACGTGTAACATTGAGCTCTAATAGGGAGACAGATTGCAGACATATGCTTTACGTGTAATGTTGAGCTGTAATGGCGAGACAGTTTGTACACATAAGACTAACGTGTAACATTGAGCTCTAATAGGGAGACAGATTGCAGACATATGCTTTACGTGTAATGTTGAGCTGTAATGGCGAGACAGTTTGTACACATAAGACTAACGTGTAACATTGAGCTCTAATAGGGAGACAGATTGCAGACATATGCTTTACGTGTAACGTTGAGCTGTAATGGCGAGAGAGTTTGTACACATAAGACTAACGTGTAACATTGAGCTCTAATAGGGAGACAGATTGCAGGCATATGCTTTACGAATATACAGTTTTTATATTCGCGTAAGGAATTTTTCTTGTTTTATGGAAATAAATTTAAATTAACTTATTTGACATAAATTTATGTCTAGCCATAAACATAAATTCTGCATTCTCATTGACATCCAAGCTAGAAAAATTAAAGGAAGGAGTAAAGACTACTAGGTGAATGAACTTTAATGTTTTTCGGCCGGCTGATACACAAAGTGAAGGAATGGGAGAGGGGAGAGAGGGGTAACAATGCGTTTTGTTGGCTGTCCTGAAGCCGACTTTGACGTTTCGGCCCTGCCTACGGTTGTTCAGTCTTCAGCAAGCAGCCGTTGCGGGTAAGTTAAATCTTGGGATAGTTGAGAATATTTGTAAATACTTGGTTATTAGCGAAGGGCTAATTTGTTAAGTTATGACTTTTTTTTTAAATGTTGTTTTGAAAGTAATAATCGAGTGAATTTAATTGCTCTTTAACTAGTCACACAATATAAAATTAATTAATTAAATTATTGTACACGCACAAATTAGAATTCTTGTCGACAATTTTACAAAGTGGTCTTAGTTTCAAGTAACCTGAGGGAAATTTCAAATTTTGGGTTTTGTTCTAAAAAAGCTGGATGTAGTACAATCTCTGTTGGGTTAAGACTATTGGTGGGCCCGACCAGCTTATGAAGGATTAGTGTTTTTTCATGAATCAGTTAGATAGCCTCAAATTTATTTGATACTTTTTTCATGTACAAATAAGTTTATAACTCTAATTGTCACTGCTGATATTACATTTTTTTAATAGAACACACAGCTTAGAACAATTAGGCTCTTTAGTCACGCAATATAAAATTAATTAATTAAATTAATTATATATAATTGCACACGCACAAATGATAATTTTTGTTGACAATATTACAAAGTTGGCTTAGCTGCAAGGCACACGAGGGAAATTATAAGATTTTATTTATGGTATAAAAAAACTCGATGTTTACAATCTCCTTTTGTTTAAGACTATTTTATTGGTGGGTCCGACCAGATTATGAAAGTTTATGAAGCAATTTGATAGCCTTCATGTTGCTTTTTTTATTTACATAAATTTATAGCTCTATTATTGAAATTGTTACTGCTGATGTTACATTTTTTTAAAACATAGCCTAAGAAGTCGGTCTTGGCTCATACTCTCTTTTAAACACGATTTTATTCTTTTTAACGCACCAAAACATCTTTCAGACTCTGCCGTTACAATTTATAGCAATTTGAAACACATTTTAAGTTTCCGATAACGTCACCATAAAACTGAAAAGTTCACTCAAAGAAAGCACGTCCTTTAACGTCTCATTTTACTAAAGTACGCCTACAGTTAGCTCATAGATTAAACTTTATTTAAATGTGTTTTGATTTAAAGAAAAAGTGTTCACTAGAGAGACTAGAATTAGGGATGGTCAATATTTTCTGTCATGGTGACTTGTCACTGATATTGGTTTGTCACTGGTAGTACCAGTGACAAAATATGGAAAATGCCAGTTCTAGCGACAATGGATCGATCGGAAGTTGTCTCTGTTGTAACTGGTCAAAAAGTCGCAGTCGGTGGATGAAACGTTACTAATATTTTACCGCGGTTGTCATTGGTTGATTTGTCGCTGTCACTGGATCTGCCCTCTCTGTTCGGCTCACGGCGCCGGTCATCGTGCAGTGTCGTTGACTGAAGAGGAGAAGGGGTTGTCTCTGTTATGATTTGGCAAAATGTCACCATAGCTGACGGAAAAGTTACTGATATATAATCACTGCTGTTATTGGTTGATTTGTCGCTATCACTGGTTCTACTCATTTATGTCGTGTTTGAGCGGACAATTTGGGTCAGGTTTCATGACAGTGACAGTGTTGTTGTGGACAGTAGACACAATTTCGCACTCGGTAGTTTGTTCTTAGTTCCGTAGGAGTTTATTTTAAAATAAAATGAACCTTTCAAAAAAAAAAAAAAAACGGATGTGTGGAACCATTTCTCCAGTGTGGTATGCCTGTTTGTTATTGGCACATACAGAGGTGACTCAGTATCCTTTGTCACCGGTACTAAAGTCACCAGTAAAAGTAACTGATCCAAGCCTGGGGCTGTCACTATAATCACCGATTCGTTAAAGTCACTAGATCGACCATCCCTACTAGAAATATTTCTCTGTAAGAAGAAAACATTTGCCGATCAACAATTGAAAAACTATAAAATATTTTTAAATCGATTTTCAAATAAATTGACTATAATATCACGGATTCCTTTCGCAGAAGCACTTATATCCTGTTTACATCGAGTGTTTGGGAGAGGAAAACATATATTTTCACGAGCTGTAGTAATTTGAAATCTCTCTGTATTTTCGTATGTTATTGATAGTTAATTCGAAGTGTTTGAATGCGCCTTGCACCACTAAACTGTTGGCACTTTGCGTTTGGATGGTGTACAAGAATCAACGTTTTTCATCACATCCAAGAAAACGTTTTAGGCTTTTTGAAGTAAAGTTTTCGGTCTAAAAGCTTCCCTTGCAGTAGAATCAACCCCGCCGACTTCATATGAGTCAAAATGTGTGATTAATTCCCTTCTAAAATTTCACGTTGTTAACAACTCGTGATTGGAAGTTCCATTGTATTAGAGAAGCCGCCAGTAATATTATATTACAAACTGAACGCAGTACATCACTTCGCTTTGGGAACGAGAAGAATAAACGAAACCCATTAGTGTTTCCAAAAGAACAAGCAAGCAGTGTTTCCTAATCTTTTTCGAGCAAAAATTTTTATTAACTTCATTTAATAGATGGATAATGAATAATTTAAACTTTACCAATAACGAAAACCTCCCTGATGACCGCTCATTACAGCTGCTAAATCGTAACGCCTAAGCAATAAGTTTCCGATGGAATTTAAAAGAGTTCAAACAGCTTTTATGCTGTGTAATCGTGAATAACTACAAAGGTAACAGATGTTTATACGGCCTTACAATCTTTGATAAAACGCGGAATGTGTCAGTTGTTTCATCAGTATAAACGGAAACAAAACACGCTTTATTTATGAAACTTTTAGACCATCTATGTACTCCGTAGACCTAGTATAGACGTTCATTTTATATTATATGAGTTATGTACTTGAAGGTTGAGGGACTTAATAGAAAATGGGTTATCAGACCTTTTGGGTCCACGCCCCCTCCTCTTGAGAGAAATCCTCCCACGCCCCCTCCAATTTACAAGATAAATAAATGGTACGCGCATATGAAAAAGAATCAAATATTATATATATTGAAAACTATTTATTTATGCATACTTTCACAAGAAAAATTATATGACATTTCAAGTTTTAATTTGCAAGGTAAATTTTAACTGACAAGAGAAAAATCTGTTAGTGAGATGCTTGAGTTTGCATTTCCTACACTAGCCTGCCTGTTTAAGGTTGTATTTTAGTAAGGGCACAATCCATGTAATTAGCAACATGAAGTTTGTTCCTATAATATTAAATATATTAAATTTATCTTATTACTTTCCGACTGGTCTCGCCTCCCCATGACCTGCCTTCACGCCCCCCCATGACCTGCCTTCACGCCCCCCTCAGTTTGGGAACCCAAAAATTAGATGACATCCACAGACTATCCTTCCAGACTATCCACATTGTCTACCATTGACAGTCATGAAATTCTAAAACCTTTAAACTGTCTAACACCCTAACAAGAATGTGTCTGTTGTTGGACACCTGTTTATTATGCTTTTGGATTGAAATTGTATCAGAAGAGTCAATTTGTGTTGCAATGTTTATTGTTCCAAAATTTATATTTAAAAGCATTCTCTAAATGATAGCCACTCTCTTCATTTAAAAATTTTTATTCACGTTTTTAAGGTTCATACAACCTGTTTTTGTATACTCAAGTTTTTAAGGTTCATACAGTCTGCTTTTGTATACTCAAGTTTTTAAGGTTCATACAGTCTGCTTTTGTATACTCAAGTTTTTAAGGTTCATACAACCTACCTTTTTTTACTTAAGTTTTTAAGGTCCATACAACCTGCTTTTGTATACTCAAGTTTTTAAGGATCATACAACCTGTTTTTGTATACTCAAGTTTTTAAGGTTCACACAACCTGGCGTTTTTACTCAAGTTTTTAAGGTTTATACAACTTGCTTTTGTTTAGTCAAGTTTTTAAGGTTCATACAACCTGCTTTTGTTTCCTCAAGTTTTTAAGGTTCATACAACCTGCTTTTGTTTCCTCAAGTTTTTAAGGTTCATACAACCTGTTTTTGTATACTCACGTTTTTAAGGTTCATACAGTCTGCTTTTGTTTCCTCAAGTTTTTAAGGTTCATACAACCTGCCTTTTTTTACTTAAGTTTTTAAGGTCCATACAACCTGCTTTTGTATACTCAAGTTTTTAAGGTTCATACAACCTGTTTTTGTATACTCAAGTTTTTAAGGTTCACACAACCTGGCGTTTTTACTCAAGTTTTTAAGGTTTATACAACTTGCTTTTGTTTAGTCAAGTTTTTAAGGTTCATACAATCTGCTTTTTACTCAATTTTTTAAGGTTCATACAACCTGCTTTTGTTTCCTCAAGTTTTTAAGGTTCATACAACCTGTTTTTGTATACTCACGTTTTTAAGGTTCATACAGTCTGCTTTTGTTTCCTTAAGTTTTTAAGGTTCATACAACCTGCCTTTTTTTACTTAAGTTTTTAAGGTCCATACAACCTGCTTTTGTATAGACTACTCAAGTTTTTAAGGATCATACAACCTGTTTTTGTATACTCAAGTTTTTAAGGTTCATACAGTCTGCTTTTGTTTCCTCAAGTTTTTAAGGTTCATACAACCTGCCTTTTTTTACTTAAGTTTTTAAGGTCCATACAACCTGCTTTTGTATAGACTACTCAAGTTTTTAAGGTTCATACAATCTGCTTTTTACTCAATTTTTTAAGGTTCATACAACCTGCTTTTGTTTCCTCAAGTTTTTAAGGTTCATACAACCTGTTTTTGTATACTCACGTTTTTAAGGTTCATACAGCCTGCTTTTGTTTCCTCAAGTTTTTAAGGTTCATACAACCTGCCTTTTTTTACTTAAGTTTTTAAGGTCCATACAACCTGCTTTTGTATAGACTACTCAAGTTTTTAAGGATCATACAACCTGTTTTTGTATACTCAAGTTTTTAAGGTTCATACAGTCTGCTTTTGTTTCCTCAAGTTTTTAAGGTTCATACAGTCTGCTTTTGTTTCCTCAAGTTTTTAAGGTTCATACAACCTGCTTTTTACTCAATTTTTTAAGGTTCATACAACCTGCTTTTGTTTCCTCAAGTTTTTAAGGTTCATACAACCTGTTTTTGTATACTCAAGTTTTTAAGGATCATACAGCCTGCTTTTGTTTCCTCAAGTTTTTAAGGTTCATACAACCTGCCTTTTTTTACTTAAGTTTTTAAGGTCCATACAACCTGCTTTTGTATAGACTACTCAAGTTTTTAAGGTTCATACAATCTGCTTTTTACTCAATTTTTTAAGGTTCATACAACCTGCTTTTGTTTCCTCAAGTTTTTAAGGTTCATACAACCTGTTTTTGTATACTCACGTTTTTAAGGTTCATACAGTCTGCTTTTGTTTCCTCAAGTTTTTAAGGTTCATACAACCTGCCTTTTTTTACTTAAGTTTTTAAGGTCCATACAACCTGCTTTTGTATAGACTACTCAAGTTTTTAAGGATCATACAACCTGTTTTTGTATACTCAAGTTTTTAAGGTTCATACAGTCTGCTTTTGTTTCCTCAAGTTTTTAAGGTTCATACAACCTGCCTTTTTTTACTTAAGTTTTTAAGGTCCATACAACCTGCTTTTGTATAGACTACTCAAGTTTTAAGGATCATACAACCTGTTTTTGTATACTCAAGTTTTCAAGGTTCATACAACCTGCCGTTTTATTCAAGTTTTTAAGGTTCATACAACCTGCTTTTGTTTAGTCAAGTTTTAAGGTTCATACAACCTGCTTTTTACTCAATTTTTTAATGTTCATTCAACCTGCTTTTTACTCAATTTTTTAAGGTTCATACAACCTGCTTTTGTATACTCAAGTTTTTAAGGTTCATAGAATTTGCTTTCGTATATTCAAGTTTTTAAGGTTCGTACAACCTGCTTGTTTTATTCCAGTTTTTAAGGTTCATATAACCTGCTTTTGTATACATAAGTTTGCTCCTAATATTGAACAGTAAACAATAAAAAAACAAGTTTTCCTCGGTATTTGCACACTGTCGGGGTCGAACCTGTATATCGTTAAGTAAGTGCTGGATGCATTATTTACATATAGTATTAATTTTCATGTGGTATTTTAATAAAGGAATTTATTTTATGTTGTAATCAGCTGCCACAGCCTGATGTAATTGTGTTTTAATTACAATGCCAACCAGGAAGAAATATTCTGGCGAATAAAAAACAAAGTATTAATGTTGTATGCAATTTTCGGGATTCCATTTTTACGTCTTTTAAAAATAAATTAAAAGCCCTCGAAAAAAATTATTCGGAAATGATCTAAACAGAAAAAAATAATGTACTAAAAAAATTAAACATCTCAAACCAAATGAACTTTATTCCTTCAGTTATTTAATCTTTATAATGGGGTTTACATTTCGATTAATTTAACAAATCATCTGCAAACTAATGTTTTACAATTAATACCTTCAGAATATTGTGTATTTAATAAAAAGAACGCTTAGTTGCTTTTGCTCATGATTTGTGTTCTAATAATGATTCAGTATGGCCGACGAATAATGATTCAGGATTGTCATGTATTATGTTCAAAGACTGATTCAGTAAAATTGTCATGTACAGTACAGTATCTAAACGGCTGTGTGTTGAACTGTGCCCAAACAATGTTTGCATTCTTTAAAATACGATAAGATGAGACCAATTAGAATATTTTTTATTCACCAATAAGAAAAAGTACAAAGAGTTTCTTTGAGGAATATAGAAATGGGATTTATTTTGGTTTATTCTGATCAGCCATTAAGACTATTAATACCTTCGAAAGATAAGAAAGCATTGTGAATTTAAATAGGATAATGAAGGGACACAAATCCTCCTAGCCCCTTACATTCCATTACACCCTATTGTAAAAAGAAAGCTAAGGGTAGATGGCATTAGGACTGAAGAGAAACAGGGTCGCTCTGCAGTAGACCTAGACAACCAGAGTGAAGATACGAGTATGTGTATGTACACGACGTTGGCAATTTTGTTCGGGACAGAAATTAAATTCATGAAATGCGACTGAATATTAAAATTACATCTAAACTACAAATGTTTGAAGATGTCGGCAGAATTAGTTAATTCTGGCACTGTTTGTGTTCCTCAGGGGATACGTGGGGTTAGTTGGAAACCAAACAACACTGAACTGGCTGGAAGATTTTGTCTTTAAGAGTGACATCTAGGGCCTATTGGTTACATGAAGTTAAACACTTGTACATTAAATATAGGGGTGTAAGGGAGTGTATAATGTATAAAGTATATACACAACTTATACCTATAATGGGTACTTTAAGAATGTATAAGAGAACAGTAGGTCAACCAGAAATCCCTTCTGGTTGGACTGGGAGCTAATTCATACCTCCGAATGGTCCAGTCTTGTAAATTGTCATTTTTCGCCATTAAAATTAGACAAGTTGAAACAATAAATTAATTAAATTTCTTCCCAATTTAAATATACATTTTAGAGAGTACTCAATGAACAAATTTAGGTACAGTAGAACTCCAATCACCCGAATCAAATGAGACCGGACGCCATTCGGATAACAAAAATTGGATTTTAAAAAAAAGTGCCAGTTTTAATTAATTACTGTATATTTTATATGTTGCAAATGAAAGAAAGAAATATTTTTTTCTTAGCTTCTGACCTTAGATCCACAAGCTTTCTCATAAAGAATTGGACCAGAAATGGGTTTTCCTTAGACCGTTGTTGCAAAAAGCACTTGAAAATGGCATTTCTAATTCTTTGTTTTTTTATGACGTCATTGATTTTATTGACGAACATTCATATTAATTTTCAAGCACTGACATGAAGCTTAAAAGTGTAGATTTGCTCCTTTTAATGTCTGAAACCGTTAATTGTCCAACAACTTACATCTTCGTCAATTGCTTATTCGTAACTCCTTTACCTGATTATCTGGAATTAGTTTATCCGTTAACGATAAAACAACTTGTTTTCTTTTAGAAGTCATGGTGAACGACACAAACAAAACGACGGACCGATGCGAATCAAAGACATACTGACTGACTAATCAAAACGAATAGTGATAGTCTGGCCAGGCCGGGCACCTGTTGACGGGTGACAGTCAACTAAATATGCAGAGCTGCACTGAGACGACTTTGCATCCAAATAAAGTTCGGGCTATGTGTATACTAGCACACGTAGACAGAATCTATATTTTGGAAGTAGGTTTCCGTCTTATTTTTTCTTCTGAAAATCTGAAAGTGGTTCGGATATGCGGAGATCAGATAATTCTAGTTCTACTGTACATGTATCCTACAGGCTGATAGGCCTAAAGTATTAATTTACAGATATTTCCCTTACTATATTCTCTGGTACAGGTAACAGATAGTCTCTGTTATATATTTAGCTAAATAATAATACAATTCATTTCCTTCAATTGATTTTCCTTATTTGCGGCTCTAGTTATTCTTTATGAGCATATTATGTGTTTCCTGTGGTTCCTCAGTTCCCTGAAACTGGACTGCAACCATGCTACATATTAATTCTGGTCTAATCAAATTTCTAGAATAAAATTTCATGTAAATAAAATTTCTAGTCTAAATTGTTTAAATTTGTTTGTTAGAAATTTATTTAAATAGATATAATCACTGTTCTTGTTGCAAGATAGTAAAACTATTTGTTTTTTTATTATCTTTAGTTTTAATTTACATTACAGCACAGTTTGTAATTTTGTAATAATTTAAACTCTTTATTTCTTCAATAAATTTTTTCCTTTAGTCAAAATAATTTTCTTTTCCTTTTTGAAACCAAATTAATATTTTACAATACCTTATCTTACCTGTAATCAAAGAAAAATAATTTCTAATATTTAATTTTATTTTAAAATTAATCCCTTCTTTGACATCCTTAAAAACATAAACTTTACCATTTAAAGTATTCTACAATTCAGAACTTCTACTTTTAATACAAAATTTACTCTAATTTAACTCCACAATATTTTTTAGAGTTTTAAACAACTTCATTTAAAACAATTTTTGAAAACAACCCTTTCTTTTTAACTTGAAATCCCTCATTCATATTTTGTGTTTGAGATCAAATAAGCACAATATTTAAACACAAAGACTATTTCCAACAAGTTTACTTGTTGCCTTAAAGTTGACTGACATTGACGTTATGTATGAGGTAGGCCGAGAGAGCTCAGGCCAGTCCGAAATATATAATACAGATAAATGTTTACCATAAGTTTTAATAGATGTAATTAAAGATGAATCCAAAGGCATAAGTTATATTAATATGTAAGATAAATGTATAAAGGTAGTCTGATACAAGGTAGAAATTATTATTTTTTAAAAAAATAACATGTGAAAAGTAACACTTATTAAAAGTAATAAAAGTAATTACACTTTTATTGTTGGTAATTAATTGTATATTTATTTGTACAAATTTTGTGACTGATAAATTAAACGTGTTAATTACTAACCTAAACGTGTTAATTACTAACCTAAACGTGTTAATTACTAACCTAAACGTGTTAATTACTAACCTATAAATGGATTTGTGTAATATTTTCCAAGGAAAATAATATTTCATAAAACATTTAAAGTAAAACGAAAACTTTTTTGCGTTTTAATAGACGAGTTGAGTTAGACTACCCCTCGAAATCAAATCCTAGACACGCCACTGCCAAAAATCCACAAAAATGATTATACATTTATCTAGTTAAAATTTGTACAGCATTTATTTCTACTGCATTAAAGACATGAAAACGTTTCAAATTACTTTCTATCTTAGTTTTTCGAAATAGGCATATATATATATTTTACGTTGTCCATTATTTTTCCATTGTACTGACTTTATAAAGTTATTTTGTTAACTGTAAACAATTATTCCACCACTAAGTGCAATTATTTTACCTTATGTGATGAGGCACCCTCAGTCACTTGACCATTGTCGGCTTGAATTCAGTAATTCGACACTGATCAAGTGACCGAATGGCGCCACATCACATAAGGTAAAAATAATTGCACTTAGTGGTAGAATAATTGTTACTTCTTTACATTTTACAATAGTGATTTCTCACGATCAAATGAAAAATTGTCACTGCTAGCAAGGACAGTACATGAAGATGAAATTTACAGGTATAATCACAACGCAGTTAGTGTGAATGTACTGTCAATCTGCGACGCCTCTTCTGCAACACCCAATCCCTAGAACCTGTCCTGCCTGATAAGGAAATGCTGATGTAAGCCCAGCCAAGTCTCTGATAACCAAGCTCACAGCTGAGAAATAAGATCGGATTGTATACAGTTGTGAGAACAAAATGTTCAGGAAAACATGTTCAGTGTTCTGTAACATTGGCTTTTACGTTGTCATCATGCTATGTAGTATAAAGAATATTATTAGGGATTAGCCTTTATTTTGGAGATACAATATAAAACTTTTAGATCATAACTTCTGACCTGATTGAATTAAAGGAGTTTTACTTGATCACTTCAGTTGAATGATCCTGTACACGCGGTGACAACATTCCCCTACTCCAGGTGGGTATGTTCCTGTTGCTACCTGTATTCCTCATCATCTCTCTTATCTTTCCCACGGGAAGACGACGATTCTGATACATCGTAGGTATATCGCAATCCTCAACATCCGTAGAGGATAATCCACCGTTTACAGACTGACTGGTCTTATTTATAACAAAAGCAAATAAATAATCAAACGAGATATAAAAAAAATAATAAGTATAGCTTCATAGAACTAGTTCCGTGGAAATAGCACTTCCACTGCCTGGTTAACAATTACCAATTACCTTCATTATAATATTATATTAGTTTCTTAATTGAAACCTCCATTGCTCAACCTTAAATTTTTACCACACAATATTAGAAATAATGCTCTAGGATTAAAAATGAGTGAAAGAATAAAATAAACAAACTGGATTAACGGTATCGAACCTTAAAAAGCAAAAAGGAACTACAACACAATACAAGCAACGAAAATAAAGAAAGAGTATACATAGTAACAAACAAAAATAATAGTCCAACACCATAGGATAGAATGGAAAATAGAAAATGGCAAGGAAATTTGCTATCTAGTTTACAACTTAGTATTGTTATTCTGACATATGTATATAATTGTTACCACACAATATTATAAATATTGCTCAAGGATTAAAAATGAATGAAAGAATAAAATAAAGAAACTGGATTAACTGTATCGAACCTTGCTGCATAAACGGTAAATGCGAAACAAAAGCAAAAAGAAACTGCAACACAATGAAAGCGACGAAAAAAAGACAAAAATAATAGTCCAACACCATACATAGAATGGAAAATAAAAAATTGCAAGGAAATTTGCTTTTTATTTTATCATTTAGTATTTTTATTATGACATATAAATATTTATATTATTTTGTAATACAAAATTATAATATTATATTATAAAACAAAATAAAACTTTTCTTTGATGATTTAAGTAGGAACTGACTTTATATTACTTGTTTTTAAATAGGTACAATAAATAGGTGACAAAATTTCACCACAGGCCTAATCGTGTAACTTTCCATAAAGGAACTGATCGCGGATTAAAATTCAAAAATAAATACACGTTTTATGTTTTAATTTTGTATTATGATAAATCGAAATTAAGGGCATTTGCCAATATTTTAGTGTACTCAGATAATTACAAATACATTATTGACGACCAGGCAATGGACGAAAGTAGTTGTATTTAGGTCGCCAGGAGAGGTCATACTTTTTACGAGATTCAATCTGCCCTTATCAAGCCGTCAGCAGCGCAGACAGGCTGTCAGAAAAACACGATAAGCCTTAATTAAGACGATCTTTAGCTAATGAAAGATTTTTATATAATATATTCGTCACTAATGCCGTTTGAAATGGCGTTTCATGGCAGGGTGATTGTTTCCAATTACGTTTTTCATACAACATCAAATGATGGTGGTGAAGATGTTCAGTTGAAAAAGAGAGATACAAACTAGAAACCAGTTCAAAATGAAAATCCCGAGGAAGATGTTACGTCCACTGAAAGAAAGGAAATACGTTGGTCAGCAAGTTATTGGCGAGCGATATTTCGCCACGATTTTAGCTTCCCACTTGCAACAGATTTCATACGAGAAAAGCACGTCTTGAATTGTAGGGTTATTGTCAATAATTGAAATCAATAGGAATAATAAAGGAAAAAACATTCGTGTTCATATTCGTGTTGAAACGAAAAAATGAAAATAATATTAGGAGATCTAAATTTACAACCGCATATGTCATTAAAAAATTAAATATGTTACACAAACTAGCAAATGACGCATGTTAGGGAGTCTTACAAAAACCCAGAATTTATGGTGAAAATTAATAGTCAATATATTAAAGAAAATTAATAACAATGCTAGAAGAGAGGCAAAACCACCTTTTAACCAAGAACTTAGTAAGGTAAGGGGATAAAACTGGTCAACTACTTCACAGTAGTGTGTTCGGCATCGTGGTTGCAACACTTTAGTATACGAGAGGATGTCCCGCAACGCCTCAAGTGTAAATACAATAACAGACAGGAATAGCAGAAATGAAAAATATTTTAATATCTGAAACGGATAGAGACAGAATGGGCCAACCCTAATTTTCTACGGAAAAATATGAATAAGATCAGAACAATTAATGTCTTGAACAGATATTTTTTCTAATTTTCAGAACTATGAATTTAACAAAATACCCTGTAGGCCTATTATTCCTTCGTCTCGAAATTTTAAACAGTATCCGACAATTTAGGCTAATATTTAAAATCTGAGACAGTTAACTTTTGTAACTTTCCTAACTATGAATATAAACAAAGTATATATATATATATATATATATATATATATATACACTGGCATGCCGGGGGGGGGGGGGGTGGTTCGTCCCAGGAAACATGTTGGAAATTTTCATGATGAGCCCCCAACGGGTTGGAATTTTTTAAATAACATATTAACATTATTTGACACCATTAAACTATGATCTCCATTTCAGACCAGCGACCTACCATAGTTTTTATATATTTGTGTGTGTGTGTGTGTGTGTGTTTGTGCGTGTAAATTAACTATGGAAAAATAGTACGAGTACTAAATTACTTAAATATTTATTTTGTATTGTTTTAAATACAAATTTATAAAGAAATAGTAATAGGCCCTCCGCACTTGAAATTATATTATTCATTATTATAATCTGATTATTATTTCTAAGCAAAAGTTTGGAAAAATGTAAAATTTTTATATTCGTTTTACACGTACAAATTGCTATCAAATTTGAAGAAAATTCGGACACATTACTCCTCAAAAAAATGCGTGTCGATCATTTTAATTTTTACACAGTACAATATCTCCTTTTCAGAACGTTTTTTTCCGATAACCAAGTGCTTACATGTGGCGTATACATATACAAAAAGCGGTACTGAAATTTGCGACGTAAAACACTAATTAATTGTATTTTTATAGGTGATTTTTTTATTAAGTGTTATTATTAACCTATTACTTCATTATAAACCTTTTAACTATTTTATTCATCGCCTGATATTAATATTTTAGTTTAATATATAAATTGAAATAGGCTCCCATTTATAGGCCTGGGGCGGTAAAAGGCCTCCCTATATTTAGGCCTCATTTTTCAAGGCACGACACCGTATATATATATATATATATATATATATATATATATATATATATATATATATATATATATATGGTGATATGTTGTAATAATATATGTATTAAAAGTATTCTTGTTTTTGAAATATTTTAAATTTATTATATATCCGAGACGAGCACGCTTCTATAAAACCATAGATGGGCGACATCGTCGGTCTAAAATGGCTCGTAGGAGGCGGCCGCGGATTTTTTTCGTTTTGTTTTTAGGAACACCCACCCACACACACACACACACACACACACACACATTGTGTTATGTGTGTGTTAGTGTGTTTATACCTATATATGTTTGTGTCTGTCTAGGTGAGTGATTAGTTGTTTGTGTACGCGTGGGCGTGGCTGTAGAAACTGAAAAAACTTTTCATTTGTTTCTATTACCAGCATGTTGTTGGGAGGAGTGTAAATCTGGTATTTTCTGCAATCCTCGTCCACATTGCAAAAAATATTGGTAATATCTGTCGTGAATATAGTTTTCCCTAAGAGTGCATGAGGCGTGCGCGGGCACTGCAATAAGTTATTCACGCTGCGCTGACGGTTCTAAGCGAGAAGACTAGCCCTGGTGGTTACTGGCAACTGTAAGCATGAGTGGTAAACACATTTGCATAAGCGCTGGAAGCTAAATGCTCAGAACATCTGGCCGAGTGAGTCACAGATGACGCCATTAAGCGATGAGTGCCACATCTGTTGGATCAGAGCCGGCTAAATCTTAACAGAAAAGACGAGCGCCTTTATGCTTACCAGGGACTGATAAAATATAACACACATCAAGGTTTAGTCTAATTAATTCCTACGTTAATTATGCAATTGGTAGCCGTTCTTTTGCAGCTGTATGGATCTGTTCTATTTTCCTCAACATTTTTCTCTTTGCCTCGTTCAAAATAGTAAGTTTAGTATTTACAACAATTGTATTTTAATTCGCTCTCATGCACAATAAACGGAAATAGTGTACTTTAGGAATCTACATCGATATATACTCGTATATATATATATATATATATATATAAAATACGTTTTCTTGTTTAATCATTTAAAACAACACAGGTTATTCAGAAATAATAAATATTCTTGTATTTGAATAACCTGTGTTGTTTTAAATTTATATATATATATATATATATATATATATATATATATATATATATATATATATATATGTGTGTGTGTGTGTGTGTGTGTTCATTTTCATATATATATATATATATATATATAGGGATGGGCCGATTCCGATTCTCGATTCCAGGAATCGTCGATTCTAGGTGGTATCGAGGAATCGTCGATACTCGATTCTTCATCATAAAAGTGTCGATTCCGATTCCACACGATTCCGAATATTTATAAAAATACGTGTCGGACCAACTGGCCCAACATAGTTTTTTCCTACCGTAAATGAAACGTAAATAAACTCCGTCGGACCAATTTACCCGATATTGTTTTTGATTTAATTAAATTTTATTATCTGTGCAACACTGTTTTGATATTTTTTGTGTTTTGTGTTAGCAAGAAACAACAAAACCATAATTTCATGTCCCGGCTACCCAAATAATAAACAGACTGGTGATTAAAGTGTTTTTGCGCCTATCAATAAGACACGTAAACGTGTCACATGTGATTGATTTGTGAGTTTATAAATATTTTGAATATAGAACTAAAGTGTAATATATTCTTTCTCTGATAAGTAATGCTACAGGTCCAGTAAATACTATCCAAGATTCATATTAAGTAAAAGTTTTAATACCAAATAATTTACTTGTTAAGGAATTTACGTTATAATTTACTTCCAAGTAAGGATGAGTTTATCTAAGTGTATCAATGTTTGTACTTAACTTTCACAAAGTCCGTTTTTAAGGATTATTTTACAACTAAATATTTAGTCAATATTTCCGACTTACTTTTAAGGTTTTGTGAAATTTTGAAAACAGTAGTGAAAATCATTACAATACGTTATAACAAATATGTGTGTCGGCCCGTAACTACGGACAAAAAGCTCTTTGAATAACATCATGTTCTTAATCCCGTCGGCGTTTATCTATCAATCAAAAACCATCGTAAATACATCTGTAAGTAGTGTGAAGCTTGTTGTTAAATACTGTGCCTTAATTTTTCCAAAAGTAGCAACACCAGCTGAGTAGTACTAATAAACATAAAGCGTTAAGAGGCCTGGCGGTATTCGGTTCAGAGTACTGGACGTCGCGTCAATTCAATGACGGTTAACAGAAACTGACGGTGGAAAACCACATAATATATCAAATATGAAAAAGCACTTAACATCATTCATTTTGCCCAAATTTATCAACAAAAAAGATCTATACTTGAAGAAACTTTATCCTCAGACACAGGACCTACAAGTGATAGTCGGTTAAAAATCAACTGGGATTGAGTAATAAATACAAAATAGGCCTGAATCAGTTGCACTTGTTCCAGACACCTGCAGAATAAAAGGTCCCACCAGATGTGGAGAAGGTATGCCCAGAATATCCAGAATGTTGGGGAAGAAGGTACCCCAGGGGAATTGACAGTAGAAGAAGAAGTAAACAATTATCTGGGGGAAACATTAGCCAGTCCAGATTGTGATGTTGGGAAGTATTTGGCAGTACAAAGTACCAAATACCCTCATTTAAATGCAATGACAATAAAATACCTGTCTGCCCACTCGCGACAGTGTTTTCTGAAAAACCTTTCTCAACTTCAGGAGCCAGACTTTTAAAAATTAAAAACTATCCTATTTGTATTAATTTTTTACTTTTTATGTTGTTCTTTTGTTTTAATTTTTGTTTTGTTTGGGAGACAATGTAAATAGGCTTAGGAATTTTTTCAAACATCATAAAATAAGTAAAGTTCACATTTTTAACTTTAAAATAAGTCATTACTTTATTCTGATATGTTTTTATGTTTAACAACATTCCTATTGATAAATCAAGGTTGAAGGTTTTGTGTAGCCTATTACATTAAAACAGAACTTTTAAAAGGTTTTGCCATATGACCAAGATGTTAACTAAATTAATTATTAGAGAACTAGAATGTAAGCTAATATAACTTGAAAGAATCGAGAATCGAGAATCGACTAAAGAATCGAGAATCGAACGGAAAATTTTAGAATCGGAATCGGAATCGGAATCGAAAATTTTAGGAATCGGCCCATCCCTATATATATATATATATATGATTTTATATGAAGATAAACACATATCGAAAATTTTAGGAATCGGCCCATCCCTATATATATATATATATATGATTTTATATGAAGATAAACACATATGTAAGGAAATACTTCGTTAGCTAGTTACATGGCTAGCGAAAGTTTTCGCCCGGATTTCGACTACTCTTATGAAACAAGATCATGAAGAAACCTTTGGAGAGTTAATTTAGGGGCCTAAATGGAGATTTACAATGATGGTAGACCTGTAGCAGCGAATAAAACAGGTCCCACAACAGCATTTAAAGTAGTTTTTGAGATAACGGGGGTAAAAAAGAAATAATTTGCTTTAAAATCATGTTTCTTATGTTTGATGCAAAATAACTTTGATGGGTAGTAAACACATAATGATTTTAAATAAATCTTGTAGAAAATCAAACTTTAAGCAGATTAAAGTAAAATTCGAGAACAAAAATAACTTACTAATTATTAATTTTAACAGGCCTAACATGAAAGTAGCCGAAAATTGGCTGGATAGGTGTCGATTTTTATACGGAAGTAATAATATTTCGATAGTCCAAGAAAATCTTCAAATAGAATAGCTTACAAAATAAAGTCAATTCATTCATAATTAAAAAGGTCTTATAAACATAAGACAGGTTGAATAAAAACCGTTAATCATTTTACCAACAAATTTAAAAAAGTAATACTGTAATATTAGGTCTATTCAACAATTGCAGTAGGGGTAAATGAGATTCTTTGTGCCATAAGTTGGCAGTAGGTATATAAGCGAATAAAATTTTTGCTCAAAATTTTAATAGTTTTGTACACTTCTAAAGTTGTACCACTTGTGCTTTGTGTTTGAAATATTTGTGCTCTCAAAGTCTCATATTTTACATTCCGCAAGCCAGAAACCATATGAAATAAACATTTACACTTCTTAACAAACACTTCAAACGTTTGAGTACGATTGTATTTCATGGGAGGAGTTGAAGTTCGTTTCTTTGTGAATCCCCCAGTGTGTGCGCGTGTGCGTGCGGGTGTGTGTTAATACCTTTATTGTGTTGCTTCCACTTAACGGTTAAAAACTGCCGCGTACTTTTTCAAGAAAATCTAAAAACTAATTACACTTTATTTAAATTTCAGAGTATAACTGTAATTTGATTGTTGGTTATAAAATAGTGCCGACAGCCACTGCCCACGTGGCAGCATGGCCTAGAAGTGTTATCAAGAAGGCAGTGTCGCGCTGCAATATCCTCTGATAAGAATTAAAGGAAGTAAGTCCAGTTCTCATCCCACACTCGCCGATAGCTCTCTGCGAAATTTACACTTACCTGACATTAAAACATAACTGACATTAAAAGAGTTTATTATATTTTTTTGCAATCAGGTAAGAATGTAGCATGCATATATACTACATTATACGTAAAATATCCTTACGCAGAAATTGCAGTAATACATCTGAGCATAATATAATCTATAAATTATTGCAAGATAATTTTCTGGATATCTTACTTCTACTTTTTTTCAGACCGAAATGTTTAGAGTTCTCCAGAACCACTTGAATACAGTGATAGTTTGATGTCTGACGTCATGTAGGGTTTAGCGAGAACTCTTAGTTCGTTTTATTTTTTCCTTTTTTAACCGTCGAATCTGTAATACGAGGTCTAGATGTTTCTCTTGCACCTTCTAATACTCTGGCTACAACGCCGGAAAAGCTTTTTCATTTTAAGTCTGAAGTAGAACTTTTTCTTTTAGCTATTAACTTTTAACCGTCCACTAGCCTTTCCTAAACGGCGTTACAAGAATCCCCGTCAGTATTTCACTAACCTGATCAATCCCGCTTTCGTTATCCACTTTCCATCATGTAAGTGTTAAATATTAGTTTAAACTTGGCCGTTCCTTTGTCATCCAACTTCCTCGTTCCTGTGAATAAATTAATACCTTTGGATGAAATACATTTCTAGTAGTTTACCTAAATACTCATCTTCACTTCTGTTAGCAATATTTGTATTGCCTACATTAAGTATATTTTTCTAACTTTCCTAACATGAAAATATTTTTCTTTGTTAACGCGTTTGTTGGAGCAGTGCCAAAGCGCGATAGATTCTGAACATGAAGATTTATAGTTCGTATCTCGATAGACTACAAATTTTTATAATTTAATTATTGAATAAATATTTGAAAAAAACTTTATTAATATCAATAGTCCTCCCCTATAGGTTTAAAAAATGTATTTGAACTTGTTTGGATGAATAGAAAAGTATTTCATTAACGATTGAAAATTTGAACAATATATATATATATATAGTCTATATATATATATATATATAGATTTAAAACAACACAGGTATTCAAATACAAGAATATTTATTATTTTATATCCAAAGCTTTGTATTATTATTGTAATTTTCATTCCTGATCATGTTGGTACTGTTTGCCAACGAAAAGCAAACGAAAATAATAAATATTCTTGTATTTGAATATCTGTGTTGTTTTAAATTATTAAACAAGAAAACGTATTTTATATATATATATATATATATATATATATATATATATATATTTATTTATTTATATTACTCTCAAAAAGTTTGTGGAGCTGAATCTAGAGACGGATTTATAAGAACCGCTCTGCTGTCCAAATCATTCATGCCTAACTTCATCAGCAAATCAGCCTTCAAAGTACATTCAGCTATAAAATAGAGAATATTACTAATGGACAGTTCCTACTAATATGGACTATTTATTCAGAACTATTGTTTTTTTTTAATTAAAAAAGTAAGTTTATTGTTAAAAACTATACTGTAACTTAAATATTTA
This sequence comes from Prosapia bicincta, assembly GCA_036971475.1. Taxonomy (NCBI): domain Eukaryota; kingdom Metazoa; phylum Arthropoda; class Insecta; order Hemiptera; family Cercopidae; genus Prosapia; species Prosapia bicincta. The sequence continues at coordinate 232,683,559 of JBAIZL010000005.1, read as the reverse complement.
AGCTTTTTAAATACAGATCAAATCGAAAAGTATCATGTCCGTGTTACTGTTATCATCCATCATGATTAGTGATGTAAAATTCCCAGGGAATATTGCCGGGAATATTCCAAAAATCCATAAATTCCCGGTAATTTATGGGAACCTTTCTCCTATGGGAAACGGGAACTTTATGGGATTTTCTCTTAAACGCATAGGTTTTTTAAATCTCTTAGAACTAATTTGATTAATGTGAACATATAAATCAATTTATAAAGAGGTATATTCAAAAATAAAAACTATTTACGTCTCAAGTCCCTCACATGAAATGTTGATACTTGTTTATTTTAACAGTAAATTAGCTGTGTTCATCTTTAAATGTTATTGAATACCACATGATTGCTTGGTGGATCACTATCACATTATATATATATATATCAAGAGAGTGTGAGTTAATAGAAGGAATTTAAAAAAAACAAGCACTTTTCATTAATATTTTTTTAAAAACTATAAACTTTAAAATATCTAGTCATGTTTTGTATCTTACGGGTTGTAAGTTGCATATAAAGTCACCTGAGTGTGACGACTTCAACTTTTATTTATGTATTTCAATCGTTTATTCGCTTTTTATCGAAACATTGGAGGGGGAAATCCCCCTGGGATAAACATTGGCGGCTTTCAATCCTCCGATGTAGCTGGCCTAGCTGGCTCTGTGTTGCAACAAGGAAGACTCATATCAATACCCAATTAATTACCGTGAGCTCTGCCGTGAATAATAGCATAATAGCTTCTACCTTATAGTATTATCTTTGTATTAAAATACACTTGAAAAAAGTATGATTTATAATAAATAAAATAAATTGTACACATGCATTGGTCTGAAAAACCATTAAATAATAGTACTTGATCAGTCAAACAGGAGTTCTACCTTCCCGGAAGGAGTTCTTCACGTAGCTATTGACATATTACGTTCTCCACCCTGTATGGATTCCCTTAAACAATATCAATTTCTCTCATTTGACTATTATTATAACCGAGGATTAAGAGTATCGACTTAGTGCTTCTAGAAAAATAAATTAACTGGAACGCATTTCCGTAAAACTGCACGCCTTAAACAGGAAGTTAAACATTCTAAATAAATCGAGTTTTATTACCCATTCAATAGCCAGAGGCCTGTTCCAGGAATAGCGATGCACATTGCGTACAGGCATTGGCTCCAGTCACGCCCCGAGCTCGTTAAACGCTGTGGTCCGTAGGTTTATCAAGCCGGACACTATTTTTACCAATGTAAACAAGGAACTTTACAACACTGCAAATTTCATGATTGTTCAGGAGTTAGTGAAATACTAAACGTGGAGACACAAAATTCTAGTTAATGGTTAATAGTTTACTTCTGTCAATGCAAGTATATTGAGCGATGTACAACAATACTTGATTTTACAACAATACTTTAAACACACAGACACACACACAACACACACACAACACACACACACACACACACACACACACACACACACACACACACACACCCACACACCCACACACCCACACACCCACACCCACACCCACACACACACACACACACACACACACACACACACACACACACACACACACACACACACACACACACACACACACACACACACACACACACACACACATACAGACACACAGACACCCCCCCCCCACACACACACAATTAATTAATAAAAATATTTCAAATACAAGAATAGTTTTATATTTTATTCTTCTATTTGAAGTATATCTATTCATTAACTATAATACAAGAAAACGTATCACTATATTTAATATATAGTATACATGCTCGGGATATATATATATATATATATATATATATATATATATATATATATATATATCGAGCAATATGTAGTCTATTCTTGTGTATTAATAAAGAAATAAGTCAAAATACAAATACAAGAATTATTATTGAATTTACAATTGTAAATTTACTCTTGTAAATTCAATAATAATTCTTGTATTTGTATTTTGACTCATTTCTTTATATATATATATATATATATATATATATATATATATATATATATATATATATATATATATAGCCTCTATATTAATACATACGGTTGTTTTGCGTGACAGTACAAATATGTATTCAATCAGGCAACGTTTTGATGATTGCCTCGCAAATCAACCGTACTTATTTAAACAACAATATCTGCGAGGGTAAGTTAATAGTACTTTATACAAATTTGGAGTTTTAGGACCATTAACCATTAGGCCACGTTAGGCAATTGTACAAGGAGCCACGGCACGACAAAAATAAAACAATATTTGAAAAGTTGTACATTTTTTTTTTAAAGTTAGATAGGCTATATCTGAATTTTTTTAATAATGAAATACAGTAGTCCCTCACTATCCGCGGGTTTCGTATTCGCGGTTGGAAAAACTACAAAACATCAGCTAATGTGTAACATCGTATTAAACAAGACAAGAGAGACATTATAGTTACAGTGCAGGTTGTAGAATAATGTGCTCTTGTCTTATATATTTTGTACTGTACTGTAGTTACTTATCACAGAGAAATCTAATTATTCTCTAAACATCAGTTAAACTGTATACTACAAGACCTACTACTCAAAAGTTAGGCATTTATTAATTATTAGGACGAGACTAGACTGTTTTGGAAAAGAATGCCTTCACGATCTTTCTTATCTAAGGATGAGAAATCTGCTCGGGGTTTAATGCCGCAAAAGATAGTTTGAGTGTTCTACTGTGCTGTAGTCCTAGCGCCTATTGATCTCTCAATAGCACAGGAATTGCTTACAACTCCAGCCGGCGAGCAGTCGGCGAATTGTGGCTGACTGAGCGCAAAAAGTTCGGAGTTTCGTCAGCGTTTTGTGACCGTGTGCAACCGGCCTAGGGGTGCAATGACGCATGGGATGTGGAGGGTTTCCCGGTCAACAAACCCAAACGCCATTCCTACCTCCACCTACCCCTCTAACAGGGTTACAAAATGAAAATTTTGGAATTTTGAGTGGAAAGTTTGTGTAAGCAGGTTCTGTGACTAGTTGCAATGGAATTCGTCGACACCCAATTCATTATGTTACTTTAGAAATCTAGGCGTATCATGTATGCAATGAAATATATACAAAATTTGCGCCATTCTAAGGCTGATCATCTCCTATGCTCAGTTGGGCACCCGCCATTGCCACGGTTCCTTGCTTTTGTGAATTCCAATTCGCCTGACAAAACTGTCAGATTATGCCAGGTAGCCCGCTCGATGCTGAGGAGACCCGGCGTTGGGGAGACGGAAAAATTTTTAACATTAATGTTTAGATGAAAGAAATTAATTTGCTGAAAAAATTGAAAAGTGTAATAAGGTTTCACCATGTTGAGATCGGTTTAACGTATTACTTGAATCACAAGTGTGTATGTAGGTTTGTTTAAGAGGCGGAGAAGTGAGTTAGAGGATAGCTAAGATCTTGCGCCTGAGCTTGCTGGAGTATTTCGTTTTCCGAGTATAAACGTTTTCACCATGTTGAGATCGGTTTAACGTATTAGTTGAACCTACAAGTGTGTATGTAGGTTTAAGAGGTGGAGGAGTGAGTTAGAGGATAGCTAAGATCTTGCGCCTGAACTTGGTGGAGTATTTCATTTACCGAGTATAAACGTTTTCACCATGTTGAAATCGGTTTAACGTATTAGTTGAACCTACAAGTGTGTATGTAGGTTTAAGAGGTGGAGGAGTGAGTTAGAGGATAGCTAAGATCTTGCGCCTGAACTTGGTGGAGTATTTCATTTTCCGAGTATAAACGTTTTCACCATGTTGAGATCGGTTTAACGTATTAGTTGAACCTACAAGTGTGTATGTAGGTTTAAGAGGTGGAGGAGTGAGTTTGAGGATAGCTAAGATCTTGCGCCTGAACTTGGTGGAGTATTTCATTTTCCGAGTATAAACGTTTTCACCATGTTGAAATCGGTTTAACGTATTAGTTGAATCTGCAAGTGTGTATGTAGGTTTAAGAGGTGGAGGAGTGAGTTAGAGGATAGCTAAGATCTTGCGCCTGAACTTGGTGGAGTATTTCATTTTCCAAGTATAAACGTTTTCACCATGTTGAAATCGGTTTAACGTATTAGTTGAATCTGCAAGTGTGTATGTAGGTTTAAGAGGTGGAGGAGTGAGTTAGAGGATAGCTAAGATCTTGCGCCTGAACTTGGTGGAGTATTTCATTTTCCGAGTATAAACGTTTTCACCATGTTGAAATCGGTTTAACGTATTAGTTGAATCTGCAAGTGTGTATGTAGGTTTAAGAGGTGGAGGAGTGAGTTAGAGGATAGCTAAGATCTTGCACCTGAACTTGGTGGAGTATTTCATTTTCCGAGTATAAACGTTTTCACCATGTTGAAATCGGTTTAACGTATTAGTTGAATCTGCAAGTGTGTATGTTGGTTTAAGAGGTGGAGGAGTGAGTTAGAGGATAGCTAAGATCTTGCGCCTGAACTTGGTGGAGTATTTCATTTTCCAAGTATAAACGTTTTCACCATGTTGAAATCGGTTTAACGTATTAGTTGAATCTGCAAGTGTGTATGTTGGTTTAAGAGGTGGAGGAGTGAGTTAGAGGATAGCTAAGATCTTGCGCCTGAACTTGGTGGAGTATTTCATTTTCCGAGTATAAACGTTTTCACCATGTTGAAATCGGTTTAACGTATTAGTTGAATCTGCAAGTGTGTATGTTGGTTTAAGAGGTGGAGGAGTGAGTTAGAGGATAGCTAAGATCTTGCGCCTGAACTTGGTGGAGTATTTCATTTTCCGAGTATAAACGTTTTCACCATGTTGAAATCGGTTTAACGTATTAGTTGAATCTGCAAGTGTGTATGTTGGTTTAAGAGGTGGAGGAGTGAGTTAGAGGATAGCTAAGATCTTGCGCCTGAACTTGGTGGAGTATTTCATTTTCCAAGTATAAACGTTTTCACCATGTTGAAATCGGTTTAACGTATTAGTTGAATCTGCAAGTGTGTATGTAGGTTTAAGAGGTGGAGGAGTGAGTTAGAGGATAGCTAAGATCTTGCGCCTGAACTTGGTGGAGTATTTCATTTTCCGAGTATAAACGTTTTCACCATGTTGAAATCGGTTTAACGTATTAGTTGAATCTGCAAGTGTGTATGTAGGTTTAAGAGGTGGAGGAGTGAGTTAGAGGATAGCTAAGATCTTGCGCCTGAACTTGGTGGAGTATTTCATTTTCCGAGTATAAACGTTTTCACCATGTTGAAATCGGTTTAACGTATTAGTTGAATCTGCAAGTGTGTATGTTGGTTTAAGAGGTGGAGGAGTGAGTTAGAGGATAGCTAAGATCTTGCGCCTGAACTTGGTGGAGTATTTCATTTTCCGAGTATAAACGTTTTCACCATGTTGAAATCGGTTTAACGTATTAGTTGAATCTGCAAGTGTGTATGTAGGTTCAAGAGGTGGAGGAGTGAGTTAGAGGATAGCTAAGATCTTGCACCTGAACTTGGTGGAGTATTTCATTTTCTGAGTATAAACTTTTTCACAAATGTTGAAATGAAAGCCAGGAAAACGTAGGCCTACCACTAGATCATACAGTCTCCACGGAGACGCCTTTGAATATAGTTATTTTACCCATGATTAAGTCACGCGATGCGAAACGCGATTAAGTACGCGATGGCGAGTACAAACAGTATTGGTCTTTGGAGAAGGCACCATGGGGCATTCGAACACACCCACCAACACTATCGATACCCACCTTTAGAGATAGGTGTAATGATGGGTTGGTGTATGTAAGATTGAGTGAGGTTGCCTGACGAAATCTTGCCTCCAGGCGCCAACAAACCACTGCGAATAGTGGTAGAAAGGAAGTAAGGGTATAAAATGCCCTCGGACTATGGGGAAGAACCAAGGAACGTGTACAGGATACTTGAAGTAGACCTACTGTCAGGCGTGCATACTTGAAGTAGACCTACTGTCAGGCGTGCATACTTGAAGTAGACCTACTGTTAGGTGTACATACTTGCAGTAGATCTACTAATGGGTGTACATACTTGAAGTAGACCTTCTGTTAGGTGTACATACTTGAAGTAGACATACTGTCAGGCGTGCATACTTGAAGTAGACCTACTGTCAGGCGTGCATACTTGAAGTAGACCTACTGTTAGGTGTAAATACTTGAAGTAGATCTACTGTTGGGTGTACATACTTGAAGTAGACCTACTGTTGGGTGTACATACTTGAAGTAGACCTACTGTTAGGTATACACTTGAAGTAGACCTACTGTTGGGTGTACATACTTGAAGTAGACCTATTGTTAGGTGTACATACTTGAAGTAGACCTACTGTTGGGTGTACATACTTGAAGTAGACCTACTGTTAGGTGTGCAAACTTGAAGTAGACCTACGGTTGGGTGTACAAACTTGAAGTAGACCTACTGTCAGGTGCGCAATCTTGAAGTAGACATACTGTCAGGTGTGCAAACTTCAACTAGACCTACTGTCAGGGGTACATACTTGAAGTAGACCTACTGTTGGGTGTACATACTTGAAGTAGACCTACTGTCAGGTGCGCAAACTTGAAGTAGACCTACTGTCAGGTGTGAATACTTGAAGTAGACCTACTGTCAGGTGTACATACTTGAAGTAGACCTACTGTTGTGTGTACATACTTGAAGTAGACCTACTGTCAGGTGCGCAAACTTGAAGTAGACCTACTGTCAGGTGTACATACTTGAAGTAGACCTACTGTTGGGTGTACATACTTGAAGTAGACCTACTGTCAGGTGCTCAAACTTGAAGTAGACCTACTGTCAGGTGTGCAAACTTGATCTAGAGCTACTGTCAGGTGTACATACTTGAAGTAGACCTACTGTTAGGTGTACATACTTGAAGTAGACCTACTGTTAGGTGTACATACTTGAACTAGACCTACTGTCAGGTGTGCATACTTGAAGTAGACCTATTGTCAGGTGTACATACTTGAAGTAGACCTACTGTTGGGTGTACATACTTGAAGTAGACCTACTGTCAGGTGCGCAAACTTGAAGTAGACCTACTGTCAGGTGTACATATTTGAAGTAGACCTACTGTTGGGTGTACATACTTGAAGTAGACCTACTGTCAGGTGCTCAAACTTGAAGTAGACCTACTGTCAGGTGTGCAAACTTGAAGTAGACCTACTGTTAGGTGTGCAAACTTGAAGTAGACCTACTGTCAGGTTCGCAAACTTGAAGTAGACCTACTGTTAGGTGTGCAAACTTGAAGTAGACCTACTGTCAGGTGTGCAAACGTGAACGAGATCTACTGCCAGGTGTATGTACTTGAAGTAGACCTACTGTTAGGAGTGCAAACTTGAAGTAGACCTACTGTCAGGTGTGCAAACTTGAAGTAGACCTACTGTTAGATGTGCAAACTTGAAGTAGACCTACTGTGAGGTGTGCAAACTTGAAGTAGACCTACTGTCAGGTGTACATGCTTGAAGTAGACTTACTGTTAGGTGTGCAAACATGAAGTAGACCTACTGTTAGGTGTGCAAACATGAAGTAGACCTACTGTCAGGTGTGCAAACTTGATGTAGACCTACTGTTAGGTGTGCAAACTTGAAGTAGACCTACTGTTGGGTGTACATACTTGAAGTAGACCTACTGTTAGGTGTGCATACTTGAAGAAGGCCTACTGTCAGGTGTCAAACTTGAACTAGAACTACTGTCAGGTGTACATACTTGAAGTAGACCTACTGTTAGGTGTACATACAGGAAGTAGACCTACTGTTAGGTGTACATACTTGAACTAGACCTACTGTTAGTTGTACATACTTGAAGTAGACCTACTGTTAGGTGAACATACTTGAAGTAGACCTACTGTCAGGGTTACATACTTGAAGTAAACCCACTGTTAGTTGTACATACTTAAAGTAGAGCTACTGTTAGGTGTACATACTTGAAGTAGACCTACTGTCAGTTGTACATACTTGAAGAAGACCTACTGTTAGGTGTACATACTTGAAGTAGACCTAATGCCAGGTGTGGATACTTGATTCACAGTGAAGTGTTCATCTCACCTAGCGAGAAATATTCAGGCCGCCTTTCATGTGAAGTTGCCATTGTTGGTTGAGCCAGATATAAGGATATTTTCGAACACAAGCTCTTGGAAGCAATAAAAAAACCAGTCGATATTTTAGCCTCAGATATAAACTCGAAATGCTCTGACCGAACTGTCAATTTCATTTTTCGTAAAAATATTAACTGGCCATTCTGTGAATGGGTGTAGAGAGAGGGATGTAATACACGGTCGCTTATACCCGGAAAACCGCGGCTCCTCCCTATCTCAACCCCAGATAAAAAAAATAATGTAAATATATAAACGTCATATGTAGACAAATGGATTTTTTTGAGAAAGTCATTTTAAAAATTGATGAATTGTAGGACATGACGTAGAACTAAAATACTATAGTTACTACCTATTAGTAGTAATAGGTTAAACAAGGTTAAAACTTGAATTTTTAGCTGCTTAAAGTTTTTAGTATGCAATGCTTTTACCTTTAGCCCCCTACAAACTTTCATTTGGGCGCCCATGCTGTAATTTGCGGGGTCGTGTACACCATCCTCTATTAGAAGTTTTAAAGCTGTCTCAGTGCATGCATAGATATTCAAATAAAGCCGACCTGTTACTATAGTGGTCTGTTGCATTGCTTAAATGTTGTTTCTGTTCACTGACCTTAGACAGCCGTGACCCAGCGCTCACAATGGGCCCCGCAAATAATAATATGTGCTTTGCTCTGCAGTGATCGAACTTTTGTAGAGATGTCATAAATGTAGAAGCACAAATCTTATTTGATTAAAAAAACATCTTTTCCAAATCAAGGTTTTTTTTATTTAATTTTGTTAAAATTTTTATACTTTTAAAGTATTAAAAAAAGTGTAAGTGATTACTAGTAGCTCACGCGAAGATGGAATCAACAAATATTAAAAAAAGATGAAACTGTTGACAGTAAAAAAAACACTCATTGTTAGTAAATTGAAAAATAAAACTGGAAGCATCATCTTCAATCAACAATAACTTTTTTTTTAATTGCTTACTATGTTGTTAAAGGTCGAGGTTTAGCATAATTGATACGAAATTAATGAATATGTTTTTGTGCAAATTGAAATGGGTGCAGAGGAATTGCATGGAAAAGTCTGTTTAAAAGTTTGTGTCGTGTTTAAGATTTCTGAGAAAGTTCATTAGCTCATTTTTTTTGAAGAATGACCAAAGGTGATGTGGAGGCTTTCTTTATTTTCTGACTGAATAGGGGACACTAATGAGAAGAGTGTAGGGGGGGGGGCGGTTCAAGAAGTTGGCTTAACTTCTAATCCTAAGTTTGGGGTCAGGAACACTGATGCAAGACACAAACATCAACACCAAGAAAGAAAAGATGAGTGTCTCAGATAGCCATTATATGCCCTCTATAAGCAGATGCAATTTTTTACTGCTTTTAGATATCACCAATAAAAGAAAAAATAAAATTCAAACTCTTTCTAGCACCTTACCTAGAGACTATTTTGATACACAAAATTATGCCTCAGTAAGTTCTTCGCAATATTTACTTAAACTATAACTTTGGCAAGTAAGCCAATTTGATAAAGTATAAATGTTTTGCCAATTGTTATGGACAACAAAATCCTCTAGATTAAATTACTTGCAAAAGTGAGCCACAAGGTTAAGAGACTAAGAAAAATCAACACTAGCGGATTACAAACCACAGAAAATGGTTTAAAACAAAGAGCACTATGACCTGATTATAGGTGATCAAATTATATCACAAAATATCAAAAATATTATTGGTGAAATAAATTGTATTTCAATTTCAGATACTTGAAGACATTATGAGGTCCTCAACTGCTCTGGTATTATGGGTCCTAGTACTAGTCTTGGTGGATTACATCTCAGCGCAGAAACCTGTGAGTATTAATGTTGTCAAAAAACATATAAAGCGATCACATAATTTTAATATTTTTTTATAACATTTCTATAAAATCATGAAATTTCTGTTCGAATACTTAGTGTGGAATAAAAGACTTTTCCATAAACTTTAATTTTGTCAAGAATCTCTCCTATTTTCCCCCTCATTTTAAGCCCCTCCCACTATAGTTTTGACATTGATTCTACCTTACCATCTCTAGGGTTGAGTTTTTCATATTTTGTCAGGTTAAAATGGATGTTTAATTTTCAAAATATACCTTGTGCGTTCTTATAAATTACATATTCACGTGGCTAGGTCATTTCAGTAGTGATTTCCAAAATTTCACAAGTATCGTTTCTCGATCGCGACTCCACAAAATATAACAAATACTTTTGTTCTCAACCATTACTTACATTGCTTATAAACTGACTCCTGCCTGTATGAATAATGATTGCATCTTTTCAACATTACTAAAAAAAACTATATGTTTCAATTTTTTATTCTATTTTGGAAACAGAAATGTAAAATACGACTTGTTTTCAACTTGATTTCAAGTTAATTATAAACTTTGAAAATTATGATGTGTCACAGATTAGAACTCAAAGATAGTAACTGTTTAAGACAGTTACAACATTTTCGATCACACCTATTTTCCATTGTTGTTATTAAAGTCTGCAGTTTAAATTCCACATTTGCCCTATTCTAATTTACATTTCCAATTTTTGCTTAAATTTTTTTTGTTTCAGCTTTGTATCTTTTTTATAAGGCATCTCCTTTATCATAGTATTTCAGTATATATATTTATTCAGATTTATTGTGGTTGTATAGTTTTCTCAATATATTTGCTTTCTTTAAGTCCTTTATTAATAAAACACTGACATGAATCTATTGGTGTAAAGGTTACATTTTGAAACATAAGTAAGTTCCATTATGTGTTCAATTTTTACATTGGTTATACTATTATCAAATAGACATGAGTTTTATGTTTAGTGAAATAGTAGTATTATATCTATGTGTGATTTGAAAAAAAAATTCTAACATCTAGTACGTTTTTTTAAATCAAGTTAGTTAAAATTAATTACATTTTGAATGTTTTAACTGTAAAAAATCAGTACAGTAAAACATTTGTGTCATATGAATTAAAATTTAGACTTTTAGAAAAATTGAAGTTTTATTTATCTACACTAATTCCATATAAGAGGTAGAAATAGTCTATTTCATATATACAACTCAATGAGTTAACTTAAATGAATCACTTTTGTTTACTAAGAATTTTCTAATTTTGCCTCATATCCCAGTGTGAATTGTCTAATGAAAACTAAATTTCAATCTCCAAGTGTTTTAGTAAATTTCAATGTCTTTACAGTTTTTTTTTTTAAGAGATGATAATCAATAAAAATGGGAAACAAACTTAACTATACTCACAACAATAGCAACAATACTTGCAAATTCAAGATAAGTTTATATCATGAATCTGTAATCTTATGAAATTATTACTCTGACATTCTTGCATATCACAACAAATTATTTTTTGAAATTGGTAGCTTCTAACAAGTTATTGTTATAGATGAAGTTCAAGAAATACCGTCGCCGTCATCACAAATCTACAACAATGGCTCCACCAATTGCTGAAAACTTAGCATTTAATGACAGATTTTTTCCACCAATGTTTCAAGAAGAGCATCAAGAACAACAAGAGATGGTGGAGGAAGAGAGTATAAAGGATAATAGTGTCCCTATTACAGGTTTGAAAATTAACCCTTCGGTAGTATAGTAACATGTATTTAAAAAAGCAAAATGTGCTGACTTTAATCAAATCAATCTATACATACGTTTTTTATGATAATACTTTGAGTTAGTTGAACTTTAAAAGTTCCTCAGATAATTTATCAACTATATTGGTAATTACAAACAAAACCACATTAAATTTACCTTCAGTTCCATGTATTTTAAAAGATTGAACTTTGAGTATTGTTACATGATCTCTAAGCAAATAGTATGAAAACATTTATTTTCATAACGAAATGATAATTTTTGTGCATTATCTTAAGCATAGAAGAATATATTAATTATTTTATTTTATAATAGTAAAATTTCCATAATTATTTGAAAAATACAACTTCAGATTCAGGCCTAGATTTACCACTAGGTCCAAGACTAGAGACACACTATTATTGTAAATTTTGACAAATATTTTTGTAACAAAATGTTCAAGTTAAAAAAAATATATTTATGATACGATAAAACCATTTTGGGTTTTTTTTTCTTATAAAGAGTTTATTACTATATGTACCTATTGTACATTAAAGTGTTGTATTTAGGAACTTATGGGTAGTTCTATAGCGGATTAACATGTTGACCAAACTATACAATGAATAGGGTCTTGGGCAGTGGCGGATTTAAGTGGCTTTGGGGTCAAGCCCCTCCCAAAATATGGGAAAGTGAAAAATTTTAAACTATAAAATACACTATAAATGTAAACTAAAATGCCATTTCCAATGTATGCATTCGCCTTCGTTTTTAACCCTACTTAATAATTAATAGAACATGTTTAAAAACCTATATTAATCACTATAATACCATACTATAATCATTAATAAATACACCCAACCACAATGTCATAAATAGGCAGTTTGTATTGGGCTAAATAATGTGCGTGTAATGTCACATAGTAGGTCTATAACTATTTTCCTCCAATAGGAGACCGTTAGACTTTTCACTATATCTACCATAAATATTTTCCGGAAAGGGGGAACCCTTTTCCTCCCCTCACACCAGCCCTGTCCAAAATATTTTTCTAGATCCGCTCCTGGTCTTGGGGGGGTCATGGTGTTGTTACAGAATCATGTACAAAAGCTGTTTCATTTTTTGTATTGAAACATAGGAATCTATATGTCCTTAAGAATCGTTATTGTGCTCCTGAAAAAAAATACTTTACACTGGAGAAAGATTCTCTTTTACCCTTCAATGAGTAAGTCTTTTTTTTAGATTAGCTCTGCTCACTGTTAAGGAAATGCTAACACAAGAGATGTCATTCAATGACATAATAGGCTCAGAATAAATCAAGGAGATAGGTTTCATAAATTGACTTTACAGTTTCAATCTTTATATCCTTGTTAGATTGTATATAAAATCATAACTAAAATTGTTATATAAGTATGTTTATAAATTATTTTTAAAATTTCAGATTTTTTTTACAAAAGGGTGCCACAAAACTTGGGCCTAGTTGATTTAGGCACAAATCTTGCCCCACAATAGAATAGCTTTAGTTTCATTTTGTGTAATCAAGGCTATATAACCCTTTAGGTTAAATCCTAGAAATCTAGAATTATAATTACCTTTTGCAAGCACAATATATAAATATATATCAGAGAAGACACTGATGAAGACCGTCACATAGCGATCGAAAACGTTCTGTCTCAGTCAGTTTTAACAAATTTAAAGTTCGGATAGTCATAAACTATGGTTTAAGTGATTAATTAAGATTCATCGAACAGAATGGACTAAATAATTCAAGTATATATATATATATATATATATATATATATATATATATATATATATATATATATTCTTGATATTTTACGTTATCCATTGTTTTTCCGTTGCACTGACTTTATGAAGTTAATATATTACTATTGTAAGTATACAAAATTACTTACAATAGTAATATATTAACTTCATATATATATACTATTATATACACATTAACACAAGAAATAATAAATACATTAAAAATCATATTAAATCAAAATTATTTTTTATATAATAATAAAATTTATAAACAAAAGGATGGATTAACAATGGGCTCTCCAATGTCCAGCATATTATCGGAAATATTTTTACAAAATATAGACATTGATATAGATAAGATTATTAAAACATATGATCAAAATGGACATTGGTTTAGATATGTAGATGATGGATTATACATATCAAATAATAATGGTTCAAACATTGACAAAATATTAAAATGTATAAATAATATACACGAAAATATAAAATTTACTCATGAATTTGAAATAAAAAATAAAATAAATTATTTAGATATTACAATTACTAGAAATAAAGAATCATTTGAATATAATATATATAGAAAACCAACGCAGACAAATCAAATAATACCCAATTATTCAAACCATCCATACAACCAAAAAATGGCAGCGCTTTATAATTTACTACATAGAATGCACAAAATACCAATGAGTTTAAATGATCAAATAAAGGAGAAAAATATAATATATCAAATTGGCTTAGAAAATGGATATAAAAGAAAAACTATAGATAAATTAAATAATAATATAATAAGAAAACAGAAACTCGAAAATAATTTTGTACCTAATAAGAGAGAAAATATTTGGACAACTTTTACATTCACTGGTAACGAAATAAATAAAATTACAAGATTATTTAAAGAAACAAATTTACAAATTACATATAAAACCGATAATAAAATTACAAATTTAATAAACAATAACAAAAATCAAAATAATATGCACGATAGAAATGGAGTATATAATATAAAATGTCAAACTTGTAATAAATTATATGTAGGACAAACAAAAAAGAAATTAAAAGAAAGATACAAAGAACATTTAAACGCTTATATCAAACCAAACATATACAAATCCAATTTAGCTACGCATTGTATTAATAATGGACATGAGTTTCCGGAAATAGAAAATATGAAATTAATAAAAGAATTAAATAAAGGATTAAAAATGAATATATTTGAAACATTGGAAATTTATAAGCATAAAGTTAAAGACAAATTAATTGATGAACAAATTCAAGTGAGATCAAGGCACCAAACTATTTATAAAGTCATTGATGTTATAGAAAAATTTACATAAGTGCAATAATTATAAACATATGATTCTTTGTAGTACATATGATTTAATTTTGTAAAAGTATTTTATTAGATAATTATTTTTCCTGAAGATGCTGATACTTTTTTATCGGCGAAAAGCTTTGAATAAATATATTCATTAAAAGTATTCTTGTGTTTGAAATATTTTAAATTTATTAAATATATATACAAGAAAACATATCACCATATTTAATATATTATATTGCCTTACTAGGCTACTGGTGTTGTGAATATGTGCTCTACAGAGGTTAGTTCTATTAGTTATCCATCTTTAACAAAAGATTTAAATTTATATCAGAAACGAAAAATTCAATTAATGAAAACTAATTGTAATATATTTTTTAACAAACAATGTATTATTAATAATATTGTTCCTAAATATGCACGAATTAATATTAAAAATAAAAGTAATGTAGCACAAAAAACATGTAAACAAGCTGAAATTCTGTGGGTTAGAAATGAAATCAAATTTTTATATAAGAAACAAAATGAAATAACTTTTGAAATTTATAAATTACATTTAAAACTAGCATTTTTTATGGATAAAACAAAATGGGAAGAAAAATTTAATAAAATTAATATCTTTTTGTTTAAATATAGACAAAGAAAAATGAACACTCTAACCAAAAAACTAGATATATTAAAAATGAACAAAGATAAGAATAATGAAGTAATCATACAACATCATAAGTTTCACCCCAATTTCGTTAATTTAACAAATACTAAATTCAGTCAAAATGAAATAAAAATTTTAGAAAATAATAATAAAGTCAACCTTAAAAAAGATATAAAAAGAAATATTGATACAATAATAATAGGTACTGAATTGGCGATCAATAAACTAAAAGTAGAGGAACAAGAAAATATGCGAATAAAAACATCACATGAAATAATAAAGTTAATTAAAAATAAGAAATCTAATCATACACACATAAAACAATACTCGCAAATTCATCAAATTAAACAAAAATTACAAACTAATGATCTTATTTTGACAAAAGCTGATAAAGGTAATGCTGTAGTTATTATTGATAAACAAGAACATATAAATAAAACTGAAAATTATATATCTAAAAACCAATATACAGAAATAAATAAAGATCCCACAGACAAATATCAAAATGAAATAAAAAATATAATAAAAACATCATCTAAATTATTTAATCAAAAATATACTAATAATTACTTAAAAGAGAATCCTAAAATTCCAAGATTAAATGGACTAATTAAATTGCACAAAGAAGATAAACCAATTAGGCCATTAGTTAATTTTACAACAGCTCCTTCTTATAAAATTTCAAAATATTTGGCTTTATTACTTAAAGATAAGGTAAAATTAAATAATACTCATAATATAAAAAACTCGATTGAACTTATTGAAAAATTAAAAGATATTAAAATTGATAATAATACAAAATTAATATCATTTGATGTTACTAACCATGTATAATAACATACCTATAATGAAAACGCTTGAAATAATAAAAAATAATATAGACACATTTGAAAAAGATAACACATTAACACAAGAAATAATAAATACATTAAAAATCATATTAAATCAAAATTATTTTTTATATAATAATAAAATTTATAAACAAAAGGATGGATTAACAATGGGCTCTCCAATGTCCAGCATATTATCGGAAATATTTTTACAAAATATAGACATTGATATAGATAAGATTATTAAAACATATGATCAAAATGGACATTGGTTTAGATATGTAGATGATGGATTATACATATCAAATAATAATGGTTCAAACATTGACAAAATATTAAAATGTATAAATAATATACACGAAAATATAAAATTTACTCATGAATTTGAAATAAAAAATAAAATAAATTATTTAGATATTACAATTACTAGAAATAAAGAATCATTTGAATATAATATATATAGAAAACCAACGCAGACAAATCAAATAATACCCAATTATTCAAACCATCCATACAACCAAAAAATGGCAGCGCTTTATAATTTACTACATAGAATGCACAAAATACCAATGAGTTTAAATGATCAAATAAAGGAGAAAAATATAATATATCAAATTGGCTTAGAAAATGGATATAAAAGAAAAACTATAGATAAATTAAATAATAATATAATAAGAAAACAGAAACTCGAAAATAATTTTGTACCTAATAAGAGAGAAAATATTTGGACAACTTTTACATTCACTGGTAACGAAATAAATAAAATTACAAGATTATTTAAAGAAACAAATTTACAAATTACATATAAAACCGATAATAAAATTACAAATTTAATAAACAATAACAAAAATCAAAATAATATGCACGATAGAAATGGAGTATATAATATAAAATGTCAAACTTGTAATAAATTATATGTAGGACAAACAAAAAAGAAATTAAAAGAAAGATACAAAGAACATTTAAACGCTTATATCAAACCAAACATATACAAATCCAATTTAGCTACGCATTGTATTAATAATGGACATGAGTTTCCGGAAATAGAAAATATGAAATTAATAAAAGAATTAAATAAAGGATTAAAAATGAATATATTTGAAACATTGGAAATTTATAAGCATAAAGTTAAAGACAAATTAATTGATGAACAAATTCAAGTGAGATCAAGGCACCAAACTATTTATAAAGTCATTGATGTTATAGAAAAATTTACATAAGTGCAATAATTATAAACATATGATTCTTTGTAGTACATATGATTTAATTTTGTAAAAGTATTTTATTAGATAATTATTTTTCCTGAAGATGCTGATACTTTTTTATCGGCGAAAAGCTTTGAATAAATATATTCATTAAAAGTATTCTTGTGTTTGAAATATTTTAAATTTATTAAATATATATATATATATATATATATATATATATATATATATATATATATATAATTAAAAACAAAAAAAATAACTGAATAAAAAACTGAGTTTTTTAAAATTTAAAATTATAGTGATAAATTAAAGTATTTTTATCACTTTTCTCTCATGATATACTGAGTGTATCCATTCACAAATGTATCTATTCAGAGTATATGAAACTTTTAAGTAATCATAATACATTCTGTAATACAATCTGTAATACATTTTGTTGATGAGGTTAAGAAAATCATACATGGATAACAGAAAATGAAATATACATTTGTGAACCATTTGAACAAATTAGAAGTGGATGCAACTCATAATTTTTTCCAAGTACCATTAGTGTGAATTTAATTTTTGTCTATCGTGGTCAGATTGCATAGGTTTTGTCCGCAAGCCACCTTTCATATAAGTTATTTGTGCAGAGTTCCTCCTGCAGTTATTTACATTACAAAAGACATTCTGAGTTAAATTATTACTGTTTTTGTTGTTATTATTATTTTAGTGTTGTATGTCTTTTTAGTATATAAGTTTACAAAAGTTTAGTATTTAATTTTACTGTTGTTCCATTTGAAGAGGAGAGAATTCGTAAAATGCTATAAATACTTTCTACCAGAAATTTTGTTAGACAGCTCTTTGAGGATTCTTATGAAAACGAGTCTCTTTGCCAGATGATAAACCTGACGAGAAGCCAATGAAATTGTAAATAAAACAAATGAAGGCATAATAGGACAATCTGAAAATGACCAATTTGTTGAAATGTTGTCAGATTTTGACGTTATAGGGAAAATTCCGCTAAACAATTGCCAGGAAGCTGTTACAGTGCAGTCTAAATATCTGCAATCTAAATAGAAGAGAGCATGTTTTAGTAAAAAAACGAAAAATGCTGTGGTATACTGAACCAGAAAGGTAAGGGAGAACAGCAAAAAGAAAAATAATTCTCATGAGAGTAGGTCATGTTCACGCTACACTAGTGGTGACTAGTAGGCTTAGAAATGAACAATTATGAATTTTTTTTTCGACAAAGACTGTAAGATTCTGCTAGAACCTGTTGTGTTATAAAGTCAATATTTTTTTTCATCCCCTAGTTTTTAGGGTTATATATTTTAATAAAAATATTCCTCATTCTCACTAAATATTATAATTAATTTCATATTCTTATATGTAGGGATTATCAACACGATAATATATTTTATACGTTGAATTACTTCATTACATAAAATTAACCCGCAAACACCTCACCCGTAATGAAAACAGTGGTCTAGTATACATTGCTTACACGTTTTAACAATTCAAAATGTTTTTAGAAATATGATGTTTAGAAAATTAAAATTGTACAATAATGATGTCTAAAATTATTTAGAATGCATTTATATAGTATTTAATTATGAAGTCACCCAAATATAAAATCGTAAACTGTTTAAATTTTAAAGGGTATTTATGCGGAATAAACCCCCGCAAGCGCCCTCTCCCGTTTTAAACTCCATGCACCCTCTCGAAGGTTAATAATAATAATTTATTTATTTTACACAACTGACTGTACTATTTGTATAACTGTAGTTACAATAATAGAAATCTAGGTGATTAACTACGTTGGTATACAAATGGATTTATAGAACTATCAGTAGAGGTTTAAAAACAATTAGGTACATGCAAAGTTATTTGATAAGGTCTTTTTATCAGCTTGTTATGTAGCTTTATTTTCTATTTTAGCGAAAATGGTGTTGCTCACAAATAAAGTAGGATAACAGGCCTTAGAGATGAAATAAACCTAGATCAATGCAAAGTTATAAACAGAATTTGTAAAAGTAAAATAAAGGGTTAAAATATTATATTTTTGTTTCATATTTAGATCCATGCTACCAAAAACATTGTGGTGCAGGCAGGATTTGTGCAATTACTGAAAATGATGAAGCTGAGTGTCGGTGTATTCCAACTTGTCCCCAAGAAAGTGATGTTCGGAGGAAGGTATGTTAAAAGTAACTACATTCATTTGAATAATCATTGTGTATAGACCATGAAATTTAAAGACCACTAATAGCGTATTTTTAGTAACTTTAGTCTATTTTGCATATTCAAATCCTGTTTCAGAACTTAATAAAAGTAAAATGCTGAATCACAGACAATATGTACCGTTTGGAATACACTTATATTTTTATATGATCAAACTAATTTTTTTTAGTACTCAAATATTTGACATATTATTATGTTACACTTAATTTTAATATGTCTATAGTAGCACTTACTTTTTGTTTAATGGGGACAGCATGTTTGTAGATGTATCCTATTGTCATCTCAGACTGTAACTCTGAGTAGACAGCGAGATACATCGACCTATGTTTTTTGATATTAAACAATAAGTGTGGCATTAACATGCCGTGTTTTAGTGTAAACTCGTAGCTCCAGTTGAAGGTGTAATAAAGGAATAGGGTTTTCTTTAATTGATTATAAATTATTGCTACCTCAAAACTGGAGATTACCTTAGAGACAAAATATTTGTTACAGGTGTGTTCCAATAACAATGACACCTGGGGTTCTGACTGTGAAATTTATCAAATGAGGTGCTATTGTGAAGAGAATAATCCAAAATGTGAAAATGTAGATTTAAAACATCTACATATTGAATACTATGGACAATGTAGGGAGATGCCTGTAAGTAATCTGAAGTATTCTAGATAATAAAACCGCACTTCTGCTTCTCTTTATGCTAAAAATAAATTAGGAATATTAGCCTTCACAAAATAATATACAAAAAATTTTGCTATATTGTACACACACATACCCACACACACACACACACATAAAGAAATGTATATAAAAATTCGGTAAATTACAAAAATGTATACTCTCTTTAAAAAATAATTAAATCACTATCTTCAAGTAAGTTTAAAATTTATTTCATATATATATAATATTTATAGTTGGATATATTATATAGTGAGATATAATTTCATTTTCCTTTAATCTGTTAAAACAGTTTATCAAACGGTTTAAAATAATTATAAGTTGAATAGCATAAGTATAATTTGATACTTAATATCATTCATTTAAATTTAATAATGTATAATACTGTACAGCAGGGGTTCTCAACCTTTTAGGCTTTGGTGTGAGGTCACACCTCCCTTTATGGATTAAGTTAATTTAGACTTATATATGATAAATTTACTTATATTATGTTTGAGTAAAATGACTTTGAACTTAGGCTAGACATACTCTAGTAAGGGTAAGGAATATAAAATCATATTTGCTCAAATACAAATTTTATTTACACAAATCATCGAAAAAATCACAACAAAATATCAATAATGTAACCAGAAAAATGTTCGTTACTTTTGTAGTGCTAGTGTGAGGGCTGGCACTGTTTCTCGTTAACTATTTTTTGTATGTTTGGATGAAATTTTGACAAAGAACACTGCAGGTCACTTTCCACATCTAGTCTGGCTTGATATTTAGATTTTATATTAGCCAGGGCTGGAAATCCTGTCTCGCATAGATAAGTTGATGAAAATTGTACAAGCAACTTCACTGCCTCCATTGCTACTTCTGGGTAAACAGGAAGATATAGTAGCCAGAAATCTTCGAGATCCATGTATGGAAAATCCAATTTAGCTTTGGAATCACATTGCAAGTCAATTGTTTGTTCTTGAATGTGATCAGGAAGTATATCAATGTATATTTGAAAGGGGTCTCTTGTTAACTTTAATTCCCAGTTTTCCGAGCAAATATCTGGGAAATAGGCTCCGATTTTGTTCTTCAGAGACAACAAATGCTCAGATATTAGGACCTTCATTTCATTTACTAGGTCTTTTGGAAGACTTTGGGTACCATCGAGGAGGTTGTTTAATTTTGGAAAGGAAGAAAAGTTCGGCTGCAAAATGTGCAGGCGGCGTTGCCAAAGACCCATCTTCTCAGCAAAACTCTTAATTGAATCATAGTTCTTCAAAGTACTTTTCTGACCTTGTAGTTTTAGGTTCAGAAGATTTATTGTTTCGAAAAAGTCTGACAAATATGTCAGGTAAGAGATAAATTTGTAATCTGTAAATTTCTTGTACAGTTCTTCACTTGAACTCATCAAAAAGATTTCAACTTCTGATTTCAAGTTGAACAACCTTGCAAGCATATTACCTTTGGACAACCAACGAACTTCGGTGTGAAATATGAGTGTTTCTTGATCACTGTTCAGTTCTTGACACAACACTCGAAAAAGTCTGGTGTTTAAAGCACTGGATTTGACGTGATTCACTACTTTAACTGCTAAGTTCAAAGCAGTGTTAAGTGATTCAGGGAGAGTCTGGCAAGCCAAAGCTTGTCTATGATAAGCTTGATACAATGGGATCCAATTATTTTAGGGTTTTTTTTTCTTAGCCAATTCAACAAATCCTGATCGGCAAGTTGTCAACGCTTGAGCTCCATCATTACATATTCCAATAACTCTCTCCCAGGGAAGTTCATTAGCTTCTAAAAATGTTTGAAGAGCAGAAAGTATATCGACTGCTTTAGTTGTTTAAAGATTTTTTGAAAACAGTATTTCTTCAAGGAATTTCTTTTCATCTATATATCTACAGTAAAACAACAACTGCACTTGTTTTGAAATTTCTGTTGTTTCATCGCACTGCAATGCAAAGAATGGGGAGTTTTCTAGCTTTTGCACCAGTTGATTTTTCAAATCAATAGCCATGTCATCAATTCTACGTTTGACTGTATCGTTAGATAAAGAAATTTTGACAACTTTATTGTAGCTGTCTTCACCGAGCACAGTACTACAAGCAGTAAACAAACAAGGTTTTATGAGTGACTCACCTATTGTGTGGGGTTTCTTGTCTTTAGCTATCAACGAGGCAATTTTGTAAGCAGCTTCGACGGCCTTTTCAATTTCCATTCGAAAACTTCCACTGGAATCAAGTTTCATTCTCTTAAGGTAACTACGCCCCGCCGCGTTATTAATAAACAAAAGCCCTGCTATGCTGAGTCACAGCTAGTTTCTTACGCCTGGACAGACGCTCACTTACATTTTATTGAGTAAAGAAATAGAGCTTTATAGCTCTATTAAGCTATAAAGAAATTTCAATGATTGTGTGTTTGTGTCCAACATCAAATTCAATTTTTTTAAAAATTTGTTGACGCCTCCCCTGGAATTCTTCCACTCCCCCCCCTCAGGGAGGCGCGCCACCCAGGTTGAGAACCGCTGCTGTACAGGCAGTATAATACATAGCCTACAACTAATAAAAACTGGTACCATATGAAATTAAGTATACAATATTTTTGAATATATTGGTAATTGAATTTTAAAATTATTTAAAGATAAGTTCTGAATGAGCAAAAACAACTACTGTATGAAATCAGATATTTACCTTTCAGAAAACATTGGGACAATTCATTTACAGTAGTAAACTTGACAATCCAGTAATCCGACGTTTTTGTCAAGATGGAAGATGTAAACATAATCAATTTGTAAACATAACTTGTATATTTTTCACTACATGTTGATGTCAGTGACCTAGTTGTGTAGCCCTCGATATAAAAAAGGTTTTTAGCTGTATGTTGTTTCAGTAGTTATATACAGTGACTGTTACTAAGTGCGAGTGAATAATGTTGTTGCAGTATAAACGGAAACATAATAAACTTTAATTGAAAATAAGATTTTAGATAGACTGAACAAAGGAGATAGATTGGTTACATTTGCCTAAAAAATATTGGGTTGGCTGCTTATTCTAGTATTCAGGCAGTATCTGCCCCATATCTTCCAGATTAGTGAGAGTTTACATATGTGTGGCATCGTATTACTAGTTTTACTGCAATCAGACCAAAGTTAAAAGTGCCTAAAACAAGTCTATATTTAAAAGTTGATATAATTCAGTAAGTTTGTTCCTTTCAATTCTCTATCTCTCATTGGAAAGTTATTTTTAAACAAGTTATTGCTTCTCTGGACTAATAATATATTTATATAATATTTTTGGATCTTTGGATAATGAATTCAAAAGATCATTTTTATATTTCAAACTTAACTTGAACTATTGGTAAATATTAGACATTTATTGCTCTTTGAATTCATTTCACACGCACAAAATATTTAACGAATATTAGGAAAACCTTGTAATTGTATGTTTTGCAATACCTCTCCGTTCTGGAAAAATTTAATAATCAAAATACAATATAGCTATAAGGAAAGGTAGCATTTATAGATAATAATCGACAAAAATATCTACAAATTGAATGCTATGGATAATCTCAATAACTCCTCTAAATATTGTAAGTCATTTCATAAATAACCAAAATGGTTACATATTTAAATAATTAAAAATAAAAAGCAAAAAACACTTAATTTAAAAATTGTAAACATAAAAATTCATCTATATCTTTATTCATTAATCAGTACTATACAAATTTGGTGAAATATTTTGTTATGTAAATGTCTGCCTAGTACAAAATATGGAGGCCTGATATATACAGAAAATTTTTTAAAGCCTTTGTGTTTTTAAAACTATAGTACAAGGTTTTAGCATTGAGGTATAAGGCATGGTTTGATAACAATTAAAAGTGATTAATTTCTCATTGTTTAAGAAATAAGAATTTTTACAAACTTCATTACATTTTGCATTATTTTTTGAATATTTAATCAGGAATGCACAGAAGAAGAAATGTCCGACTTTCCAAGACGTATGCGTGATTGGTTGTATAATATCATGCGTGATCTTGCTGACCGAGAAGAACTGTCACCACATTATTTGAAAATGGAGCGAGAAGCTGAGAGTAATCTGACTCGACGTTGGAATAATGCTGCTGTTTGGAAATGGTGTGATTTGGATGGCCATCCTCATGACAGGTAATATGCTTATATTCTACACATATTGTTTAAAAAATGTGTAAAACTAAAAAAGTAATAAAATTAGTCTCTTCATCAAAATGTATTTAACAAAACGTACTTGTCTTTTATTTATGAAAAAAAATTGTTTTCATTTCTGATACTTATTGAATGTGTAATCATGTTATTTGAAATTATATTTTTTATTACAGTTATTGATTACATGTTTGCTCACATACTATGTTGTCTCTAATAAGGTATGATTTTGGGAATAATACGATTTCTCAAAATAATTATAAGGAAGGTTTATAGTGTAAGTTTAAGTTATTTTATTCAAATAATTAAACTATTTATTATTTTAATGTTTATTGTGAGGTTTTTATGCATATTTTTATAATTTAAATTTTTGAACTAAAATCACTGGTTTACTGATATATTTTAGCAGACATGTTTTGTACCAGGTTAGGGGCATTGTTCAATTCTCAGTGGTTTTCAGAATTTAAATAATAAAAACTAAAACCTAAATACTTTATTCTTGACACTAGAATATTTCTTTGATAAAAAATTGTCTGAAAAACTACATTATATAAAAGTAATGAAACTGAATAGGTCGTATGTCAGTTTTAAGAGTTAACTTTACAATCCAAACAGTCCAATTCCTTAAAAAACAGTGATTTATTTTCACTTTTAAAGTTATTTTATATATAAAATTTTGAGCATAAACAAGTTGTAAAGTAGACAAAATATTCTCTGCTTAAGTTTAAGATAAAAGAATATAATTGAATAAGTTGAACATTAAAATTAAATTACTACTTTTAGTATCACTTGACAAGACCCGCCTGTGAGTCTTGTCCATGACACAGCATTAAACAATGCACTGACCTAGTGCAAAATGTGTCTGCTGAAAAATATTAATGAGTAGTGTTTTTTGCCAAGTAGTTATTTAAATAAAAACCTCAAGATGTGTAACACAAAAACTGTAAGCATTAAAATGAGTTGATTTAATAAATAATTTAAATTACATTACTTAAATCGCTTTAATGAATAAAATACACAAAATCTCTGTTTATTAAACTGATACAAAACATATATAATAGATTTAGGAGTTTAAGTTTTTCAAGTTAATTACATATATTATTGGTTTCTGGTTCATGAAATTTACTGAATTAGAATATAACAGTAGTTCAAATGAAACGTAAACCTCAATACACTAAAATCCTGTTTATCTCCATCCAGAGTAGAGGTCTGGATGAATATTTACACCCCCAATCTGGTGTCTACACCTGTGTTGATGTAGGTACATGGACATTTGGGTAAGGAGGGTCTCTAATGGAGTCTCAGAAGAGGCAGTGTGTTTTAGTTACCTTACGGGTGTGTGCAGGACTTTAAAGCTGTGGACCTTTTTTACCAAGCTGTTTGTAGGTAGAACCTGTCAGTGCTCAGTACCTCAATGGCACCATTCTAAGGCAAGCAGCTCCCATGGAGTAGATGGTGTGTCACGGAGATCTTTAATGAGACCTGCTACAGGAGAGACTTACAGAACAGAGTGCATAGAACAGAGAGAAGCCCCTACATATCCAGGGACATAAATGTGTGATATTTTCATCTTCATCAAGTTTTTTAAAACTAAGTTGCTGGAGGGGATGATTATTGATAACACAGAGATAATATATATATATATATATATATATATATATATATATATATTTGGTTGGTAAAGATTATTTAGATTTTTTGGACTAGGAGACTGACAGACTTACCTTGGTAAGAGTCCACACTGTAGTCTTGAAATAGAAACACATAAAAGCACTTAAACTTTTGTCATTGTTTAAGTGCTTTTATGTGTTTCTATTTCAAGACTACAGTGTGGACTCTTACCAAGGTAAGTCTGTCAGTCTCCTAGTCCAAAAAATCTAAATAATCTTTACCAACCAAAACTAACCTAATATATATATATATATATATATATATGGAGTCTACTTAATACCTGAGAATGTTCTGGCATAGAAAATTGGAGCAGAGTGGAAACAAGCCATAGCTACACTCTGGCAATGGAACAATAGGACACATAGTCCTATGACAGATGAGATGTTTGTATTCCGCAATCATAGTGCCAGTGCCTAGGTTAATCTTTGTCTGGACTGGAGGCAATGAAAATGATACACAAACTGAGTAGGGCCTGTAATAGGAGACAAGTAGAAGAAGACATGCTAAATTTCTGTTTGGAGATGAACTGAAGGGAGATCTGGATAACCTCAGAATAAAACACTGCTTTCAGGAGTCATAGGGAGTTTTTTTTAACAACACTGAAAGAGAATCATGGTCGGAGAGTAGATCCAAACATGGTGAAATTCGCTTCACAAATGGGTCTAAGATTGATATATATCCTTGGGCTGTAATTAGATCAAGGCTAAATGGGAATATTTGGAAGTTGGGTAAGTCAAAGAACTAGTGTCCTTAAAGTAGGTGGAGTGTCCTATACACACGGTGGAGTTATGTGTGATATCACATAAGGTAAAATTATTGTACTTAGTAGTGGAACAAATTATTTACAAGTAATAATAATAACTTCATAAAGTCAGTGCAGCAGAAAAATAATGGACGTGAAATAGCACGATATATATATATATATATATATATATATATATATATACACATATCTAAGAAGTCAATGAAATGATGATGTCTATTAAATACAGATTTGTAATAAAGTAAAATGAAAAAGTCCTGCAACAGTAACTATAGTGGCCTCTTTTTTTATTTCATTATTCCTCTCTATGTTCAGTGCAGAGCAATTCCTGTACAGAACAGTACAGGAAATGACAGGCCAATGGATTCACTGACACTCTCAATGTTAACTAAACAAAAACTCATAACCTGTACATATCAGTTTTAGTAAATAATTTTTAATAAAATTTTAATTAATAGAAGTAATTTACAGAGCTGTATCTCGGCATGAGTTGTTTCCTATCCGAGCTCCTCTTATGGCTCTTGAGCATTGCATTGCTCCTTTCCTTGACTCATGTGATGCAAACAATGATCACATAATTTCTCTTAAGGAATGGGCCAAGTGTCTGGATTTAAATCAGGTAAGACTTTACAAATAATAATTTTAAATTATTAACATTAAAAGCTAAAACTAACGATTAAAAGACAAAAGCTGAAAAGACTAAACAAAATTCAATCTAATACAGAAAATAAAAAGATAAATATAGAACAATTAATGTAATATTATTACCTAAAGAGTATTTTTATTACTGCTCAACCACAGTCAAAATAAATAGTTATACAATGTTGGGTTTTAAAATAACAAATAAAACAGAATCCCAACTTTGATTGCATAAAAGTAAGGTACAAAATGATAGTAAACATAAAAATATTATTACACTCTGATAGGACTTGTTCATCATTCCGATGAAACATAAATTAATCCTGCAACTAAATAAAGAACTGTAGATTTCCTCAGACCCAAACTTTTAGCATATAATGTTGTAATAATGAAGAGGGTTGTAAGTGATCCCAAAAAATTTATTTAATAAGAGCTGAATTTTGTCTGATAATATAAATTTTAAGCATTCATAGCAGTATTAGTTTTTTGCAGACATTTGTTATAATAAAAAAAAACAAATGTTTGTTCTTTCTCTATCGATATGCTTAAGTAAAATAAAAATTGATATATTTTTGAAGGTTTTGTAATTCAAATTTTTTTAAAATTTGTATTTGAATATAGTGTTAATTCAAATATTTGGAAATCAGAGACAAGCTAGTAGGTTAGACCGTAATTGTTCAGTTTTTGTTAGTTTATATCGTGTGTATATACCTAAGCATGGTACATGTATGTATTAGGTGGTCATATAATTATTTAATAGTCTTTATATTAGCAAAACAGCTTTATTACAATAAAAATAAATGAAAAAAATTTTAAACCATATTTTGTTATTTGATTTATTTTTGAAAAGCCCTCAAGGAAACATCAACCCTTCCACCAGTATATTATTTTAAAGCGTACATCATGTTTTTCAATCATGATCCACCTTAATTTTCATATTTTTCCATTTACATTCCATGGATCTTAAAATTTTGCATAAAGTTTTGAGTGAAATTAAATTTCAGATACAGAAATTCAAGCTTTAAAACTTCTAACACACTGTTCAATGTTAGGATTGTGTGATTAGACTTATGAAAATTAGAACTATTTTTCTTGGAGCACATTTTAAAAATCATTAATTTTGACTTTTTTAATTTTTCTTGGGCGAATTTTCCCTGGTATTCTGAATGTTTCGTTTTCTCTTAGTCAATAATTTTTTTAATGAATGTACAGATATTCCACAAAGGTTTGACTCATGATCTTGAATTATTATGCATGAAGTTAGGAATTTTAGAAGATATATTCTTAAATACATTCATAATAATGCATTTAGTTTGACTTCTGTATGCCACTCTTTGGATGAACCGACTTGTTGTCTTCAGTTGCCTTAGTATAGAATACTGTTTTAGTTGATAAAATAATCACTGTCAAATTCCCCCTGCACTCTTGTGTTACCTACCCGGGCCACTTTTCTCCCACTGTCGTATTTCTACCATATCCGACTATTGCACTTACGAAACTTTGACAGCCTTTGTACATGCTTTATTATGATAGTAGCTCCACAAGACCAACAAAGTTGCCATAACACCAACGAAGTTGATTTTCCATATCATCAAAAAAGAGCAACCCCCTACTTTTCCTCCACGATTCAAATGAATGGAATTCTTAAATTGACAGATGTTCTTGGTATCTGTTTGTTGTAAACCAAATTCTTTAATTTGAAGATTTTTAGATTTAAATCTAAAATACACTAAATAAGTGTTATTAATTGTAACAAAAAGTAGTCAAATGCGTTTGTTTCATTACTTCCTTGATTGTGGCCACAACGGTATTGTCAAAAACTGGTAGACAGGATATAGCAGTGTCATTTAACATTTTATGCAATTTATTATTTTAAGCACAGAAATTTGCCATTTTTGATAAATTATGAAATTACCGTTTTGAACCCACAAATTTCATGGCATTTACCATATTAAAAACAAAAAAAATTAATGAGCTAGGGCATTTTTCTAATTTTTACAAAAGTTCCTTGACAAATTATCCAAGCAAAACTTAATTTACTGGCTGTCCTGGAGAACAACTCTAAGGATGCTTTCAGATTGCACCAATAGACTTCACCTCAGTGAATGTGGTGTTTTCTAGTAGCATGAGTATTGTTTGGCCCCAATCATATTAGTAATACCAACTTGTGAACATCTGGAGTTATTATGTACACATTTGTGATCTTACAGAGAAACTGGTGTTACACTTTGTTACTGGTGTATCTTTTGACATAAATTTCAAGTTACACTTGTATCAACTTGGGAAAATCTTCCATTATTTGCCAATGAACTTCATAGACAATATTACAATCGTTTAAATTGAAATATTGTAATATCATGATTAAAAAAATGATAATTTCTAGATTATATTTTTTAATGTAAAAAAAGAATTTTATAACTATTGTTGGAAAACACACTGTTGTGGAAAACTGTACACTTACCAAACATTGTGGCCAAACTACATCTACACTAGCTACATAATATGAACTTGTTCCTTTTTTTAAAATGTTATGTAAACATACAGTACATGTGTAATCTTAGATATGCTCTAGAGATGAGACTGAATTTGAAAAAAAAATGTTAGTAGATGCCCTTCATAAAAGGAGTTTTCTTTATTAGGTAACAAGTCTTCTGTATTGTTCTGCCATCTAGTATGATGTTTTTAAAAATTCAATGACCAAAGCTGGAGCATTGTTTACTGTCCAAGGCTTACAGTTGTTCTAATGCCGAGAGCCCTTGATGGTACTCTTAATTTTATATACTTTCAGTTACAATTATGGAAATATTTTTGAAAAAAAATAGGAAGTTTATTTTTATAAAAGAACTTTTTGTTATTTCAGTGTTTCTTTGAACTTATTTTTGTTGTATATGTATTAAGAAATGTCTCCGATATTAGATTTGACTAAAAAATGTAAAAGAGCAGAAGAAACGTCAGTTGCACCTTGAAATACAAACTCTTTGATCCAAAAATGGTTTGTTTGATTCAATATCGAGACCAATTTTAACCTAGTTGCTGTTTATAATATGGCAGGAAATTTCTGCATCTGTTGAAGGTTAAAGCAAAAGGATAATCCATTTTCTCTGTTTTCTGATAAAATAGCTGCTTCAAAATACTAACCTTCTTTTCCTTTAAATTATTTATAAAGAATTGTTCTGACTTCTGTATATTCTCTAACCTAGGTATAAGCCTTCTGATATTGTTTAAAACTAGTAGATAACAATTATACAGTTCTGTATATTTTAATTTTATACAAAAGTGCATTATTAAAGCTCGTTAGGGCATATTTAATACCCTTGTTTATGTGTTTGTATAGTGACTGAAATGAGAAGAACCTTTCAAGAACACGTTATCTTTTTCTTGAATTTTATAGTCCATTACGTTCGGTGATTAATCTTATTAATCACTTAAACAATAGTTTATGACTACCCGAACTTTGAATTTAGTAAATTTGTTAAAACTTACTGAGATAGAACGTTTTCCTGTCCTCCATCAGCGTCTCCTGATGAAGATCGGCACATAGCAATCGAAAACGTTCTGACTCAGTAAGTTTTAACAAATTTACTAAATTCAAAGTTCGGATATCATAAACTATTGTTTAAGTGATTAATTATATTTTTATCTTATACTGTTTTGTTTTTTTCCTCGACCTTTGCATCACCAACTTATATATTACCATCTTTGTCCATTTGTTTATAGCACTGGTCACATAGAATTAATACTAAACATTAAAATATCCTGATAACATTACTAAAAATACACTTCCTTGTAACCAAACATAACCTAAAAAACATAAATATGAAATATTTATACAATATCAAGAGCGCAGTGCTTCAATATTTTAAATAAAAATATTTGAAACAATCCTAATACCACAAGAGTAATAAAAAATAACTGATAATACAAGTTACCTAAAATTAAACCCTTATGTACTGTAACATTTTGGAATAGGAAGTAAGAAAGGCACTATGTATAATATAATATAAATATGTAAGTAAATTCAAACCATAAAATAACCAAATTATGAAAAAAGAAAAAAATGTAAACATAACCTACATTGGCAAAATCGTAACATTTAATCACAAGTTTAGAACAATAACCACTATAAAAAAAAACAATATAATAGAAACAATTTAATGTGTAACAGTTTGAAAAGAACACTAAAACAATGTAAATAAAAGTAAAAGCCTTTAAGTGTTAAGAAAGTGAAACCAGTTTTAGATTACAAAAATGAACCAAGACAGGCTGGGTAACATATTCAGTGAAGTGCGCGCGCATGGTGAATAGAACAGCTGATAAATTTAAATTTAGTCGTGAGATATAATATTTAAATGCAGTTATCTGCAAAGAAATTATAATCTAGTTATTAAGAACATGAAATGTACTTCAAAGGCAGTGAATACAGCATCCGTAAAGCCGGCAACAACGATAAAAAAAAAGGAAATAGTTAGCCATTTTTAAATGCTTGGCTTAGCGTCGCTTCAGTTGTTCAAACCTACTCAAACAAGACAGACGTGTTTCAGAATTGGCCAATAAAATTTGAAGAATTTAAACTTAGTGCGGGAGTGTTAGTCTCGAATTCAATTAACACTATAAAATACTTTCAAGAAAATTAATTAAAACTATTTATTTAAAAAGATCTTATTAAATATTTTGATAAAGGCCGAAAAGTGGAATCTGCAATCTAAAACACTCAAGTATCTAGGCTAGATCCATTACTACATTTGAAATTTTGCAATCAGACCCAGTGAATTTATTATAAAATCAAACTAGGAAAAACATTTAGAAAGAATATTAAGGGACAGTTTTACCTAGAAATAAATTAATTTTGCAACATAGTTTATAACATTTATAGCTGATTTTTTTTGTTCTTGTACTTTAGAGTGCCAAATAAGATTTCATTATTCAAAATTTAAAACCTACCAGATAACCCGAGATGAGAGAGCTTGTGCTAAACCAAAATTAAAATCAATTTAGGCTAAATTAAATAAAAATTGTTGCTGCCCAAAAGAGAGATACAATTTAGAGTAATAAGACTTATGATAATAGAGGACACTTATAGTAAATTTGTAAAACTTTAAAAAAAGAAAAAATTGTAATTTATTAATAGAACTTATAATTGCTAAGAAATTGTTTTAAATGATACATTAAACTTGTTATTAAAAAAAGAAAGCTCTGGAATATTTATTTATCTTAAAATAAAATATAAAATTGACTAACCTACCTTGAACTAAATAATTGAGAAATTTTAATAAATACAATTTAAAAAAAAATACATTTTAAATAATTATAATAAAAGAAACTATTACATTTGGCACACCAATGTGAGGCACAATCATTAGAAAAGTAAGAATAATAAGAAAAAGGCACTCTGAATAATATAAATAATTGAATATTTGTACTAATATTGTTTACCTTTCAGGACTTTACAATCATAAGTCGACATTTTTAATTAATTTCAAAATTTAAATATAAAAGGGGGTTTTGAAGTTCTATCTAAGAAAATATAATGGAATCTGAAACCGGTGCATACAATTTAAGGGGGGAGAAAGCTAAAAGGACGGAAAGTATGGAGGAATATAACAAACATAGTAGGCCTAAGAAGGGTACAGAAATTGAGGAGGCTGCAAAAGGAAAGTATGTGACTTTAAAGGAGAAAATAGACGAAAAGGAAGAAGAAACTACCATAGGCCAAATAGAACTGGAAAAAGGGACAAGCTTGGAAGTACAGGAAATAAAAATGGAAGGCACAGATATGCCAAACATTGAGGTAGAGGAAGCTAGGGGACTACCACTTATACAAACTGAACAGGAATGAGGGGTTGTGAAAGTGGAAGTAGTAATAATGATGAGTGGATTAAGAAAATGTTCAAAAGTAACCAGGACTTATTAAAAGAAATGAGAAAGGATCTAAATAAAAAATTAGATAAGATAGATGGAATGAGTGAGGATATAAGGGAAATAAACAAAAAATTAGAGGAAAATAGAGACCAAATGAGAGAGATGAAGGAGGATTTAAAATTCATAACAGATGAAATAAGGGAGGATAATAAGAAAATAATTGAGGAGATGAAGGAACAAATAAAGAGGCCTAAGGATCATACAAGTATCTTGCGGGAATCAGGAGGAGATACCCAAATTTAATGGAAGAAATGGTAACCCCATGGAGTTCCTCAAAAGGTTGGATCGATATTTAGAGAAAAAATTTGAACGTAGGACAGGGGAGAGATTCGAAAACGAATGGAGAGGTGTTATAGATAGAGCTTTAGCAGCAGGAGCGGCTCGATGGTGGGAGTCAGTCCGAGGTGGAAGATTTCTCTGATTTGCAAGATAGAATTATAGAGAGGTACTGGGCGAAAGAAGTACAAGAGGGAATTAAAGAGAGGATGGAAAGTGAAAAATATACTGAAAGGAATGTAAAGGCCAGAGCAGACTACTTTATAGAAAGGGTCATTATATTGAAAAACATGACACCGCCACAAAGTGAAGAAGAAATAGTCCGGAGATTAAGCCAGCACTTTAATGAGGGAATCCAGTTGTCGAGAAGGGTGCAGAATATAAAGACCATCAGAGAAATGGAGAGAATGTTGAATGAGGACATAGAGGAGCGAAAT
Organism: Prosapia bicincta; assembly: GCA_036971475.1. NCBI lineage: Eukaryota > Metazoa > Arthropoda > Insecta > Hemiptera > Cercopidae > Prosapia > Prosapia bicincta. The sequence continues at coordinate 232,649,371 of JBAIZL010000005.1, read as the reverse complement.
AATGACATCAGGCAAAGAAATAGGGGACAATGGAATAGGCCTACCCCTAGATATGAGCAAAACATTAACAAATTTTCACCTAGAAGGGGTGAAGAAAGAATTAGGCAGCAGGGAAATAGAAGATTTCCGGGACAGGGAGAAATAGCAGGAAGGAATGGAAATAATGGATATAGAGACGAAGGGAGGCAATATGTCCAATTTTTTAATAAAAGAATTGAAGATCACATGAGGGGAAATGTTGATCGAGGACCAGGATATGAGAATAACAGAGATAATAGAATAAATAGAAACTATGGAACAAATGAGAGAAACAATAGAGAAGTAAACAGTGTTGAGGCAAGGAAAGGCGTGGGGACAAGAAAAGAGAATGGTGCCCACAGTCAGGCGGAAAACTAAAAAACACTGGTATCGTCGCCTTGGATCAGAAAAAGGGGCATCAAGAAGAACAAATGAGGTTACCAGTGATGAAATTTAATAAGAGCTCCAAATATAGTAATAATTTAATTATAAATAATGTACTTATAAATAGGGAATTTTTGGAACAAGAAGATGAGGAGAGAAATTATAATTTAGGAATTGTTAAGAAAATAAGAAACCCAGAAATAGAAATTAAAATAAAGGAAACAAGTTTACAGGCATTAATAGACACAGGCAGTAATGTGACATGTATCCAGGAGAACTGGATATTGGAAAATAGAAATAAAATAGGAAAAATAGAAATACTGCCAATAAAAAATTTAACAATTCGAACCACAACTAATAAGAAGACTAAAAAGATTAATAAAATGATAATGGTAATAGGAGAAATAGGAGGAGTTAAATATCCGTTTCAATGCTTAGTGGTACCAGGCTTATTGAGAAAATTTATTATGGGTAGGGATATGTTAATGGATGTGGAGACACAGCTCGATTTTGGAAAATGGGAGATAGAATTTAAATAAGAAAACCAATTATATAAGTCAAAAATGAGTTTAGATGGGCAGACAAAATTTAATGGGGAGATGAATAATTTTGAAAATGAGATGGAAGAGGAGTTGAGTTATGAGGAACAGAACGGAATGGATGAAATGGAAAAATGGGAAGAATTCGAAACTTTTGGAAACCAAAGTCAAAATTATGTTAAAACTATAAAAGATAAAGGAGAGATAAAAAAAAGTGATATTTTGGAAAGAATAGGAAACGAAGAGCTGAGGAACAGAAACAGGAGATAAGTGATTTAATAGAGAGATATAAAGGAGTATTTTCAGACCAGCCCGGTTTGTGCACTATATATAAACACACAAAGTTAGAGATGTACCATTTTACCAGCGAAATTACCCAATTCCTACAAAATACCAAGATCAGGTACAGGAAGGGAGACATTAAATGTAGATGAAGGAAGCAATATGAATAAACTCTAGGTGACTATGTGTATAAGAAAACGTTAGCAGGAGATAAGTTTTAAGGGATGGTAACTATATCTACGATAAGTTATTGGTAACTTCGTCGAATATTGAGAATAATGAATAAAGATAAATATGAATCTATGATAATAAATATTGAAGCATCGTTGTAATACAAATATGGTAATTGTGTATTTAAACTTCGTCGTATTGTAAGGGGGAATCTGCGTTGAGAAATAATGGAACTTCGTTGTATATATTATAAAAAAAATGAATCTATGATAAATAGGTATTAAAACAAAATTTATATTCGTTGATATAGGGATAGTGTAATAAAAGGAATTTTAGATATGATCAAATAGAGGATATAAGATTGCAACCTTTAAAAATATTAGATGTTAAACTTCATACAAAATAAACTCAGATGATATAAGAAAATAATTGAACTGGATGTGAGATCGGAAGGGGAGATAAAATACTAACTTAGAACTGAGAGTTAGATGAAGCTAAAAGCAAAATAAATATGAGATATGAGATAAATAATAAACAAGTGATAAACAGAAATAAGGGAAAGAGAAATGTTATAACCAATTTGACCAAAAAGAAATATAGAAAGACCACAAGTAAGAAAGAGAAATCAGAACAAAGACCTAACCTATAAGCAAGCCTAGACATAATATGACTCGGATAGGCTGGAATTTAAAGACACGGTATCAGAGGATATATGTTAAATAAATATGGAATAAAGCTTATGATTGGAAAGATTCCAATAATTAAAAAAAAAATATATATATATATAGAATGAATTGTAAATACCAGAACATGATTTATTGTTACTATATGTTAGAATTGTTTTTTTTTTCTTTTTTTTCCTGGCGAAAAACCAATTGTGGTTATCATCGCCAAACAAAATCTAACACGGAACGCAATATTTTAAATAAAACCAAATAAATTTAAATACAACAAAAATTACAAAACAAAAAACAACAACAATAAATAACAAAAAACAAAAATAAATCTATAACAATGAAAAAATTCTTAAAAAATAATAAATAACAAAATAACAACAAAGAACAATATAACAGTAAATAAATAATAACAATATGTAAAACAATAATAGGTAACAATTTACCAATAAATAAATCTCAATAACAATAACAATAACAAGAACACAAAATAAATTAAATTAAAATAAATAAAAGAAACAGAGAATTATATGTATAAATAAAAAAAATATATTTATGTATTAAATTTTTAAAAATATTTTCAGGTGGTGCAAGAAAGCGATTACTCGGTTATTGGCCGAGGCATCGTCCCTTAGCATCACCTTCAAACTCCCTTTTAAATTAAAAAGGGGACGTCTGAAGCAAATTAATCTATTGCTTACATTAACACAATCTACTAAAATATGTTTTATTGTGAAGATATCACCGCAGTATTGGCATATTGGTGGATCTTCACGACGCATCAAATATCCATGAGTTGCAAAAGAGTGGCCAACGCGAAGGCGTGTAACCACCACTTCCTCCCTACGTTTTGAACGAATTGAAGACCTACATGGACGGACGGTATCTTCAATTTCCCTCAGCTTATTCTGAATCACGGTATGCCACTCGTCATTCCGAGCAGCGAGCAATAAATGTTTCGCGAAACACACATAATCAGATGCCATAACTAGTTGAGTAATAGGCACCAAACTTGTAGCTTTTTTCGCCGCTTCATCCGCTTTTGTGTTTCCAAGTATTCCGCAATGTCCAGGAACCCAACAGAAAGTTACCCCCACACCCCTCAATTGAAGCATGTGTACAGCACACAAAATGTCCCCAACTAAAGGGTTGTTAGAGAAAACATCCTGAAGAGCACTTTTGGAATCCGAATACAAAAGATAATGCGAGGATCGAGATTGCATGACGGTCAAAGCTTTAAAAATAGCAAATAGTTCTGCCGTGAAAACACTGCAAGCTGAGGGCAATCCGTTTGTGTAGGTACGTCCAGACGCATAAAACGCACACCCAACGCCATTGTCCAGTTTAGATCCATCCGTGAAAATAATCTCACTATACTGGTGGAATCTGTATATTGCCAAAAACTCCTGGTGGTACACCACATTAGGAGTATTGGTTTTTATAAAACTGGACAGTGAAAAATCAAAGCGGGGCGTTTTTATTATCCATGGAGGTGTATAGCACATTGATCGTTCAAACACTGTAGGACAACCCAAGGTTATCCATTATTCGTAATGTTCGTATGCCGAATGGAGCGGTCGAACGTTGACGTGCATCGTAATCTTCATTATGGATGTTGTTAAAGATAATTTTGAATGCCGGGTGATTTGGTTTGCTACGAAGACCAGAAATGTAAGATATTTGTAACATCTGACGTCGTCTCGAAAGAGCAGGTTCCCCAGCCTCCACAAGAAGACTAGAGAGTGGGCTAGTTCTAAACGCACCAGTAGAAAGTCTAAGTCCAGAGTGGTGGATGGTATCAAGAGTTTTCAGAACTGTAAGTCGTGCGGATGAATAGGCTTGACAGTCATAATCAATGCTCGATCTAATGACTGGGCGATAAAATCGAAGCATACTAGTTCTGTCAGCTCCCCAATTCGTACCACTAAGGACTCTTAACATATCCAATTTCTTGTTGCATCTCACCTTCAAATCACGAACATGTGGGATCCATGAGTCTTCTATCAAATAAAAGACCCAAAAATCGAACACTATCCGTAGTTTGAAGCTGAATCCCATCAAGATAAAGAATCGGCTCCTGGTGCTGCTTACAACGACTAAATGCTACACATTGGGTCTTCGAAGCAGAGAATTTGAAACCTGTAGTTTTTGACCATTCCTCTAATCTGTACATTGATTGCTAACTGCAAAGACCTTTCCGCTGTTGCCATACACCGAGCAGGCACATATATACAAAAGTCATCCACAAAAAGGGAACAGTGTACCGGAGATCGTATATTGCTGGTGAGACTATTCATTGCAACGGCAAATAGCGTGACGCTCAGCACGCTGCTCTGCGGTACACCATTCTCCTGTGTATAGCGGTTTGAATACGTGCCTCCAAGTCGAACGCGGAAAGATCTGTTTGAAAGAAAGTTAGCGATGAATGCTAGGATATTCCCTTGTATACTCCATGATTTTAAAGTGTTCAGAATTCCTCTTTTCCATGCCATATCATATGCCTTCTCAAGGTCGAAGAAAACAGCAACGAGTGTTTGACGCAAGAGAAAGGCATCTTGAATAGCGGATTCTAACAAGACCAATTGGTCAACCGATGATCGTCCTTGTCTGAAACCACACTGCTCGTTGCAAAGAAAATTGTTGGTTTCTAGGTACCAAACAAGACGGCGGTTGACCATCTTCTCCAGTAGTTTGCACAAGACGCTTGTTAGAGATATAGGCCTGTAACTACTGGGATTAATTTTGTCTTTACATGGTTTTAAGATAGGAATTATTGTCGCTTCTAACCATGCATCGGGGAAAGACTGCTCCTCGAATAGCCGATTGTATATTCGAAGGAGAACAAGTTTCGCCGATGATGGTAGATGTTTCAGCATGGAGTATACAATGGAATCAGGACCTGGTGCAGAATTCCTCGTTGACGCGAGAGCTGACTCCAATTCCCCTAAAGAGAAAGGAGTGTTCAAAGGTGAGTCGCCAGACAACCCAACAGTAAACGGTATTGCTTCTTCCTTCAGTTTATGTCTCTGGAATACTATGTTATAGGCTGTAGTAGCAGAAAAGTTAGAAAATGATTTTGCCAGTACATCAGCAATATTATCACTGTCCGTGGTCAATCTTCCATTCGGTTGATTCAGCGCAATAGCTGGCAACGGAATGGAAGTACCACAAACTGATCTTAGTTTCCTCCACACTGTGGAGGATGAAGTCGTTCGTCTAATTGTGCTAATGTACTTTTCCCAAGAGTTCTTTCTACTCAGCCTAAATATCCTCCGTGCTTTCGCACGAAGTATTTTATATTCCTGAAGCTTGTCACTTGTTGGGTTACGCTTAAATCTCCTTAAAGCTCTTCGTCGTAAACGGAGGATTTTGGAATGGTCTCTACAGCGGCATTTAAAATGGTCTTAGTGAAATTTTCAACAATTGCATCAATGGGTGTCAGGTAATCTGTGTCAAGTGATACAAAATATTTCGTAAAGGTGTCCCAGTTGGCTTTTTGCAAAATCCAACGGGAATTTCGAGCATAACAAGGTTGAGAGTCACATAAATTGATCTTAATGGGCACATGGTCGCTTCCATACAAATCATGGAGTACCGACCATGTGTATCTAGTAGCTAATTGAGGGCTGCAGATCGATAGGTCAACAGCTGTCCATCTACCAGTAGATGCCGCTAAATGAGTAGGCGAACCGTCATTTAGCAGGCATAGGTCCAGTTCCGTTCTTACACTCTCCACTAGTTGTCCTCGAGGGATATAGGTTGGAGATCCCCAAGACAAATGGTGGGCATTGAAATCTCCTACCAATAAGAGCGGAGTTGGTAACTGGCTTATCAAATTCATTAAATCACCGTGTTGCGGATTTTCATGTGGTGGCAAGTAGACACAACACACAGTGATTGTAAATGGGACAGCTGTTTGAACGGCTACTGTTTGCAAAGGGGTTATTAAGTTTAGCGGAGTAGCATCGATACAGTCATGGGCTAGGATGGCTATGCCACCTCTAGCTCGGTCTTCTGTAACGAAGTCTGATATGAAAACTAAATACTCCCTTAAATGAAAATTATGCGATTGTTGAAGATGCGTCTCCTGTAGACATATAAACATCGGATACACATCTCGCACAAGTACTTTAAGATCTTCTATGTGTCTCCTAACACCGTTGATGTTCCACTGTATCACTGACTTCCTAAGCAAAGACATTTATTAGCTTAGCAAAGGATTTATTTGACACCCATTGGTGCTCTATCCTTTCTTGCCTGGGGACGTTTTTAGACGTCTCAGGCTTACATTTCTCAGATTCCATATCCACCCGTTTAGGGATGGAATCTGAGGAAGTTTTGGGTTTAGGAGGGGTAGTTTTTACATACCCTCCTTTGTTAGAATTTTTTTTAATACCCGGTAACGACGGTGGCGATGTGGTCTGACGTAACACTGGTTTACGTGGTTTGGATTTTTCCAACGTCTTCTACACAGAAGGTTTATTACCCTGTTCAGTTAGAGCTTCAATCTTCTTGGACAGCTCAGCACAGTTGGTACAAGACGATTTTGAAGCGGTCAGGGTAGCGGCATAAGTCTTACTGTCTGCCTTTGGCTGAGTGGATCTATAGAGGTTTTTGGCCTCTGGAAACGACAGCTTGTCTCTCGCCATGATGCCTAGGATAGATTTCTCTTCCTTGAAAGTAGGACAGTTGAAGGATCGCGCTGGGTGGTCACCACCACAGTTGGCTTATTTCAGAGAATTAACACACTCCTTATCATCATAGCCTTCAACGCTACATATACCGCATACGTTCTGCTTTGAACACGTAGAGCTGATATGCCCAAATCGCTGGCACTTGAAGCAGCGCCTAGGGTTAGCCACTTATGGTCTCACTGAGATCCTTTGGTAACCTGCATGCAAGTATTCGGGTATTTCCGGCTTTCCAAAGGTTACGATAAAAGACGCCGTTGCTACTTTTTCTCCTTTGTCCATTTTCATTATAGGGATAACGTCCGTAACTAACTGAGAAGACAGTTCGGACTTAATTTCATCGATTGGAAGGTGCATTAAATCCCTACATGTGATGACCCCCTTGAGTAATTCAAGGATCTGTGGGGAGCCACATATACCATGACCTGGTCAAAGAAGGAGGTCATTTTTGATAGAAAACGGGTTTGTCTGTCGGTGGAAGTCGCAACTAACAGTGTTCCGTTTCTAAGTTTCTTAATAGAGGCTACCGGGCCTCCAGCACAAACAGTAATAGCCTTGTTAATCAGGAAAGGAGAAATTTTGGAAAGATCATTTCCTTCTTCGGCACTAGAAGCAACTAAATACTTTGCTGATGGCAATGTCTGCGACGTTGCCACCATCAACTTTTTACTCAAAACCTTGTTAATATGATCGTCAGAAGAACCCTGGCGTGTTCTCTTCAAACTAGTCTTATTTGACGGGGTTTTTGAATCCATAAATTTTTTAAGCCAGCCATCGTGTCAAACTGGATGGGCATCAGTCGAGAACTCGTAATACTGTGCACAGGCTCCGACACCCATGCACCGCGGACACTCCCTGACCGAGCACCGAAGCGGCTGGTAGACCAGAAACCGCGCTTACATCAGCGTCCCAGACCAGAGTTTGTCACTCTCTGGACTTTTCAGCACTCCCAACGCGCAACGGTTCTGACCAGTCAAATTTCCCTAAGAGAAGATGTAAGTGTTAAAATGTGTATAGATTGTGTTGGTGTGTGTATGCTTTGTGAGTGGTGTAGTGTTAGGCTAGGGTACCGCGAGGGACGCCAAACTCCTCGTAGGTGCAGCTAGTCCGCACCCCCCTGCGGGTGTTGAAGAATTGTTGATTGAATGTCAGTTATAAGTATATTGTATTGTTAGAAGTTAAGTTAAGTAATATGTAATTGAAGGGCAGCAAACAAACAAAAATATTAAGAGGTGATTTCCAAAATGTGGAAATTGAGATTAAAAAAAAAGGAAAGGAATTTTGAAATCAAATTTTTTTAAATCTAAATTTGGGGGCTATGTAACATTTTGGAATAGCAAGTAAGAAAGGCACTATGTATAATATAATATAAATATGTAAGTAAATTCTAAATTTGGGGGCTATGTAACATTTTGGAATAGCAAGTAAGAAAGGCACTATGTATAATATAATATAAATATGTAAGTAAATTCAAACCATAAAAGAACCAAATTATGAAAAAAGAGAAAAATGTAAACATAACCTAAATTGGCAAAATCGTAACATTTAATCACAAGTTTAGAACAATAACCACTATAAAAAAAACAATATAATAGAAACAATTTAATGTGTAACAGTTTGAAAAGAACACTAAAACAATGTAAATAAAAGTTAAAGCCTTTAAGTGTTAAGAAAGTGAAACCAGTTTTAGATTACAAAAATGAACCAAGACGGGCTGGGTAACGTATTCAGTGAAGTGCGCGCGCATGGTGAAAAGAACAGCTGATAAATTTAAATTTAGTCGTGAGATATAATATTTAAATGCAGTTACCTGCAAAGAAATTATAATCTAGTTATTAAGAACATGAAATGTACCAAAGGCAGTGAATACAGCATCCGTAAAGCCGGCAACAACGATAAAAAAAAGGAAATAGCTGGTTTAGCCATTTTTAAATGCGTGGCTTAGCGTCGCTTCAGTTGTTCAAACCTACTCAAACAAGACAGACGTGTTTCAGAATTGGCCAATAAAATTTGAAGAATTTAAACCTAGTGCGGGAGTGTTAGTCTCGAATTCAATTAACACTACAAAATACTTTCAAGAAAATTAATTAAAACTATTTATTTAAAAAGATCTTATTAAATATTTTGATAAAGGCCGAAAAGTGGAATCTGCAACCTAAAACACTTAAGTATCTAGGCTAGATCCATTACTACATTTTGAAATTTTGCAATCAGACCCAGTGAATTTATTATAAAATCAAACTAGAAAAAACATTTAGAAAGAATATTAAGGGACAATTTTACCTAGAAATAAATTAATTTTGTAACATAGTTTAAAACATTTATAGCTTAGATTTTTTTTGTTCTTTTACTTTAGAGTGCCAAATAAGATTTCATTATTCAAAATTTAAAACCTACCAGATAACCCGAGATTAAGAGAGCTTGTGCTAAATAAAATTAAAATCAATTTAGGCTAAATTAAATAAAAATTGTTGCTGCCCAAAAGAGAAATACAATTTAGAGTAATAAGACTTATGATAATAGAGGGCACTTATAGTAAATTTGTAAAACTTTAAAAAAAGAAAAAATTGTAATTTATTACTAGAATTTATAATTGCTAAGAAATTGTTTTAAATGATACATTAAACTTGTTATTAAAAAAAGAAACCTCTAGAATATTTATTTATCTTAAAATAAAATATAAAATTTACTAACCTACCTTGATTGAAATTATTGAAAAATACATTTTAAAGAATTCATTCATATAATTACAATAAAAAGAAAAATTACAGTACATTTGGATGACCAAATCATCATCATCAGAGAGTCTTATAACAAAATTACAATCTAGAAAACAATAAGTTACAAACTAGAATGAGAGATTGGATTTAATGCTTTATATTTGATAATTAACTACAGGACACATATTATTTTGATTGATACATGCCACTCATCATATAGCAATGATCATGTATTTTATCAACCATTTGATATTTATTAATTGTTTTTATTTTAAATGAGCATGTTTGCTATTAATTGCTACCTCCTCAATTATTGTTCCACATCAAAGGAGTTTAGGTAGGAAATGAAATACCTTTGATCTGAAATGAGATGAAATTATTTGTCCCAAGCCCTAGGTTGCAAATTTTGTAGAAATTTCTTTACTGTCTATAAAGTTGATTTGTGTCTTAAATTTTATGGTGGTAGAAAAAGATAATTAAATTTATGAAAGTAAGTAATTGTCATTTAGACTCCATTATATTAAAAAAGCAATACATTTTTTGCAGGATGAAATTGAAGACTCATGCGAGACCATTCGAGGAGAAGAAGAATAATTAGCAGTGCTAATTTTCAAAATTATTTTAAAAATGTTACTTATTATTAAATATTGTTTGAATTGAGTTTTAAATATTGTAAATATTACAATTATACAAAACAAATTTTTAAAAATAAAGTAAGACACATCTTAATTCATTATGCTGTTAACACTGCCATTACAATAAATTTAGAATTATTTTTGTTTTGTAAAGTAATAATAAAATTGTGTACATTACTAATTTCATTTAATGATTTATGTATTTATTTTTACCTCTTTAAATTGAAAATTTCAGTGCAAAATAATTAGAGTTTGATATTTTGTCAAAACAAAAAAAAGTATTATACATTTATTACATTTACATATTGTTTCTTTTCACAGAGTTTTTTTACATATTTAACAAAACTCTGTGGAACATCCTTAAGGATATAGAACAACTTATTTTATAACACATTGAAAACTACAGACAAAAGCTCGATGGGCTAGGTTATATTTGAAATATCTATGTATTGCTTAAATTCATGACAAATGGGTAATTTCTTTAATCACAGCATTTTTTACTTTAACCCTTAGCACTCGACTGTCGGGGGAGCCCCGCCAAACGTATATTGCAGTTTACTCGTATGTCGGGGGTCACCCGACACGATTTTCAAATGCCTATAACTCGTCTGCGGCGAAGCTCACGACATTCAATCTTTTACCGTTTGGTGCTACACTCTATTGAAAATAATGTGAACTAAGTTGAAAATGCCTAAGAATATGTGAGTCATCACAAAATCTAGTTTGCCGCTATGTTGTAAGCTGCAAGTAGGTTACAGTTTGCCGGTTATTTGTTTACTCATAGTTTGCCATGGCTTCACGTGCAATTAGTGATTCTGAAATTCCAGATCTTTTACTTGATCCTGATTTATTAGAATGTAGTTCAGTTTCATAAACAAAATAACTAAACCAACAGGTATTTGTAAGTATAACCAGTTTATGGGTGGTATAGATTAGCTGTTCAATATAATGAACTAGTTTTATAAAACGAACAAATAAATGGTGGAGGACAATGTTTTTCTGGCTATTAGATGTAGCTGTAGTAAATAGTTTTACTATCTATAATAACAAAAAAAAGGAAATGAAAGAAAATCCTGTTAAAAAAAATAGTTTCGCCAAAACTTGGTGATATCAGGAATAACCCGTATAGTTAGAGGTCGTCAACTACTGACAAAGAAGAAAGACTGAATTGGAAATTACATTTAATCTTTTCCAATGATAAAAATATTTCTAAGGATTATGTAGTTTGCAGTAACAGGAAGATAAAAGGAGGTAGAAGGGAAACAGTTTTTCACTACAAAACATGCGGCAGAAAACCAGGACTTCATCCGGAAGACTGTTTTCAAAGATATCATACTCTGCAAAATTACAAATAAGATAATAAAATCATGTACATACAGTATTAGTGAATAAAAATAGCTTAGTTTACTAAAATCATGTAAGAGAAAACAAAGTTTTCCATAAACAATAATGCAACCTGCAGGTGAGGAATTTGTCCCAATTTAATTACAAGTGGGGAACCAAAGCATGTTACAAAAATCCGAGCGCTAAGGGTTAAATGACAGCTTACTGAATACAATTTTAATATAGTGATTACAGGATCTGTGATGAGTTAAAATGTGGCAATCTGTAATTTGTTTAGTTATTTTTTTTTGCCCTGGCGAAAAAACAAATCGTGGTTATCATTGCTATGTTCATAGTTAATAATATATTTAGACTCAAGAGCTTTTAAAATATTGAAGGTTAGCTCTAACATAAAAACATTAAAATAAAGAAGTTCAAAATAGGTTCAATGGAGAACCCCTGTAATCAATAAGTTTTAATTCTATTAAAATCATAACTACCTAATTGTATTTTAAGAGTACCATACAAAAAAAATTGAATTATTCTATTTGATGCATTATTATGTCAGTACAGTGAGTACACAATCCAGTCACTTATTCTGAAGAATTATCGCCAACAGACTGTTTGAAAATGAATTTATAGGATAAAAATTTAGCTATACTCGTAGATTTGTGAGAATGGAAAACAGAAATACATGAACTACCTAGCAAACAGATTTCTGTTTCACACAAACAAAATAATATAACCCATTTTCAGCTCAGAATTGAAAAAAGATTGATCCTTAAATTTCCTCGATTTCATAATAACAAAAAGCTCTATAAAAATACAGGTTAAATATCTATAGCACACCAATTATTACACATACAGTAAACTCCCAATTATCCATGGAATAGGGTGGCCCGGCAAAGACGGATAACCGAATTCCCCGGATAATCCGCTATGAACAAAGAATATGCAAAATGATCTATAATCCATTATTATACCATAAGTTACACAAATAATGCAATTATTAAATTAATGCATTAAACCCCAGTTAATACAATTAACAAATAATCTTCAGAGGACAAAATAAATACAGAAAATAATTTAAAATGTCGATGTATTTGACGGATTATAACAATTACATTTATATGTCTTAACTATTTACAATACGTACATAAGTATATGTCAAAAGTAAGTATGTATGTACATATGTAATTTCCTTTACACATAATACAAAAAAATCTGTCACTTTCGTCTTTTTTTGTGAGCTTTAATGTGTGATCTAAGTTTCTTGAGAACCATTTTGTTGCACAATGTCTACTTGTGTCACAAAGCCATAAAGATCGATAATGTATATGACAGACATGGATAATGCATATGTCACGTCCTAGACTATTTATAGCCGAGATTAGCTGACATTTGTTTACAATCTTATGATACACATTAGGTTTTCAGGCGCTCAAGCATTTTGTCACTGTCTCTTATATACAGTAGTCTGCTTGCCCCTTTTATTTCGCTGGCCCGCTTCGGGATGCTTCCCTTTCAATGTAAAAATTAGTACGTACATATTTACATATCTATTCCCCTCATCTTAACCTCTATTAAGCCTTATATGTATTTATGTCGTAATTCACCGTTTGGAAATTTAAACACATGAATCTGATTGGAATATAAATTGGATATTTGTAAAACAATGGCAGATCCCGGATAATCCGCAAACTGGTTAATCCGCCCACGGATAATCGGGAGTTTACTGTACTTTTATTTACAACATTTCAAACCACTTCTAAGTAAATATAATGCTGAACATGTTACATACAAACTAATAGGCTGAAAGAAGTAACAATGTCTACTGAAATCAAAATAATCAAAAATCTAGCACACAGAAATGGATAGAGTATCACAATAATTGAGAACCTATAGAAGAAGCAAGTAAAAACAACATAACCGGGGAAAATGTTATTACACTCACATAAACATAACCTCAAATAAGATAACTTAAAAATTTCAAGGAAACAAGGGACATTATAGCGTTTACAAAATACAAATAAAAAAAAATAATAATAAACTCAAGGAGAAAAATATATACAAATCAAACTGAAGAGTCTGTAACAAAATCTACATGTTGCAAACAGACTAAAGCTTTCAACAGTGATTCAAAGAACATATACACTCTATTAAATATGACATACCTCATCTTTTGATAACCATATGACAGAAACAGGCGACACACAGACAACAATCATAGCCTAAAGATATAAATAAAAAAAGTACCACATCTAAATACAATAGAGTAATATGAAATTTACAAACACATAAAACACATTATTTGAACAAATCTAATAAAATTATTATACATTTTTTCAGCATATAGGAATCCTTTGTTAATACTACTAATGTCTAACTCAACAATGCTTCACAGCGGCCAACCTAGACAATGATCAAGATTGCTTATATAAAAGGAAAGTCACCTGTATAATTCAGGAAATGGTTGGTTAAAATATAAAATAAAAGAAAACTATTTCCTAAGTAACCTTCTTTATTGCTTAGGCATAAAAGCTTAATTTCATAGAACCAAATTCTTTGAAGATTCCTTATATTTCAGCAATGATTCTTCATTTTCTCCTGAAAAAAATCATCAAGTTAGTGGAAACATAAATTTTTTAAAATACTTAAATATTTTCAGAAAATTTTAATAAAAAATTTCTTGTAGAATTTTTAAGATAGGACAAGTTAAAAAGGTACCTTCTTCAGTAGTAATTTAAAAATTGTCTTTTATTTATTTAGTTAATTAGAGCTTGGCTAGTGAGAACTATTCACAAAGGTAAAAGTCAAAATAGTAAACTTAAAATCTCACAAAAAACACACACACAACAAACTAGTTTCAGCGACAAAGTTGCCTTCCTCAGTGCTTGGCTTGGCTAGTAGTAGGAAGGCGACTTTGTCGCCGAGACTAGTTTGATGTGTGTGTGTTTATTAAAAACTAATTTTTTGTGAGATTTTGAGTTCACTATTTTGACTTTTACCTTTGTGAATTGTCTTTTACTTATTTATGAAATTACTCATTATAAAGTAATTAATTGTTACACACATATACACACACACACACACACACACACACATACACACACACGCACACGCGTACAGCCCAATACATACATAATTGTGGATATAAATTAATTATATATAGAAACCTAATTTTATTTATTATTAACTAAAATTTATATTTTATAACAATCAGAGAACATGTAATACAAGAAACAGAAAATATCTGACTTCATTAGAATATTTTCAAACATATCTTGCTTTTAAAATGTATCTTTTAACTAAATAAGATCCATTTTATTTATAAGATTTTACTATTTTGTTGTACACAAAATCTATCCTTTCATTCATCCACATATGCAGAAACCTAGTAACATAAGGTCTGGCGAACTGGCTGGTAAACTTATGATTTAAATAGGTGGTAACAATATTGAATAAATGTAGGATTGTGTCATCGTGTTGGAAGTGCATCCAATGTCATGTTACGAGAGGAACTTCCAACACTATTGGAAATTCTTCTAGATACTGTAAGTATAGCTGATGTTTTTAGTGTTTTTTCAAAATTAAACAATTCATGCATTTAAAATCCAACTAATTGATGATAAATAAGTCTATACCACACGCTCTATTACAACTCTGTTCAAAGTAACTTTTGACTATTTCATGAGGGTTCACTTCTGCTCATATGGTGGTTTTGTAAATTATTAATGATATCACGAGTAAACTGAATCTCATTATAAATAAAATGTGTTTAAAGAGTAATGTTGAGTATTTATCCAATTGCAAAGCTCCAAACGACAAGCAGGGTCTAAAGTTTGTAGTATGGATAAAGTTCAACAACTTAAAGCAACTGTGGCGTAAATGTTTATATTAATTAAAACAACCTCTCACCACAAATTCAACTAATTTTATTTTAACCTTATGTACATTTCGTCTACAAAGTAATCATCTTCAGAGGTATTTTTACAAATAACTAACTTACAGCTAAACCTATGCGTATTTATAAGCAACGGGAACTCCTTGGCCACGCCCCCTACAATATCCGACCAATCATGTTACGAGTAACAACTAGGTCTGGTCTAACAGAATGAGTTACCGTTACATTATTTTTGAATTTTACAGTAATTATTAAATTTACACATTTAACAATTAAAACTATAACTATCTCTTAACTAATAGATACAATTGGGAATTCGGGATAGGCCCTTTGTCAGAATTTAATAATTTATTAGTTTCATATTTATTAATAAACATACTTTCGAAACTATTTAACATATTTTTTGATTTAACATTTTTAATTAATTTAAGGTTATTTATATCTAAGTTATGATTAGTTTCTAAGATATGTTCAGCTGCACTTGATTTCTCTGGCCTTTGAAATTTTATATGACTAATGTGTTCTTTGAATCTAGTGGAAATTTTTCGTTTAGTTTGACCAATATAAATCTTTTCACATGAATTACAAGTTACTTTATAAATCCCTGACTTATCCAATGTTTCTATTTTATCTTTTGGGTTACCTAAGTGATTTTTAAGGCTATTTTGGCTCTTATATGCTACTTTAAAATTTACTTCTTTAAAAACTTTTTCTAGGCCTTTTGTTAAATTTTTATCAAAAGGTAAACTAATATATTTATTTTTAACAGTTTCTCTCTCTGGTATTAAGGTAGTGGAATCTTTTCTTAACTTATTCAAACTCTGTTTTCTTAATATATTATTAATAATTTTAGGATCATATCCATTAAATTTGGCTATTTCTTTAATTCTAGCAAGTTCAATTTCAAATCTATTTTTATTTAAAGGTGTTTCAATTAATCTATTAATCATACTATTAAATACTGCAAGTTTATGTGACATACAATGGTTCGAATCTACGGGGATATACCTATTATTATTCGTAATTTTGCGATATATATCAAACTCTATTTCATTATTGTTCCGTATACATACTTACTTCTTACTTCTTAGTACGGGCGTCCAGCATCAATCATAGCCGATGGCGCGGTGTCCAATGTACGCGGCACAAGCAAGCTGCTAGTGTTCCGTATACATAAAATATCAAGAAACGGTAAACTATTATTCTTCTCTAACTCATAAGTAAATTTAATGTTTCTATGGTGTTTGTTAATATCTGATAAAAAATTGTTAATATTACATTCTTTAAGATTAAAAATTGCAAAAATGTCATCTACATACCTAACCCATACCTTTGGAAAATACGAGAGTTTATTTTTTTAATCTTTTTCAAAATTGTTCATAAAAAGTTCAGCTATAAAAGGTGATAAGCTATTACCCATAGCTGTACCATCTTTTTGCTCATAAAATTCATTATTAAATGAAAAATAATTTTGTTTCATACAACACCTAGCTAAATTAACATATTTGTTTGGTAACAATAATTTCGGAGGACCAATAATTATTATAATTATATAAACTAATAGTTTGTACTTACGTGCACCGTGGAATACACACTTATCACACTCGCATATTAAATAAGCGATTTCTGGCCAGAAAACTTGTTCGTATTCCACGCACTGGTCACATTCGGCATAAAAATTAATAAAATAGGTACATTCACGTATTCTAGTACCTAAGGTACGGAGATTGGAAAGTATAATAGTATACTAGAAAGTAGGGGTATCTGTCTACACTCCCGAAAGGTCTAACCTGCTCTGCCGATCCAAACTGCAGAAGAAACCTTATCACGGGTGAGCTTTGTCTGACTTTGGCGGCGGGTTTAAAATAAAAGAAATGAGTCTATATTAATTTTAAATACGTAACATACCGGGGGCCTTGAATCCTTCTAGGATTCAAAGAGAACTAACACAAATATAATATCTTGAGAGTTTATAAAAATAAAAAGTTCATAAAGGAAAATAAAAATATCTCTTTTACACAAATTGAGTGCACTATGGCGCAAGTTCATTATGAGCGTAGAGGTAGAGGGAAAACCTTGTGAGCAGGTCTTGTCAAGGTTCCCTGCTTTGTCTTCAAATGAACCACTCTTACTACACCATCCTTTCCTGGAGAAACACTACTTATCCTAGCCAGAGGCCATGCAAGAGGTGGTGCAGGTTGATGCACTAACATTGGTCGCCGACGCGCAGGTTGACAGTTGGCACGTTCCACTTCCCCCGTTGCTGAAGAGTATGGATATATTCTAGATGCCATCTCTTCCAAATACGCTGGTGAAAGGCCTTAATTAGCTGCCAGTGCTTGAGTCGGTTGGCAGGAACGTTGAAAAGATCCTCTTCCGGAACTGAAACCAATGAAGATCCTATTAAGAAGTGACCCGGGGTGAGTGCATTGAGGTCTGAGGCGTCGTTTGACAGAGGTGTGAGAGGTCTCGAATTCAAAATAGCCTCTACTTGAGTTGTGAGAGTGGAAAATTCACATAGAGTTAAAATATGTTCACCGATAACACGTCGGAGGTGATGTTTTGCACTCTTGATTGCTGCTTCCCAAAGACCACCATGATGAGGAGCTGCAGGCGGGTTGAAATGAAAGTTGATATTGTGTTGTGATGAGAATTCAGCAAGAGGGGTTCGGCCTGAAGAGATGATGAGATTTTGTAAAGCATTATTCGCTCCAACGAAATTCGTTCCACAGTCAGAATAAATATTTGTGCAAAGACCACGTCTACACACAAATCGGGTGAGAGCGGCAATAAACCCATCTGTCGACAGGTCCGATACTACTTCAATGTGTACAGCCTTTGTCACAAGGCAAACAAAGATACAAATATATGCTTTGGTCAAGCGAATCGAGCGCAAATTGTGCATTTTGATGTTAAAAGGACCTCTGTAGTCAATTCCGGTGTTGAGAAACGGACGAGAAGGAGTTAATCTTGCTTTTGGTAAATCACCCATGAGCGGAGATTTATTGTGAGGCTTGTGTCGAAAACATACAACACATTGAAAAATGCGAGAGCGTATTACACTTCAGGCCGAGAGTATCCACACATCCTGTGCAAGAAGTGATTGAGTCAATTGAGCGCCCGAGTGTAAGTATTTTCGATGATAAAAATCAATAAGAAGGTTGACGACATGATGTAGTTTGGGCAAAATCACAGGATGTTGCACATCCGTAGGAAGTTTTAAAGCGTTGAGACGTCCTCCCACTCGTAGGATATCATCCTTGTCGAGAAAAGGAGAGAGTCGGCGGAGTTGTGACGAGGCAGGTGTAGTTGGATCCTTCTTCATGGCAACGATGTAGTCTCTGAACGCTGATTCTTGAACCATCTTGAAAATTGCCAGTCTTGACGCTCTCATTTCCAGAGTGTTGAGAGGACCATCGAGCTTTCTTGAATGACGAGCGTTATGAGTAAAACGCAAAATATAAGCCATCACACGCTGGAGTCGGCTAAAGTGAGAAAATTGAGTGAGGAGCTCCCATTCATGAGGAGCAGTTGATATGAGAGATATAGGTGAAATGGGTTTCTCTTCTCCTGTGTCAGTAAGTTTTGCAGGCATAAAATGAGATACAGGCCAGTTATCATTAGATTTTTGTAGCCAAAAGGGGCCGTACCACCATAATGAGTGCTGTGGTAAATCTTTAGGAAGTAACCCACGCGACGCGCAATCAGCAGGATTATCTTCACTCGCTACGTGTCTCCAGTAATGAGAAGGCACTAATTCTTGTATCTGGGCTACCCGGTTGGCAACAAACGTCTTCAATCGATGAAGAGGTGTTTGTAACCATGTCAGTGTTACTGTCGAATCACACCATAGAAATACAGAAGAAAATTCCACCCTTTTTTCAAAAAGAGAGATAACATATCCCACTAGTTGGGCGAGTAAATGAGCTGCATTTAGCTCTAATCGAGGTACCGTGAGCCTTTTCAGAGGGGCTACCCGAGTTTTTGATATTACTTGCCGAATTAACACAGAGTCGTTGCTAAGTTGGCATCTCAAGTAAACGACGGCGGCATAACCGTTCTCAGAAGCATCTAAGAAACCGTGGAACTCAAAGTTTCTCGAGTGTGTTATTCGTAATGCACGAGGAATTACAATTTCTCGTAGAGTATTAGCCAAGTCTGTAAAGGTTTGCCATAATTTCAATTGTTCAGATGGAAGTGGTTCATCCCAGCTCAATCCTTTGATCCAGAGTAGTTGCATAAAACGTTTGGCCCACATTACAATGGGTGAGAGAAAGCCACAAGGGTCGTAAATCTGGGCAATGATACCGAGAATTTGACGTTTAGTCCTGGAATTGTGAGGAAAATTCAAATTATAGGTAAACGTATCGGTAGAGAGTGACCAGTGAAGACCTAATATAGTGAAATGTGGTTGTTTACTGCCTTGAAGGAATACAGGGGTCTCTAAATGAGCATCAGGAAGATCTTGCAGCAGTTGACTGGAGTTAGATGTCCATTTGCGTAGTTCAAAGCCTCTGCGAGCCAGGAGCGAGATGAGTTGCTTACGGAGGCTCAAAGCCTTTTCTTCAGAGTCAGCTCCAGAGATGATGTCCTCTACGAACGTCTGCATGCGTAGAATATTTGCAGCTTCAGGATAGGAGTCACCTTCGTCTGCAGCGAGCTGATGTAAGGTTCTAATGGCAAGATACGGTGAACAATTCACTCCGTAAGTCACTGTCGTGAGCTTGTAGATTAAAGAGGGCTGATCTGGACTTTCACGCCATAAGATCATCTGATAGCACTGGTCATCAGGGTGCATTTTTACCTGTCTATACATTTGATGAATGTCACAAGAAAAAACAACGTTATGAATCCGAAAATTTAGTAATAAATCACAAATATTCGTTTGCATCTTTTTGCCTGTTAATAAAATATTATTAAGAGAAATACCATTAGAGGTTTCAGAACTAGCATCAAATACAGTACGTAAACAAGTTGTGCTGCTAGACTCCTTTAAAACACCATGGTGAGGAAGGAAGTAATGAGGTACAGTTAGATCAGTATTATGAGCGTATATCATGTGACCAGAGGCTAAGTAGTCAGACATAAAATCAGTATATAGGGATTTAAATTGAGGTTGAGCACTAAATTCCTTCTCTAGAGAGTGCAGTCTTTTTTCTGCATTTAAACAAGATTGACCCAGAGGAGGATGTTCAGTCTTGAATGGTAGTCGGACGCAATATCGGCCAGATTGGTCCCGAGTATGAGTGGCGAGAAAGTGATCTTCACATAATGTATCTTCTTGAGAAAGCTTAGACACAGCAGGGGGTTCTTCCTGTTGCCAAAACCTTTGTAGTGAGTCGTGAAGGTCAATGTCGTTGACAACTAGAAGTGTAGTTGATAATTGAGAGCTGGAGTTACTATGAAGTTCACTGCCAGATAGACATGGTGCATTACCCATTACTAAAAAGCCAAAGTGTGTGCCTATTAGCCTGGGTAAACCAGGTCCGAGGTTATAAGATTCTTGAGTAAGTATGAGTGGAAATAAAGGACCACCAAGAAGAACGTCTATGCCTCCTGGCAAGTGAAACGTAGGGTCTGCTAAAACATAAGGACGACCCTTGGAAAGAACTTCAGAGTCTACTTGTGTGCTTGGTAGGTTAACACATATTTTTCCAATATTAAAAATCTTTCATTAATTGAAATAACCTTGCCCCCAAGAGTTTCAACAGCAACTGAGGTGAGACCTTTTGAGCGTAAGGGTATCTGAGACAATTCTACCACACTATGAGTGGTCTTAGTACGAGGAGCACACAATAATTGAGCAGCACGTTCGGTGAGAAAACAAGATTGACTGCCAGAGTCAACAAGAGCACGAAATACATGAGTAATACCATTAGACGAGGTAAGCTTAACAAGTAGAGTGCCTAAGAGAACAGTATTAGAGATTTGAGACTTATTCTGCTTTTCTTGACAGGTCATAGTGATTGGAGAAGGGGTTATTTCCTGTTGAAGTGTCGGAGAGTCTTGACGAGAAGTTTGAGGTGTGGTTCGTTGCATCGTAGAGTGATTTTCAAAATGTAATAATGTATGATGATTTTTGTGGCATTTGTAGCAACTAAACTTTGACCTACAGTCCTTAAGATGGTGAGTACCTAAGCATGAGGTACAACGCCCTTTTTCCTTTACAATTTGGAGACGGGATTTGGCGTCCTGACTCTTGAAGTCCGGACACGAATATACCTTATGGTCAATTTTATTGCATATAAAGCATGGATGAGGTTTAACTTTAATGGAGGAGCCTTCTCCATAATTGTAGGACATCAGTGTTACTTTTTGTTTAAAGTATTTATTTTGGGAACCAGAGGGGGTGCGTGATCCAGACGAGGAGGGTTTCGAGGTGATAGGAGAATGAAGATTGGCATCTTCAACTTCATTACATTCTTTATTTAAAAACTTAATAATTTCCGCTGCATCAGGCATTGTAGTGGAGTCAACTCTCTCTTGAGTAACATTTGATGAACGGAAGTTTTCAAAACGGTTCCTAAGTTCACTATCCATTTTTCGTAAAAGCATAGCAGATAACAAAGGACTTTTACTAGTGATATCGATGTCAAGACCTTTAAGAGCTTGTATATTTTCTGAGTATAAATTTACAAAATTTCTCATTTGTTTAGGCGTTTTGTTTACAGAGGGCAAATCTAAAATTTGATTGAGGTGTAAAGTAACTAACCGCCTCGGCGAGTGATATCTTTCTTTTAATAAGTCATAGGCCACTTTATAGTTAGCGTCAGAAATAGGGAGAGATTTAATTAAATTTAGCGGTTCTCCTGAGATAACGCTCAATAAATATTGAAGTTTAGAAACTGCTGGTAACGATGCATTTTCATGAATGCTAGCGTTAAATATATTAATGAATGACATCCATTCGAGAAATTCACCATCGAAATGCTTGAGTTCAAGCTTAAGCAGTCGTATATGTAACTGAGGAGTAACTATTTCACATTTAGGCCTTGTTGATGACATCTTACTTTCTATCGAATATACGGTAGAATTAATATAATCGACTAACTCGTTGATGCTGTTAAGAGGAGCGTAGCTGGGTTGAAAATTCGGGTTAGCCTGTATTTCTAGTTCAATGTCTAAAATATCAGAAAATTCTTCATGAAGCCTATTTATAGATTTAGCGCGCACCAACAATTTTTGCAGGATTGACTTATCAGATGTTTTTTTTGTTAGATCAAAAATCTCTTGAATTTGACTAAATATATTGTCTTTCTTTGATTTAATAACTGCCAAAGATTTTGCCATGATTAAATGATGGTTTTATAGTAGAAGATGAGATAACTGCTTTAATTTTTAAATTACAAAATGTTTTAAAGAGATTAGGCCTATGAGCGTATATGTTTAACGGAGAGATAAATAAGCCTAAGTAAACAACAAATCGACGTAGGCTGAAGGAGAGATAACCTTCTATAAACAACTGAAATCACTTTTCATAAACTTTTACAATTAATTTAAACCAACACATTAATGCACGCCAAAGCCAAACAAAGATAAGAGAGGATCAGCTGTTTCATATACTGCGACATGAAACTAGTTTTCCAGTGTTTGCATGCACAGACAAAGTTTGAAAAAACTTGTAGAAATTGTAGAATGAACACATATAATGAATTGTATTTTATTTTATTTTATATATAGGTCTTAAGGCTCAAGATCCGGCCCGGCTGGACCAAATTTGTTTGGTAACAATAATTTCGGAGGACCAATAATTATTATAATTATATAAACTAATAGTTTGTACTTACGTGCACCGTGGAATACACACTTATCACACTCGCGTATTAAATAAGCGATTTCTGGCCAGAAAACTTGTTCGTATTCCACGCACTGGTCACAATCGGTATAAAAATTAATAAAATAGTTACATTCACGTATTCTAGTACCTAAGGTACGGAGATTGGAAAGTATAATAGTATACTAGAAAGTAGGGGTATCTGTCTACACTCCCGAAAGGTCTAACCTGCTCTGCCGGTCCAAACTGCAGAAGAAACCTTATCACGGGTGAGCTTTGTCTGACTTTGGCGGCGGGTTTAAAATAAAAGAAATGAGTTGTAAAGTATCTATAAAACACAATACAATGTACTTTTATTTTATTAAATGAAAATATATTATTTCTATTTAATAACCAAAGAAAAAAAACTACTCAAGAATAATTCATTAACATTTATTATTACAATTTCATCTCAACATTAAACAATACACAAAACAAAATTTTACAACTTAACAATTTTTAACATAATATACTAACTCTTATTTTCTTTTAATTTTTTAGTTACAACATTTTAATACCCTTGGCTAGTTTAAGATCTCTTGATATCTCGGGGTTTATCGCATGGGCTATATTTTTAGAAATTCTTAGGTTAATTAAATAAATTTTGAACAAACAATATTAAATTTTGAAAATGCAAAAAGGCCAAACTATTTGAACTGGATTACTTCGAACTATTAATTAACTATAAGATATCCTAATATACAAATTTAACTTCTCTACTATCTTAAAAGTCCACTAAAGTTATTTTTATAGCGCTATTTCTCAACTTAATAAATATCAAAATTTTGCTGGTCGCTTACGTAAATTCCCGTTCTCTCCAATTAAACAATTCACACACTTAAATCCGTTTTAGTTCTTTTAAATTATATTTTCACTGTATTAACTCTTTCAATTTTCTTATTCCTGTTTAATCTGGCCAAGTTTACTCACAAAACTGTATAATTTAGACGAACTCTTTCCAAAAAAATAGAATTTTGACTGCTCCTGGCAGGTCCCATCTTGTAAGCGTCACCCACGCCATCCAACTAAACTCTAACTACGCGTCCTTAGCTTTTCTTAAATTGTTTAAAATATGGCCGCCTTTCTTCTCCAAAAAAAACACATGTTGCCTGTAATCTAGTTTGTTTTCTTTTTCTTCAATAGAATCGATTGTCACACTGACCTACATCTGTTTTACAGCTGACATACCACAAGTTTGTTTAGAATGGCCTTTTAACTTGGTTGAAACCTGATTGAAACTTACTGTTTCAATTTCCTATCGTCAACAAACCTTCCAGTGTTTATTTTATTAATATTATTAGTGTGTGAAGTGTCTTTGTGTTTTACTTTTGAAATAGTTCTGAATTGTGTGTGTTTTGAGTGGATTCATAAACATAACCTTACATTGTTTACAATCGTTTTTTCACTTTTTCCTTCAAGTAATTACTTAGGCCCTATTTTACTACAGTTTACAAATTTGTTTACACATAACTATTATTAGATTTTCTTATTTTAATTTATGTGTTAGGTTATTTGATATAACAAATTTCCTAATACATTTCCAGTTCAAAAATCTTGTTTATAATTCTATGCTTTTACCAGAATTTAGTTTCAATTTTAACCTAACCAATCTTTTAATGAATTTTTGTTTAAATTTTGTGTGAGTTATTTCTAATATATTCCTCCAATTCTTAAATAATATTATATAGCCCATTCTATAAATGTTACAATGTCCCCTAATTTAATTTAAACAAAAAAAATAATCCTAATATCTACATTACACAATTTTTTTACATTTTACAAGCTTGCTTAAATATACATTTTTTTTTTTTTTTTTTTTAAATTAAATTTAAATTTACATTTATTTCCTACTTGTACATTTTATTTAATAACTACCTGAACACATTTTTATTGAGTACGTTATACCTTAACACTTTGGCTGACTTATTGTCCATTGTCTTTACCACTTTTATAATTGTCCACTTAAAAGTCATTTATACCTTCATCTGTCCACTTTCGTCCATTTATACTTAATTCTATAATACAATTTTATCTTAATTCTTTACCAATCAAATACTGAGCTGAAAACTTCAAGCTACTTGTCTTACATGGTTTATACTAGTTTAAAACTCGCATAATACTATTTCATTAATTTTATATGTTGTTATTTATTATTCTATTTACTATCTCTTTTTTTCGCATCCTCCCAACTATTCATCATAAATTTTTTTTCAATTAAAATTAATTTGTCTTAACCTTGCCTCAACCTCACTTCAGTTATAAATCTATCAACTCTATCTGAACACAACTATATTAAATTTAACCCCAATTTCATATTACTATTATTTTATTATTATTATTATTATTATTTTTTTTTTTTTAACTCTTTATTATACTATATACTTTGTTACATATATATATGACGGTAATTCACCTTACCTCCACTTATTAACGTAGACATTTATTTTATTTTAACATATTTTCGACGACATCAACATCATTAACACCCTTATTCACGTAGACCTTTATTTTATTTCACATATTATCGACGTTATTTATATATTTCATTTTATTTTCAAATTCCCCTTTTTCCAAATTATATTTCCCCTTTTTATATTGTTATGCTCATCCAGTTCAATTATTTTCTTATATCATATCAGTTATTTTGTATGAAGTTTAACATCTAATATTTTTAAAGGTTGCAATTTCATATCCTCTATTTGATCATATCTATAGTTCCTTCGATTACACTATCCCTATATCAACGAATATAAATTTTGTTTTAATACTTATATATATCAACGCAGATTCTCCCTTACAATACGACGAAGTTTAAATACACAATTACCATATTTTTATTACAACGATGCTTTAATATTTATTATCATAGATTCATATTTCTTTTATAATATATAATATATACGACGAAGTTCCATTATTTATCAACGCAGATTCTTCCTTACAATACGACGAAGTTTAAATATACATAATTTTATCTTTATCCGACGAAGTTTCTAATAAATTATCATAGATATAGTTACCATCCCTTAAAACTTATCTCCTGCTAACGTTTTCTTATACACATAATCACCTAGAGTTTATTCATATTGCTTCCTTTACCTATATTTAATATCTCCCTTCCTATTTTATTTAAATTTATATATTTTTTCTTTCTTTATTTTTTTTTCAAGTGTTTGTTTAATTATTAAGTCATTTCTGGTCCATTGTCATTTCCGGTTTATTTGTTATCTATCCCTCCTACATTCGCTTCCTTCTCCTAATACTTTTATATCCTGAGTCATTCCTGTTGTTTCCATCTTATTATCCTTTGTTATTTTCCTTTCTCTCGACTTCTCCTTGATACCTGTCATTTTACTGCCTGTGTCTATTAATGCCTGTAAACTTGTTTCCTCTATTTAATTTCTATTCCTGGGTTTCCTATGGTCTTAGTTTTCCGATTGACTGTGGGCACCATGCTCTTTTCTTGTCCCCACGCCTGTCCTTGCCTTAACACCATTTACATCTCCATTGTATCTCCCATCTGCTTCATAAGTTCTATTTTCTGTGTTACTCTCATATTTAAATTCCATTTCCCATTTTCCAAACTTGAGTTGTGCCTCCACATCCATTAACATATCCGTACCTATGATCATTTCTCTCAACAAGCTTTGTACCACTATGCATTGAAACGGATATTTAACTCCTTCCATTTCTCCTATTACCATTTTCATTTTATTAATCTGTTCAGTCTTCCTTTTAGTTGCGGTTTGAATTGTTATATTTTTTATTGGCAGTACCTCCATCTTTCCTACTTCATTTCTTAATTTTAACTCTCCTAACTCTTCTGTGTTTTTCTTTGTTACATTTTCTACTTTCTCTACCTCTTTTTTATTAATTTCTACCACATCAGCTATTATTTCTTTTGTTTCCTCTAAATTCTCCTTAATCTTCTCCTCTAAGTCTCTTCTCATAACTCCTACTACATCATTATTCTCTGTTCTCAACTGTTCCCTCATATCCTCTATCATTCTCCTATTTTCTTCCTTTAGGCTTTCGAATTTCTTATCCAACCTATTCATTTCCAACCTACTTGAGGCAAATCCTCTGTTCATCTCTTCTCTCATCTCCTTATTTTCCTCCTTTATCTCTCCTTTTACTTCGTTTATATTCTCCTTTAATTCCTTTTTTAATTCGTCCATCTTATCTAATTGTCTATTCATATTCTCACTCATTTCTTTCATCTCCTCTTTTCCTTTTCGGCTCATTTCCATGAGAGATCTCATCATCTCCCTCAAATCTTCATTCTCATCATTTCCCCATTTTTTTTGTTGGGTTTGCATAGGTAGTAGTCCCCTAGCTTCTTCTACCTCAATGTTTCCTATTGGCATATCTGTGCCTTCCATTTTTATTTCTTTCATTTCCAAAATTGTCCCTTTTTCCTAGTCCCCTACAACTACCAGTTCGCCTATAATATTTTCTTCTTTTTTTCCGTAAGTAACTTATTATACAAACATAAACAATTTTTTATATATACTATAAACCTAGCCTTGATTCTATTCAACTCAGTGTTTAATTTTACAAAATTTTGTCTAAATCTATTTCCAGTTCAAATGGTTTTCATATAAAAAGTTCTAAATTAATTTTGATTCAAAATCCCTCTAAATAAATTTTTTTTCTTATTATAAGATATTTTATTTCTTATTAAAAACACAAACTCCTGAATAATTTATTCTTTATTATTATTTTTCTAATAATCGTACCCCACGTTGGTGTGCCAAATGTAAAGTATCTATAAAACACAATACAATGTACTTTTATTTTATTAAATGAAAATATATTATTTCTATTTAATAACCAAAGAAAAAAAACTACTCAAGAATAATTCATTAACATTTATTATTACAATTTCATCTCAACATTAAACAATACACAAAACAAAATTTTACAACTTAACAATTTTTAACATAATATACTAACTCTTATTTTCTTTTAATTTTTTAGTTACAACATTTTAATACCCTTGGCTAGTTTAAGATCTCTTGATATCTCGGGGTTTATCGCATGGGCTATATTTTTAGAAATTCTTAGGTTAATTAAATAAATTTTGAACAA
This sequence comes from Prosapia bicincta, assembly GCA_036971475.1. NCBI lineage: Eukaryota > Metazoa > Arthropoda > Insecta > Hemiptera > Cercopidae > Prosapia > Prosapia bicincta. Next base: position 232,621,126 of record JBAIZL010000005.1, on the reverse strand, counting down.
ACAATATTAAATTTTGAAAATGCAAAAAGGCCAAACTATTTGAACTGGATTACTTCGAACTATTAATTAACTATAAGATATCCTAATATACAAATTTAACTTCTCTACTATCTTAAAAGTCCACTAAAGTTATTTTTATAGCGCTATTTCTCAACTTAATAAATATCAAAATTTTGCTGGTCGCTTACGTAAATTCCCGTTCTCTCCAATTAAACAATTCACACACTTAAATCCGTTTTAGTTCTTTTAAATTATATTTTCACTGTATTAACTCTTTCAATTTTCTTATTCCTGTTTAATCTGGCCAAGTTTACTCACAAAACTGTATAATTTAGACGAACTCTTTCCAAAAAAATAGAATTTTGACTGCTCCTGGCAGGTCCCATCTTGTAAGCGTCACCCACGCCATCCAACTAAACTCTAACTACGCGTCCTTAGCTTTTCTTAAATTGTTTAAAATATGGCCGCCTTTCTTCTCCAAAAAAAACACATGTTGCCTGTAATCTAGTTTGTTTTCTTTTTCTTCAATAGAATCGATTGTCACACTGACCTACATCTGTTTTACAGCTGACATACCACAAGTTTGTTTAGAATGGCCTTTTAACTTGGTTGAAACCTGATTGAAACTTACTGTTTCAATTTCCTATCGTCAACAAACCTTCCAGTGTTTATTTTATTAATATTATTAGTGTGTGAAGTGTCTTTGTGTTTTACTTTTGAAATAGTTCTGAATTGTGTGTGTTTTGAGTGGATTCATAAACATAACCTTACATTGTTTACAATCGTTTTTTCACTTTTTCCTTCAAGTAATTACTTAGGCCCTATTTTACTACAGTTTACAAATTTGTTTACACATAACTATTATTAGATTTTCTTATTTTAATTTATGTGTTAGGTTATTTGATATAACAAATTTCCTAATACATTTCCAGTTCAAAAATCTTGTTTATAATTCTATGCTTTTACCAGAATTTAGTTTCAATTTTAACCTAACCAATCTTTTAATGAATTTTTGTTTAAATTTTGTGTGAGTTATTTCTAATATATTCCTCCAATTCTTAAATAATATTATATAGCCCATTCTATAAATGTTACAGAGTCTATATTAATTTTAAATACGTAACAATATTGGTTTACTTTATCATTCTCAATTTTATTTTCAATTAAAAATTCTTCCAACAAAATTAAAGTTTCATTCAACGGTATACTAGGAAATAAAGAACAAACATCAAATGATACCAAAATCTCATCATTTGTTAATTTTATATTTTGTATTTTCGCTATAAATTCTTTCGTATTTTTTACTGATCATGAATTTGTATTAAATTTTAACTTTCCAAAAGTTTAACAAATTATTTACCCTATCTACATAATCATTTTTACTTAATATTACAATTATATTACTCTTATCTGCTTTTAAATATTAACAATCTTGTGCTCTTAAACTTTTTACAATCTTCAACTCCTGGTTAATCCTATAAGTACAATAACTTTTGGAAAGTTAAAATTTAATACAAATTCATGCTCAGTAAAAAATACGAGAGAATTTATAGCGAAAATACAAAATATAAAATTAACAAATGATGAGATTTTGGTATCATTTGATGTTTGTTCTTTATTTCCTAGTATACCGTTGAACGAAACTTTAATTTTGTTGGAAGAATTTTTAATTGAAAATAAAATTGAGAATGATGAAGTAAACCAATATGTTAATTTAGCTAGGTGTTGTATGAAACAAAATTATTTTTCATTTAATAATGAATTTTATGAGCAAAAAGATGGTACAGCTATGGGTAATAGCTTATCACCTTTTATAGCTGAACTTTTTATGAACAATTTTGAAAAAGAATTAAAAAATAAACTCTCGTATTTTCCAAAGGTATGGGTTAGGTATGTAGATGACATTTTTGCAATTTTTAATCTTAAAGAATGTAATATTAACAATTTTTTATCAGATATTAAGAAACACCATAGAAACATTAAATTTACTTATGAGTTAGAGAAGAATAATAGTTTACCGTTTCTTGATATTTTATGTATACGGAACACTGGCAGCTTGCTTGTGCCGCGTACATTGGACACCGGGCCATCGGCTATGATTGATGCTGGACGCCCCGTACTAAGAAGTAAGAAGTAAGTATGTATACGGAACAATAATGAAATAGAGTTTGATATATATCGCAAAATTACGAATAATAATAGGTATATCCCCATAGATTCGAACCATTGTATGTCACATAAACTTGCAGTATTTAATAGTATGATTAATAGATTAATTGAAACACCTTTAAATAAAAATAGATTTGAAATTGAACTTGCTAGAATTAAAGAAATAGCCAAATTTAATGGATATGATCCTAAAATTATTAATAATATATTAAGAAAACAGAGTTTGAATAAATTAAGAAAAGATTCCACTACCTTAATACCAGAGAGAGAAACTGTTAAAAATAAATATATTAGTTTACCCTTTGATAAAAATTTAACAAAAGGCCAAGAAAAAGTTTTTAAAGAAGTAAATTTTAAAGTAGCATATAAGAGCCAAAATAGCCTTAAAAATCACTTAGGTAACCCAAAAGATAAAATAGAAACATTGGATAAGTCAGGGATTTATAAAGTAACTTGTAATTCATGTGAAAAGATTTATATTGGTCAAACTAAATGAAAAATTTCCACTAGATTCAAAGAACACATTAGTCATATAAAATTTCAAAGGCCAGAGAAATCAAGTGTAGCTGAACATATCTTAGAAACTAATCATAACTTAGATATAAATAACCTTAAATTAATTAAAAATGTTAAATCAAAAAATATGTTAAATAGTTTCGAAAGTATGTTTATTAATAAATATGAAACTAATAAATTATTAAATTCTGACAAAGGGCCTATCCCGAATTCCCAATTGTATCTATTAGTTAAGAGATAGTTATAGTTTTAATTGTTAAATGTGTAAATTTAATAATTACTGTAAAATTCAAAAATAATGTAACGGTAACTCATTCTGTTAGACCAGACCTAGTTGTTACTCGTAACATGATTGGTCGGATATTGTAGGGGGAGTGGCCAAGGAGTTCCCGTTGCTTATAAATACGCATAGGTTTAGCTGTAAGTTAGTTATTTGTAAAAATACCTCTGAAGATGATTACTTTGTAGTCGAAATGTACATAAGGTTAAAATAAAATTTGTTAGATCCGCATCTGGTCAAATTTATTGCTAACATATTCACACTGATTGCTACTATTGAAAACAGCCTTAAAAAAATAATTTTTAAATTCTAATATATCCTACAAAAGTAACTTTTTAATCCCATTATTAGTCAATAAACTAATTTCCTTTTAATTATGATTCTGTTCTCTATTTTATGTTACTAAATTCCTTGATAGAAAGTTAAATTTATACAACCCTACAAAGCTTATAACAGATACTTTAAAAAAAAGGCACTTTTCTTACCTGCATTAAAAACATTTTCTATTGCTAATTTATATTGTTCAGTTTTTTGGCTCCAAGTCTCTGGAAGGTTGTTCATGTCCAAGCTTGGATCTTTGGCCTTCAGTAATTTTGAAACATTCTGATAAGATAAATTATTTTCCCACTCAAAACATTCCATGTCTTCCAGAGTTTTTTCACTTTCCCAGTTTTCAACAAGCTGAAAAAGATTCAGTTTTAATAACAATTGTAAATAAAAATATAGTATAACATTTTTCAACTTAATTGAAAATCAATTGCATGTACAAGGAATATAAAAATTGATGAGAAATTTATAATAATTTTATGACCTTTACACTAACATATTGACAGCATTATATTGTTCAGGGTTCACCTTAGTGTCAGCGGTCTTTGTATACAAACAAGTAAAATTAACAAGCAGTCTTATTACATAAAGAAAACTATTTTCCCTCTATTACGGATAATTTTGTTGTAGAAGCTCCCAACAAGCCCTAGCTTGATTTCCGCTTCATACAGTAAAATCTTTTCCTAAGAATTGTTACCTCAAGCTGACAAATGGTGTTTTAAACAAAACAAGAGTTACTGCTCTTGTTAAGAGCTAATTTTTTCTAAGAATAATTATATTCTATAATTGAAGTTATTATTTATTGTTAGTTTTGTAATAAAATTTGTAAAACTAGATTTTTGTAATTGTTTATACACCAAATATACATCACACAAACTAACAGGTTGATAAAACACATATTAACACAATTTCTGTGAACCAACTATGAAAACAGGTTACGTCAATGTTCTAGACACTGACTCAGCTAACCTGTGCAAATAGCTAAGCTCACAGTAAAAACAAAGATGAATAGTGACAGTGACTGAAACATTATTAATAAGAAAAGAAATTTATGTTGTCAAGCAATTTTCTTTTACAAATTGTGTAATTATTAATAAGTACAACACATAGAACGTCTGTAGAAAAAATTAGGCGACCATCAAATATAGTTTGAAAAAGATTAATAATTTTAATTGAACGACTTAACTGATTGTATTTTATCTGTGGAAGACAAGAGAAACTTTGAATGTTAACTGTATATTGTACAACATTTTCCCACAATGTACAAGAGATTTATTAGTAAATTTCTTGTAAATTCAGAATTAAAGAAAATATGAAAGAAGAAATTTAAGCAAAATTATAACCAGCAATGTTTATTCAATCGTCCAACAAGAAATTACCAGTGTTATCATAAGCATGAAATGAAAAAACTTCAAACAAAATTAACATTAAATGCCCTGTTATTAAATGTATTTCCATATTATTTGGGCAGAGAGTTGATATTTGACATGTGCTGCTGTCTCTGTATTTTTCTGGATCATTTGAACATATTTTAATGGATATTTATTGTTCCATTTTTTTAGTTATTTTGTAGCAGCTGTCAGCTTAAACGCCATGAAATTTGGCTTATTGCATTATGATTTTATAACTCATATTTATTTGTGTTATTGTACTGTTACTGCCTTTTCTTGCAAAATTTTATTACTTGTTGCTTATTCATTTCCTTATATTTAAAGAATATTTACTTAGTAAAAATATTAAAACGCTATCAACTCAAAAGATTTCGATTATGATTTTGTATTTTTTTATATGTTTTTATCTGATATAATAATGTAACGTTTTCAAAGCAACTACTTTTGCTTCCTAGATTAGATTTAAATAATGTTGTAAACTTAGCAATTCAAAAATAAATAGATTAATTATTACAAACAAAATTATAAGCTGTTTTGAAAAGTCATTTTGTCCAATGGTTGTGTAAACCACTTGATTTTGTAATTAAAGAGTACAATTTGTGTTTAGGCCAAAGGAAACTATAATAATTAAGAGTAAACTATGAAAATAATATGTTTATTGCAACATTTATTATTAAAAATTCAACATCAACTTCATCATTAGCTGTGTGAGAATAAAGAAAAATATTCATCAGATGACCAGAAGTAAAATAGCCCCTTTCCAATGAAATGAGGCTTTAGCTAGAAAATAAACGCATCTGAGATCGAAAGTCTGATACAATTAACCCATTAATGCCACGATTTGAAAATTAACCTTATTTTGAACATTTATTATTAAATAGTTTGTATGATGTACAGGAGCCATATCTATAATTTTACAAAAATATTTCATTATGGTATGAATGTTGAGGTGTCCTAAAAATAGGACGCTGAAGTAACATATTAATTATGAAAATACATCCAGAAATGAAAGTATATAACAATTTTTATTTATCACGTTTGTTTTAAAAGTACTAAAATTATATTATCAAAATGAAATTATAAACTTTAAAACTGGATTTATCATTTCTTGATATTACAAAGGATGGGCAGTCCTTGTACAAAGTTACACAACACTTTTTACAAAATGTAAGAAGTTTCTCATTGCAGTTCTCTCCTTAGCATTGTCCTGGATGTCAAATAGGATGTATTGGCTACTCACCCTTGCTTTCAAAGGTTTATTTTCAAATATGCAATGGCAAAATTTCTTCTAAATTCAAGAAGATCCATGGTAGAGTGAGGCACCTTCCTGTATACAATCCAGGCATTTACAACTACTATGTCAAACATTCGTGTAAATAAACATCAGTATCACTTTTAACCATGAATAGAAACGTTTACCTCCTAACTAGCCAATCATGATGGTCACTCTACCCATGTATTTGTTGTAGGATTTTATGACATTTGGTTGTGGAACAGGCACCTTCTGCAACGATGTCTTGCTCCACCATGATGCATCATGCAGAATATAAATAGTGTTAAAATTTGTCCAAATTGTGACATACTTGTAGCCATTCTGGTTTACAAAAAGATCATCTTCTGAATCAAAAGTTCCCCTTGGCTCTTTGGACAAATCCTTGGATCCTTAAAGGACATTTATTTGCATAGCCAGTCTCTCTTACAATACCAGTAGCTCTAAAACCAACATCTCTCATATAAGCAAGGAAATCTCTGCTGATAAGAGACTGTCGAAAAATACCCAATAGGTAGGAAACTCACAAGTTGTGACCCTGATGTGACAGTTCTTAAGTTACCACAATTTTATTATAATGAAATTGAAGGTCTTCATGGAGAATCTGACGCATAGTGTACTAGAGACAGTATAAGTGATTAGTTTTGCCAATGTTTGCAAAACATTCATTTAGGGTACGCCAACAGTGACTTTCTTAAATGTGAAATGTTTTCATAAGCTTTAATGCTTCTACAACTTTGTTTTTCATAGCTCTACCAGATCTATAAAAGTTTTCCACCTATAACAGAATCGATTTACAGTAAAAAATACTGTTTTGAGGGGAGATTTAATATCAAGTACACATAGCATGATGTATTAAAATTGTACAAGATTTGAGAAAAATAGGTTTTGACAGCCAAAGCACAATTGTATGACCAATCCATGTTTGCAACTAATATGAGTACTAATAGGAACTTCCACTTTCTCTGTGTTCTTGGGCCCTATTCCCACACTTCCATTACCTCCTCTCTTTATCTCTGCAGTACCAACTTAGAATTAGGGATAATTCTTTGCTCCACCCCGTCCAAACCACAAAAACAATTTCAATGTTAAACAAAATATATTTGCAATCAAACTTATTTCAATTCAAAAACAACTCATACAATATACAAATAGCTGTGTATAACAGATGACAAAGTAATCAAAACACAGATGCTCTAAACTTATAGTACAAAACCTACTTAGAGCAATCAGTCTAGTGTTTTTCTGACAGCAATGAATAATAAATTTAAAATTAGGAACTAAAAATTAACTCCAATAAATAGCAATATCAGTACATTGAGAACTCTGTTACTGAAAAGTCATTACTGAAAAGAAATAATTATAACTATACAACTTTAAGATTAGTTTTATTTTGATCACATTTAAGGAAAAATTCTTCATACGATACTTATCTAATAATCTTCAAAAATAAAATGTTTATTAAAATAATTTTGGTTCATAATAAGAAAAGCAGTTAAAGTACAATAGTTTTGAGGAATATTCTCCATCTAAGTTATAAATTTCAACCAGATCACAATAATAATTTCTTAAATTAATTATCTATTATCCTGCTTTAAAGTATTCTGCCTTTTGGGCTAATAAATAAATCTCTACGAGGAAATACATATTTTTACAGAGTATAGTTATATTCCGTAGTTTAATTATTTCAGCTGGCACGTTTTAAAGAACTTATGTTATCAAACCTTTAAATACAATGTATCGTTAATTAGAAGGGAGTGAGGGAGTAAAGTAATAGGAATTCAACTAGAATATAGTACACTTATAGCAATAAACATAGAGGTTTTAAACGATAAGTTATTGAAAGTAAAAAATTGTATTAAAATAATAATTCTAAAATTAACATGTAATAAAACTTGCAACGACAAACTTACCCAAGATTCATGGTAAAGTGCTGTTAACAGGTACATAGCATAGTCATAATTTTGTTGTCTTAATGGACATCTATCAGTAACTATTGTCAGGATATCTGTTTCTTCATTATAACGATCACCCACTAGGCGCAGAAACTTATCTTTAGCATGTCTGTTCAGTTTTAAAGTGCTTAATTTTAGCTAGAGTAAAAAAAAAACAAAATTATATATATTAAATTTCAAAAAATTATTTCATAACTATGCACGAAATTTCAAGTATTTTATTAAAATATATTTTTTAAACTCACACGAATTGTAACAATTCTTGCTAGAGGGTCTCGAATAACAGGTGATGAGTGACAATAATCTGATGTGATAATCTCAACAGGAAAATGTTCTTCACACTTAGAATCTGTTTCCAAACCTTTTGGCCATGATGTGCAAAACTGTTTCAAAGCCTCACAATGTTTCTTTATAGCCGGTGGTGTGAGGTGAAGAAAATTTGGAATTTTCATTAATTCTGCATTTGCAAACTTTGATGGAGAAGCACCTAGTTTGTTATAACCTTGACGTACAGGGAGAGGTACAGTAGCAGGGTGGAAGGTACGAGGTCCTGGCCATACACTGGTCCAATCTTGATCAACCGGCATTGATGATGCTCTAAAACAATTATTTACCTCTTATTTTTCACTTAATAAAATGACAACCATTGATACAATCGGTAGAATGAGGTGTGAAACCTTATCATAAATTTCGATTATGAAACCACTTACCATTGAAAAATAGTTTCTTATTTATGAAAAATAATAATAGTTTCATAAAATTAGATTAAAAATTTAGAGTACTTTCTATAAATCTATAATAATGTAGAAATCATAATTTCTTGCATTATTTGTATCCATCTTCGACTGGAGCATCTATTTTACAGTTATACACAATATCTACATACATACTGCGATGACCCTACCTACCGTCACTAAGATAAAAATTTTGAACAAGCACCGCCGACCGAAGTCAGCCCTGTGCTAGCGTTTCCCAAAATCTGCAAGAGAACCAGTCACTGAACTTTATTTTAAAAAACCTAACTCGCGGAGATTTAACCCTTTGGGTACTGTTTCCCGGGGAATGAATTCTTTTTAGGGATCTTAGCTTAATGACCAGGGTATCAGTGTGTAAGAAAATTGTTTATAAAATAAATTTCAACTCAATTTGCAAATTAGTAAAAACACTGTTTTTTATTTTATTTCAATTTTCGCTTTAGCACAGATTTATCACTTTTATAAAATTTAACTTCTTACAAAACTTCTTCATACGTTTTACAAAATTTCTAAAGCACAATAAAATTTGTATAAATTAACTTAGTATTCATTTCATAATGATTTAGCCCTAGTTTAGTTATTTGAATATTTTAATATCGTTACACCACTTGAACTCTTTGGTTCCTAATGTAACCCTTTAAAAAATGTACTTAATTCTAGCATACATTTATATTCTGAAAACTTACGCTTTAGTGTTAAATTTAATTTATAGGAAAATACACAAAATTATTCCTGAAAAGAGCAACATAGTAATATTCATAATTTATACAAAATCTATGCATACTTAAGATTTTCTGTCCTTCAAAACAAACCCACATATTTAGCAAAAACCTACTTCCTGATTTAACATTAAACCTTTTGTATATTTCCCCATTATTCATTTAGAAAAAGACAATTTATGAAAGAAAAAACCCACATATTAACATATAACAATTTATAAAGAAAATTTACATACTAAACATTTAACATCATTTATTAATACATCATTTAATTCATTTATTTGACATCACACATTTTGATCAATATTATCTAGAATAAAACTCAAATTGACAACTAATGTCATCAGAAACATTAACCTAATTTTAAACCTCATATTTAGATCCTAATATTAACACACTATTTGTAATACAGCATTTATGTATATAGAAATCATACTTTTCTAAGTTTATCAATTAATATTTAAAATATGCTTTGTGACTGTTGTTTGTTTTCGAACAATATTCATTTACTTTCTGTAAATCTGAGAATTACTTCAACATAAATTATTTGTCTTCTGACATTTGTTTTCTATACTAATTTTGATTTGTTAATTCCTAACCAGTTTCACTATGATGGGTTACTTTTTATATCTTTTCCTATCCAAAATAGCTAATGTTTTATTTATTCTATTTCTGTATTCAAACAAACTTAACAGTTCTTTAACCATAATTACTATAACATATAAAACCCTTAGGCAAATTATACTAATTTTGACCCCTTTATTTGTTTACACAGAACATCATTGTTTATCTATATATTAATTTTATTTCAGTATACTTTCCGAACAACCCGTTTAATACATTTTCTTTACCTCTAAATATAAATAAAGTCATTATTTTTATAACATAGTTTATTCATTATGTTTTTTTAATTTAAAAGAATTACTTGGATTTTCATTTTCCCCAGAAATAAATGAATTCACAAAATTTTAGATTTAAACATGAAGAAACCAACTACCTTTCAATTCGTGCCGATTACTGGATCTTTGTTAGCTTATACAGTTTGGGCTGCCCAGAGTTTGTGGAGTAGAGATCTTCTCCAAAGTCTGCTTTGTTCATGTTCCTCTGTTACTCACTCGTTGCCATGAATTATATATTTTTTAAAAGTTTACCGTTCTTATCCCTGCTTTTCTAATTGAGTTTCACATATACCAGTTTTCAAATTTATTTTAGCGAATTCTAATGTCACTATCTTCTTAAAGAAATTTACGGTTTATCAATTTTGTAAACCTCCGTTTATTGATCTATATGAGATGCTCCACATTTTGATTGAATTTTTTCCAATTTTAGGGACCGAAATCCCTAAAATTGGCTTAGGAATCGCAGTTATATTTAGCAGCCACTTATTTACCGCACTTAGCACATGATGTTATAATTAACTTTTAACTCATAAAAAACCGGAGCAAGATGAGCCCATTGTTGACCGCATCTCCAGACTTACTGACCTCTCCTTCTCTTCTGTTTTCAACACCCCTACAAATCTTCGGATCTCACCTGATGTCCCTGATCCAATCAGCAACCTTCTTAGAGAGAAACATAGAATCATACGATCTACCCTTTAAAATAGTCTGATCCCTACGTCACTATTTCTGGTGTTTGTAAAATATCTGTAGTTTGGTATAAAAATTTAAATCTAGTCGTAAATTTTTAATTTTGGCATTTTCTTTGTTCTTGATCTTCTTCTTAATTCTTCTTTTTGCACATTTTCAAATGTTGATGAATTTTCTACATGAATTTTGACTTTTTTTCCTTTTTCTTGGTTGCTGCTTTTATCTCCTTCAAATCAAAAATAATAAAAAACTCCCCCCCCCATTAAGAATGGCTTTATTTTATAATGTTTCTTTGAATAACTGCTTATGGCACTGTACCTATTTTTATATTTGTTTATTTTCAAAAATTAAAATTTTATATTTTTCTAGTGCTTGAATCCTTAATTTAAGTGCGTTACAACACACACACACACACACACACACACACACACACACACACACACACACACACACACACACACACACATTGTGTATACAACACAAACCACCCTATACAACACAAACATGCTGCCTTCAGATTCATGCTCCATAGACTTAAAGAAGTCCCAATGACCACAGAAAACATAAACAAAGAACTAGACACAATTAAATATTTAGCATACACAAATGGATACAACACCACAATAATTGACAAACCATGGTACAAAATACAAATAAAACTAAAATTAACACTACAGACAGGGAAAACAAATATATCACATTATCATACATAAACAAAACACCAAATAAAATAGCCTACAAATTTCAAAAAATAGGATACAAAATAGCATACAAAACTAATAACAAGTTACAATACAAAATACAACACAACACCAGCAACAAAGATAAACTACAAGCACTAGGCATATACAAACTGAATTGCGACAATGTAACAAATTCTACATTGGACAAGTTTAAACAGGTCGCAGCTTTAAACAAAGAGTCGAGGAACACAAACAGAACACCAACTCAACATTTTACAATCACATAAAAGAAGCAGGACACAAATACACCGACATTTACCATAACATAGAAATCCTACATATCAACAAAAAAGGACCACATCTCAACACACTAGAACAATATGAAATTTACAGAGACACAAAAACACATAGTACAATCATATTAAACGAACAAACCCAATACATATCACACATACTCTTTGATACTATCGAAAACCTACCTTTAAAACTGTCACCGCTTGATCCGACATCTCCAAGCAGAAGACACTGATGAAGATCGGCACATAGCGATAAAAAACGTTCTGTCTCAGCAAGTTTGAAAAAATTTAAAGTTCGGATAGTCATAAACTATTGTTTAAGTGATTAATAAGATTCACCGAACGTAATGGTCGACAAAATTCAAGAATTCAATAGGGTAAACTCTTGAGATAGATTAAAGATAGATATTGAAAATAGGGTTGGTAAAAAAAATCAAAATGAAAACGCATTTATAAAAAATATAGGTAGTAAGGAAATTTTGTTATGAAAACTGAACTATATTAAATTTAATTTGTATTAAAAAATAAAATTACTATACCTAAGTTTAAAATTTGCCTCAATATGAATAAGGGCATTTGCCCCTAGTTTAGTATTATTCAACTAATATTAGTAGTAAAAGTCGTAAGACTTGCAAACAAATTTCTTAGAAACAAATAGGTTAACCAAGTTAATTTTTAATCTAACCAACCTTGGAGGTGGTACAGTTGACTTCCATGCTGCCCTTCTTTGTTCTCTTCCCCTGGGTTGATTTTTTTTTAAATTCAACACTCTAAATTCTTCTGTAATACAAACAGAAGAGTTTATTTTTAATAAAATAATATATATTATATTTCTATCTTCCCATGTAATAAAATCATTCTACCTTTCAAGATATTACTGCATACAGTTATACCTTATTATCATACTTACTTAAAAGCAACAAATTCAGAATTATTGGAATTAGTGTAAGTAAATGTTACACTGTTATATATAATTCATGCACTGGGTGTTTAATTTTTTACCTTAAATTCAACAAAAAGGTCTTTTATTATACACTTGTTTACATATTCAATATTTTATTGTTTAAAACAGTATCAATAAATTTTGTTTTGTTTAAAATTAAACAAAATAACAAAATCTATTACCACCTAATACAAAATAAAAAACATTAGTAGTGGTTCTTGAAAGAACCATATGGTGGATTACTGTTGTTTCAGGATCGTGTGATTATATCCATGATTCGTCACCTGTGAAGATATTACAAAACTGCTTTTGACACACCTTGAGCAAATTTCTTCAAGATTACCTTGCACACCAATCAACACGAGCCTCCTTTTGAGAGTTTGTCAGGTTGTGGTATCATCCGAACAAACCTTTTTCACATGCAAATGTTCATGCACAATCTTAGTGATGCTTGTCATACTAGGGCCTAGATTTCGGCCAACAAATTTCTTTTGATATTGGCAACAAAAAATTATACTGGACCACAAAGATGCAGAAAGCCACAAGGAAATTGGAAAAATAATAAAATCTACAAGTCACACCAAAAAATCATAAATTTTGAAGAAAGTGTATATCCCTATATGTCTAGGGTAAGGTTTATAGGTATAAAATCAAGTTTTTATTTGTGTAAATCAGAGCACTACATTTCAATATAGTTAGTTACATTAAAATATGACTATAAGGTATTCGGTTAGGATAGATTTGGATGGACAGTAGTTTGTAATATTTCGACATTTATTAATTAAACACTCATATAAAATAAATACTTTAAAAAATTTTAATATTAAAAACTATTAACCTAAAATAAAGCAAAATATAAACCAACCATCACGTCCAATTTTTGTTTCAATTTCTGGCCCGTCATTACTTATATGTTGTGAAGAATAATTAGCAACTAATCTGGAACATCTTATAACTGATTTTTGCAAATTTCTTGTACCAAGCATATTCAACTTCAGCAATAATATTTGGACAATAAAAATTAGAATAAATAATCTTATATCGTCTGATACTGATTGCTTCAGAGCATAGATAGCCAATTGGTCAAAGCATAGATTGATACTTAGGGTAGTACTAATATATGTCACAATGCTATACTGTACATGCAGGCATTGCTTTAGGAAAGAATAAGCAAAGCATAAGATTTATACAGTAATTCATTCCTCAATATTGTATCATAGTGGTCCCTCGTTATTCGCTGGTGTTACATTCCCCGAACATACCGAGAATACTGAAACCAACTATATGTAGAAAGGGGAGGGTTTTCCACAACAAAAATGTTAACATTAATTACAGCTATACTGTATGTACACTTATATTACGATATGGTATATTTGCGTACTACACAATTACTTATATATTTTTACTGATTATTTTCGTTTTCCTTCAATCCAAAAATTCTTGTAAATACTAAAAAAAAATTTTTAGTGAAAACTAGTAGCTCATGTGAAGATGGAATCAAGAAATACGAAAATTCTATTAAATATGAGCGCACACACACCAACACACGTATTCTTTATTGTTAAACACTATACACTTATTTTTAACCACCTAATTTTAGACTAATAATCTTTTAAACACTTAGTTTGATTAAAAAAAAACCCTTGTCATTTTACTTTGTGCGCGATTATCTTCTAGTTTTTTTCATAGTTCTTTATATAGCGATAGTGCTTCTTTCAGCTTGATTAAATTTTAATCTCCATTACAAAGAGGGGTGAATTTCAGTAACAGCTGCAGCTAACTATTTCCCTAAACATTAGTTTTACCAACAAATTTTAATATGAATTTAGGAAACACATTTCTTACGATTTCTTCGTCTTCATTATCCGAGATAGACACAGGTTCGGTAATTAGTTCTTCCAGCTCTTCCTCCGTCAAATCTTGGTTCATACTTTCTAAAAGATTGTCGAGAACTTCACTATTAATGTGTTTAAATCCTTCACTGTAAATTCCATGTACTATTGTGACATCAATCAGCTAGCTGTACAGTACAGTAGAAAAGTCAAATGATCCTTTGCGCCTTAAGCTCCGAGCCGATTCCTCCATGGGCTGCTCCAGGGGAGGGGAGTCGCGCACCAGTTCCATACCGGCTCGGCTGTACTAAGAGTCTGTGCATCAGACCGAGCAGTTTGATGAAACGATGAAAGTGGAACAATATTTTTTATGTACCGCTGGCGCATTTTCTATGTAAATTCAGGTAAAATGCATATTTTGATGAAACAAAATGCCAAATTTCCTGTGATTTTTTAGTACAAAAATAGCTTAAAATTTCATTTCCAGGCCTTAATTTTTGAAAGTTTCCCCCCCTTGACCCACCCAATGGTTTCCTGCCATTGTGCCCCTCTCAAAAGTTTATTTTGGAGCCGCCCTTGGATTTCTTCTCTTTAGATAAGAAAATGTATGAAGGGATTCTTTTCCAAAACAGTCCAGTCTTATTCTTATAAATAAGAAATGCCTATCTATCAATTGAGGATGGTTGGAGAATTATCAAATGACTGTGATGAATAACTATAGTGGTGTACAAAATAAACAAGACAAGAACACCCTATCCTTCAATCTACACAGTAACTATACAATCCTTCTTGTCTTAAAAAAAAATCCTTTATATATTAGCTGAATATTCTGCCAATGGGAATAAGCAAAGCTGCAAATAGTGAGGGACTACTGTATATTACATGGAATACTTCCTTATTACACTTTTGATATTACTTGCGACCAGACTTTTTGTTGACTAAAGGTTGTTAAATTGTTAACTTACACTTGGAGGAAACGTTTTCGTCTTACGACTCTCCAGTCGTAAGACGAAAACATTTCCTCCAATTGTAAGTTAACAATTTAACAACCTTTAGTTAACAAAAAGTCTGGTTGCAAGTAATATCAAAAGTATAATAAGTAATTAACAACCAGCTCGTCATGAACAGCAACAAGATTTCGATATGGAATACTTCAGTACGTTATATACAAAATAACTAAAACCCCGTCACGGCTTCGCCTGTGCAACTTTAAAATTGTCCCACTTTATACAAACATCATATAAATATACATACTAATATCAGGAGTATTTATTGTTAATTGAATTATTGAAATTTTTAAAAAATAGTTCATTTTAACAATTCATTTATCAAATCTGTTGACAAAAACCTATAAATAAGATATAATTTTACTAATAAAAACCTTTTCCTTATGAAATTTAATAGATTTTTTAAAATATTTGAAATCCTTATTGATCTATCTGAAAAAGGTCAAAATATGAGATAGTGAGTTTTAAATTAATGCATTAATATAAAAATGAATTTTTAAGTACTGTACTTATCTGTTTTTATTAAATACAGCCACACCTCCACCATAATATCCCACCCCACCCTAACCTACTAAAACCTTGAGATCAGTTACAGTCTAGGTTGACAATGGGACACATCTCCCGAAACGGCCGTCCTCAACAAAAGTAAGTAAGTGCTACTATACACAAGTTGTAAAATATTTACAAGTGTTTTAGTGAAAAGCAGTAGCTCTCGTGAAGATGGAATCAAATAATACAAAAAAAATTAGGTAAAAAGATCTACTAAACGTGGTGGATGTTTCATTCTTAATTTTCGCTGATACTTTGATTATCTCAAAACCTAGGTATGTACATGATGGTTCTTCCATCTGGAGCAAGAATCCCTAAACTACTGGAGGAGCTTACTCTAGAACATGCAACATAAAGTTGTCCATGTGAGAGACAGTCATCACTCAAATTAACTTTAGTCTTGTTAACTTTAGTCTACAGTCTTGTTAACTTTAGCTAAACTTAATTTAGTAATTACGAACATAATAACTGACCTGACAGAAATTGTCCTGTTATGCATATAAATATTCAATTCGAACAGAAATTGAAAATAAGATTAAAAAATTTCCAAAGTATAATGTTTTTTGTAATGTATAACAATATTAAATTTGTTTTAATCATATCTAACCATGTACTTATAGGGTCTTACTGAAAAACTACTATAGCCACTGCCCTATATATATGAAATCATAGTTACTAAATAAATTTTAGTCAGTATTCATACCTTCTCAAAACAATTTAGTCTAATTCTATATAAATATGTACATTCAAGTATTACGTTAACACACAAAAAAATAGAATCCATAATTATTATTTTAAATAATTTAGTAAGATTTATGTTATAAATAAAGTATTTTTTAACTCACAAATTGAAGAAATTTTCATTTCAATATGTAGATAAAATATGTGTTAATAAAAAATCTATAGAATAATTTTTATTTTGTCTCTCATGACTTCTATATTATTCTTGTTTATTAAAATAGCTCATTAGTTTCATACCCAAAAGCCTTGTCCCAAATGCCTACCTGCAGCCAGTGTTGCAAAGATGCTACAAAGTCTCAGGGGACACTAAACCCTTTCTTACTTTGACTGACTGACTGACAACCCGTTGAAAACAATTCATAGTTAATTTTTTCGTATTTATGCAATATTACTTAAGTTTTCATATAGTGAATTGTTTTATTTAACACGCTGTACCAGGAACATTGCAAATGAAATATTCAAATAACTATTGTAAAATGGTAAAAATTTTGTTAAATTAAGTTATGGTTGACAGAAGTAATAATTATGAATTACATTTGGTAACTACTAGACATATATTACCTTACTTTTTCTCAACAAATCACATGATTACATTTGCAGAGTGACTCTTTATTTACAAGGTATTATAAATCTACTTTTAGAAGTTGCACGTGATATGAATAGAAGAATGCTATCTGTCAAACGAACAGGAGGTAAATTTAATGTAGTAAGCCCCGAGTTAGCATTAGATCAGGCTTAGAACCGGTCTTCACCAGTGACTGGAAGTTTGATTGGCTTTACAAAAAATGAATAAGTCATGCAAAGATGACTGTTACTTTATCCGTTTAAAAACAGTATTCACCAGGGTCTTTCTCCATATCTCGGAATACAAGCAAACTCTACAAGTGACATTAATTATTATAATGAAGGGATATAAATCTAATATCAATAAAGACGAGCAAGATATTCAAAATATTATTAAGTATTTCAATGCTTGCAATCCCTACAATGACAATGAGAACTGCACGCTTCGAAATATTTAGACCAGTGAACTTGCTGATGAATCGTCTTCACAATGTTTGTATGGAGGATTTGATGTTCCAACAAAATGTTTCAAATTACAAAGCTCTTCATTTTTTTGAAATACCTGACTTAAATTCGAACCACTTAGAAGCCGATTCAAGGATTTTTTGTCACGTATTTCATGCAGTCAAAAACCAATCTGCCCATATCATAATCCTTAGCTCTAGTACCGATGTTTCCATTCTTGGAATTTATTTTTGGAATAAGCCAGTATGTCTAGGTTGTTTAGGTCTATGGTTTGACGGTTCCTATAAAATGAAATACATTTTAGGAAGTCATTTAGCTGCTCAATCCCCTGGCGAAAACATTTGTTGTATTTTGCCAGTATTACACTCATCAGGTGGTTGCAATTCAACTAGCAGATAGGACTTGAAAAGAAATAGTTTAAAAGCTGCATCGTTGGATTTTGTACAGAAAGCTCTAAGGCATTTAGGAAATCTATATCTAAGTGTCAAACAGTTAACAGAATTAGAAATCATTTGCACCTATCTATTTTAATAAGAAAAACAAAATTAACTGCTGATGAACTTCGGTACAAATTGATTTCTAAAAATATTGGTTTCAGCTTAAATTTATTAAAAATAATTTGCTCATCAGATACTCTACATTTACACTTTTTAAGAGCTTCAGCAGAAACATATGTGTTGATAAATAATGACCAAACACAACTACAGCTTATTGATTACACCTTATTAGGCTATGAAAAAAAGATGGTAAATTGCACCCATGTCAGCCAGAATCACAATTGCCAGAATTTTTGATTAAGCCCTGCAAATGTACCTCTTATTGTCAAATAAAGGTTTATTCTTGCCAAAAGTTACAACTAAATTTTATTGTCTTGATAATCTACTTCTCTCCAAGCATCCCTTGATTGTAATCAATTTCATAATTTCCTTTGATAATATTTTTTGTTGCTTGTTTGTTTAAGAAGTAGTTAAATAAGTTCTGACTTTTATAAAGCAGTTACAAAACAGAATGCCCTGCCCAAAACAAACATAATGCCCAACGGAATGTATATATCCCTCTGGCAGCTGATGTGTAAGCTTGTATTTGTCAAATAGAGCCAGGCCTGTATTCAAGATTGAAATTCTGCACTGTCATCACAAATTCAGATCATGGACAAACCTCAACAGATTAAGAAATACTTCAAGTTATTTTCCTATATGATATCTCTTAAAAGTTTTAACCTTGCCAAAACTAGTAGAGCGAAATGTTTAGTGAAGTTTTACTAAAACTTTTCTAAGTATTTAGTTTGATCATCTGTTATTTCATCTCTTCACCAGTTAGTTTTTTCAGATTCTGACAATATCATATTACTTGGAGGCTATTACTTGGTTTATTATTGGATATTACTTGGTTTACTATTACTTTCTCTTTTTTAAACTAAGTGACAGTCATATTGTACTTTTAATTTTAGAGGAAATATCTTATTATAATTATCTCCTTACGCATATCAAGGTTTTGATTTTTAAAAAGATATTAAATTAAGCATTAAATTAAATTATCAATGCCTGGTGAATAAAAAACCTAATAAATACTATGGTTCTACATGTATACAAAATAGCAGTAAAATTTTAAACTTGTTTCAGTGTCAATAGGAGTACACTAATGTATCCTGTATTGTACCTTGTACTAATGATTAACCCTTTATTTCATAAATCCTATAAGCTTACTTGTAATTAAACCAACTAAAGATAAATTGCTTTTAATGATGCAGCAGAGAAAGCAGTCTCTGCCTTTAATATTTAAAATGGTTTCTCAGCCATCCTGTGGTTTGTGATTAACTGGAGTATACGGCATTCAAATTCAAATTTTACTACAAGAAAACTATTTTGTGCATTATATATTTTTTTGTAATTATTTTAGGATAGGGAAATAATTAGTTAAAGAATAACAATCAATTTTTAATACAAACATCATATAGTTACATTACAGTTATTAATATAATAGTCATATATCAATGATAATAAAGTCAAAAGTTTCAACAATATGTTTACTGCTTTTATTAAGGTGCTGGAACACACGTGCCAAATTGATGAAAAACACTTAATATTGAACATTTACAATAATTCTGATGATACAAAAATTAATAAGTTTTATAAATAACCTACCTTATATTAACATCCTATTGACTAATAGACAAATGAAATAGAAACAAAAATGTATTTAAGAAGAATAAACTCTTTTAAATATTTTTACATGTTTTTGAGTCTATTTTTAACATTGCTGGGCAAGAACCCGTATCTCGAACTCAATAAGTCGTGTAGGTGACCAGAAAACGAAATTATACTAATAGCCCAATAAAAAGTTTTTTTAGTAACAAATTCATCAATTGACATTCATTCTTAAAAACACTCAGAATTATAAACACACTTATGAATCTTATTAATATTTAAAAACCAAAATAAAAAAAACACTCAAGGTAATAAGTTTTTTGTTATTTTGGTTGCAAATGATCTACCTGAATTAAAAATATATTTAAATGTTTAGATTATCATTAACACACCTTTTTATGAAAAAATTATGTCTATTAGAATTATCTTGAATTATTGAGAGAATATCATGCTTTCAATACATAGAAAAACTGAAAAATGTAAAAAATTATAAATTTATGTATACTGTTAATCATTAGCGATTTTGTAAAAAATCCAAATTTTGTAGTAAATACAAACTTGTACTTTTTTTAGACGTTTTTATTGAATTTTTCTGACTGATTTTTCAGTTCAATACTTAAGGTACTGACAAACACTTAGTAATAACAATCAAAGACTTGTTTATACAAGTATATAAGCTCTACAATGCTCTAAAACCTGGGTCAGATGGATCCAAGAAGAAATGTCTGAAAAAGTTGAAATAATATTAGGAGAAAAAGTAGATAAGAATAAGAAAAAATACGACTAAGTTCTAAGAAAATCGAACGAATAAAACAAATCCCAAAAGAAATAAATAATTAAAAATTAGGTCTAAAATAAAAACAATTAATATTAAAATTCAAAATTTATTCAAGAAATTTAATTTCTTCAAGAATGTTCATTATTTAACTATATGACTTAAACTTTCTAACTTACTGCAGTTCTTACATTTAAATGAGACATGCCATTTCTGCAGGTGGTTTCACAATGGTGCATTGCTTACCACTGTGTGACACAAATTGGTAGTTGTTCTTGGAAGTTATGTGCAGTGTTGTCTATTGAATTAAGTCTTGAATTTAACTAAAAAATAGTGAATTGTAAAGGTCCTCAAAATAAAAAAACAAAATGACGAGAAAAGCTAAACTGAAAAAAAGTTGTAGCAAGAACTAGATCAAAGCCTAAAACCTCCCCATGAGTTTTTCAAACTCTTTATAAACATTTCTGAACACTATTTAAAAAGATTCTTTAGCGTAAATGACTCACCAGTAAATTTCAAAGTACTTTTTGTCTATTATATGTAGAAAGTAAGCCTTTGTTAGTGACCACTATTTCTAAGGTAGTGAAAATGTCATTTTTGTGTTAAAGTATTTTACGTTTTAAAAGAGTCTTGCAGCTAATTTATAACAAGACCTCAAATAAGTTTTGATCTTATTTTTAATTAATTAAATTTTATTTCAGTGACTCTATTTTATAGATTATTTTACAATGATGTTTAAAATCATTAAAACATTCTTAAATAGTTGTTGTATAAAATAAAATTAAAAAAAAACATTCAAATTGTTAAGAAATGTAAGAGTAACATACACACACATACACACAAGCTATAAGAAATGAGTATAAACACAATATAACAGATATATGTTTTTAATATCCATACATAAAGTTAAACCTATTTTAAAGACAAGTTTAATCTATGCCATTATTATTTACAATATATTTACTTTATTTATAATTAAAACTTCACACAATTATTCTAGTTGTTCCCAAGGCAACTCTTAAAATGCTCATCACAATTCTTTCATAAATTTCTCAAGATTTAAAGCCATTTCCACTGTTATCACAGGATTAGCCCCGTTAAGTAATAAGTACACCAAGATAAATTATACAAGACAATAAAATACTCCAACATTAATATATGCTAGATACATAATTACATAAGTAAGTTATTTTAGTAATTAATTACATTTTATAAGTTTTATTTTCACATTAACCTGTCATAAGCTGACCACATTCAATTTTAAATTAAATTAAACTCCCATTAGTAAAAAAAATCATATGTTTAACTATTGTGATTCGTAGCACTTTTTTAAAACTGAAAACATAATGCTAAGAATGTAGTGAACTATTTCCTTAAGCTAAGGCCTATAGAATTAATTAACTTTCTATCTATTCCTCAACTATATGTTTTCTATTGTACCCTCTCTGTTGATCTTAGTTTATTTCAGTTTGTTTCTGATAGTAATTTTTGTAATGATTATCTTGTTACATTACAAAATAGTTGATGTGAGAAACAAGAAATTAAGAAAATTTAGGAGTGAGCAGAATTATGTAGTTCAATAGAAAAATAGTTACTATAAAAGTAAAAATTCTGCTGTTCAAACAAACGTTACTAGAAATTTTAAAGTTCTCAGTGTTAATTACTTTGAAAAGAACAGGTTTATGGTATTGAATGCTTTTCCTGTTTTACTAAACAAATCAAGAAAATAAGGAGATAAGTAAGCTAAAAAAAGTGATCAGATGTAGAATAAATTATGTTTATTGTACAAAAGTAATGTTCTGATTTGCCAAAATACTGTTTATGCAACAGTTGGAATAATTATTTCAAATTAATTTTGAACAATAGATTCTTGATATCTATCTAATAATAGATAGGTATTTGACTTTTACCTATCTAACATTGTGTTATCTCTGAGGTTTCGCTGGAAAAAAAAATTAAACAAAAAAACACACATTTATAGGCATTAAGAGCTGAAAGTTGTGAACATAAATATAGCTAGTTTTTATTACTGTGAAATCTTATAAAGCTATTTACTCGTTAACTGTACAGTGAACTATATCACTATTCTATGGCTCATACCTGTCACTAGCCACTTTTTCAAACACACAATTGCACAACTTCCTAACTTCCTGCAGTGAGTTTAAAATCGTGTCAAGTTAAAATTTACACAAATCTGTAATGGTGACAGAAAGAAAAAGTTTTGGAAAAAAAGTAAAATCAATGGAAAAAAATTAAGCAATTTAGAGAATGAAGAATGGAAGGTCAATTCAGAAATTTGCTAATGAGTTTGTCTCCAACAACAGATGGAGACTGAAGCACATAATCAAAAATAGAAATTTTTTTTAAAAATTGGAGTGCATCAAGAGTTATGTTTGGTGCATTAAAAGAAAAAAGTTATGAAATTGTAACTATGAAAAATTTTGTGAAGATTTGTTTGTTTTATTTACACAGTCCAGACACAAAAATGTGCTTCTTTCACAATTTATTTTGCAGTAATTTCATTTTTGTAATGATTTTAGTGTCTGGAACTTAGATTTTGCAAGAGTCAGTTGCCTGACTGATGAAATAAACACTTCCATATCAATCATGATATGGTACATGACGATATTACATGATTGGCATTATGCTTTTAATATGTAAAATTATATGTAACCCTCATATGGAAGTAGTTTAAAAGTAACCTACATAAGTATAGATGTAGTTTTTAGAGATTTTTCCTTGACATCTCCAAAAATATGAAATTTTTGTTTACTGGCTTATAAGACGTCCAAAATTTGTAAACTAAAGAGAAGAAGACTTTGTTGAGAAAAGGCAAACGATATCAGTACTCACTATTTTTTACAAAAAAGGAATCAACAAATGTTAAAAAGAAAAAATTAATTTAATAATTACTGACCAGAATGTACTGAACAACCTACTTGTGTACCATCAATACAATGAACATTTTACTGCAATAATGACAGGTTAATCCTAAATAGATAACATTAGTAAATTAACAATGTCGATATAAGTATAAAAAATGTTCAAAAATAGCTACTAAAAAAATAGAAAGAAAAAATTGTGCTCCTATTGACTGTAAATAAATATAAGATAATTATAGACATATTATATTATACTGCCTTTCAATGTGTAAGCAAAATATTTATATAAATAAATACTTCAACAAATTAAATTAACAAAACTATGCTTAAGATATTGATTTAAAAAATTGTATTATAAATACTTATTTACATACAAATACTTGACTTTCTTAAAGTAAGAAAAAATTATGCTTATGATACATACAATATAACACTGTACTTTATAATTTTTATAAAATATATTCATGTGAATATTGCAAGTGCTAGTAAACATTAACGATTGTCTTTGGATATTATATATTTATAGTTAAACACGAAAATAAGTGTACAGTTATTTATTAATGTCAAACTTCATAAAACATTTAATTCACAACACCAATATAAGACATCAATATGTAAAGCAATAAATAGAATAATTTTTTATATAATATACAATGTTATAGATTTGGCATAATGCATTATATACCTGTATATTATATGGCATATGGTAACAGTTTTATATAAATACATATATGGTAAATACTTTTTTAAGGTTAACATTTAAATTTCATTCTTTTTCTATTTTATTTATTACCAAAATAATTTTGTTAAATTGTCAATAATTTTTCCATCAAACTTTAATTTAATAAAAAAAAACATAGATTGATAATTCACCTTTTTATTTTGGAGATGATTAGACCAAAGATATTTACACACAAGGAATGTTTTAAAGTCTATTTTTATTTTAATTTGTTGTTCATTTTAAAAATTGTTGTAAAGTAAATGCAAAATTAAATATAGTCTAACATTGCCTTGTTTCTTTTTGTAGAAAAAAAATAGTTTTTCATTGCTAAACAAGAATGGACAATTAATTCTAGTAAATGTTCGTCTGGTAAACAACATTTTTGAACTAAATGTAGAAAATTATATAAAAATAAAATATTAGAAAAAGAACTTTTACAGCTTTTAATTTGGAGCAGTTGTAGACACCTATTAGTGTAGATTTTGCATTCAATCAAATATACTAGATTGTTTTACTGAAACATGGCTCATTTTTATAAACTTGAAAAGATTTTTACTAAAATTATTTTCAACCTTTTTCAGTTCAGTCTCTTTCTTTTTATGGCAATGTTTACAATAATTTGAAAATTTAGTAACATACTTATTTAGAATTAATTAAATAACTTTATGTTGGTTTGAAAACTATGAAGTAGCATAACTTTTTGGGGATTCAAGAAAGTAAATTATTTTATAAAATTTAAGGGAAATTATTTTTAAAAATTGACAAATAATATAGTCTATGATAATTCAGTGAAAAAAATGGCCAAATTTAAATAGTTACTAGTGAATAGCTAAATTTCCAGAATTAAATAGTGAATAGCTAGACTGATATAGTAAAAATCATGAATTAGAAAATGAACTTAAGATGAAAACAAAACAATAGGCTATTAGTTAACAATTATTAAGTGAATTTTCAAGAGTATTGAATATTTTTAAGAGTTATCCATTACAAGTATTAAGATGGAAATAATGTTAACATACAGAATCTAGATGCCTGAATAAATGAAAAATGTGATCAGATATCTGAAATAAGAACAAAAGACAATGATATGGCGTCTTTTGTGTCACTGATGAATTTACTACATGATACAACATTAATATTGCACAGTGAGCATATAGTGTAATGTTATATTTTGCGTGAAACATATTTCTTCAATGATAAAAAAGACACCTATGGAATATCTGCTCTTGTTCTTATTTCAGATGTTTGGCACCTTTTTCAATTTGTCCAGGCATCTAGGTTCTGTAGGTTAATATTCTTTTCATATTAGTATTTATAAAAAAAAAATTATTAAAAACCTTGAAATATTTATATTACTGATTTAAGGGAAAGGCGAGATTTGAAGGTAACAAATACAAAACCTCCTAGTAAGTCTCCTCTCTCTCTTTATATATAAATAAACATACATTTATATTAAATTTTATGTACTTCATTTTTTGATTTCAGAGAAACGTACAATTCAATGGTTTTAATATAGATATTCAGCATATGAAAACTGTACTTAATATGTTCCTAGAAAATAAAAAATGTAAAATCATTAAACTCATAGCCTGGAGAATTGACTTTAACCAACAGTGCTTAAAGTGGAATTTCAACGTTCAGGTACAAAGTTCAGCAAATAATTCTGAGTCAGAAACAAGGAGATGGTTTGTCTCTCACGGCAGGCAAGTAGGTGGTTAGTCTTTAATGCTAGACAAAGGTATGGATAGATCCAATGTTAAACAAAAGGATGGCTTGTCTCTAGTGCCAGATGAGGGAATTGTATCACTTGAACTACCAAACTGATTAGTTTGGTTAAGAAGGTTTTATCTTACTAAGTTTTAAGAAAATAATTAAATACATTTTTGTAAAAGCCATGATATTAGGTTTCAAAAAAAAGTTATTCCAACCATAAGGGACAACCATAATAATTAGAATGTAAAGTCTTGAACCATCTAAAAAAACTTGAATATTTGGGTCATTTTAACACAGTACCCAAATACGCTCTCTTTCAGTTGATAATAGAGGGTAAATGTCAGGAAAGAGGAAAATTATCCAACAACACGTCATGGCATAGAGATCAAGTGATTGGCTTGGATAAAAAGTAGATCTGACTGTTTTTATGCAACTGGAACTCAAATTGTATTGTAATAATGGGTTCAAACATTTGGTAGTAGAATTGTCCGAAGAAGAAGAGTTTTCTTCTGAAGTTTTATTTTGTTTGCTCACTCTGATATATATCTGCTGGTATGAAGCTTGTAGGTCAAAACAACTTCATTTTAACACTACTTATAATAGGTAAATTTTGTTTTTCATAACACATTTACAGATCAAATAGCAGTGGAACAGGCAGTATCGGTGTGTTACAAAGAAAATTGTCCGAGGAATTGTCTTTTACTTGTTCCCTAAATTGACAAAACTAAATTCAAACTTTTCCAGTTAATGGTGAGAAATATATGTCCAATCATTAAATAGAATGCAGTACAAAGTAACTTAACTACAGTACACAGGATGGACAATCAGTAAAAAAACCATTTATGAATATTTGTATTTCATCATTACTTTTTGAAAATATTTTATAAAAATGTGTGTGTAATAATTTTTTTGTTGCATCTATATTCATGCTGCAATTACTTCTGGTATTTCAGCACAGAAAAGCATACTGGTAAGCTAAGTTATTTACTTGCTTAATTTACTTGCAAACGGGTAAATTTAACCAATGTTTTGAAATAAGTAACAAAATACGTGTACATTGGTTTGAATAAGGAGTGAAATTCAGGATTGTGTTATAACCATACCCAGGTATCAGTGAGGAACAGTATGCATTATTCTTGATATGTTTTCATCTTTGGTTCAACTATGCAAGAATAGTTATGCTACTCCTGTTTCCATTTATTATCTTACTGATCTCTAAAAATATATTTTACCAAACAGAAGAATGCCTCGGTGGATACGACTGAAAGGCCGTGCGACAACAAGACTGAAATGATGAATTGAAAGCAAGGAACCAAAGCCCCAAATTGTAGAATTTGAGTGCTTGGCTGTTGGTGAACTCAGCACAGTCTGCTGTTTCCTGCTGGCACTATGAAGCCTGTTTCGCCTTCATGAAATAAGTCACCATATCAATTGGTATTGGAAATATAATTGTTGAATTTTTCTCAGCAGATATTGTGTTCAAAGTCTGTAACATTTTGAAATGTTCATAAACATTTTCAATGAAAGTAATAAAATAGATATGAAAATTAATATAGTTAGGATTAATTAATATAGTTTTACTTACAGCTAGTTGATCATAAAATAAAATATACTTAGATGTCTGTTAAAACATATCTAAGAATAAATATTACCTGAAGATAACGAAGCTGCAAAGCTGCTGAAGAGGTACCAATGACATCTGAAGCTTCTTTCAGTGCCCTAGAAGCTTTTTGTTCTCCTTCAGCGGCTATTACCTGTAGAAAAACATATTAGGATATATTATCTTAAAAAACAATTGACTCCTTACATAAAATCTTTCCAAGGGAAACATTAACAGATACAGAATATATATATATATATATATATATATATATATATATATATATATATATATATATATATAATATATAACTGAAGTAAACATGTAATATTCTGAATATTTTGTAAAAGATTAAAACAGTACTTTTAATATATATGAAGAAACTCTTAAATTATGTAACAACAACTGACTATCTGAGAACAGTCATACACACACACATACACACACACACACACACACATACACACACACACACACACACACACACACACACACACACACAGAAAATGTAATATATATATTATTATAAACACAAATATATACATTTTCCACAATGCCTTCCTTATTTCACCCCTGAAAGAAACAGTCTCACTACTTTTACTGCTCAAATATGTTAAAAGTAAAATTTCAAAATAGTTTATGATTTTAAAATCTTTAGTATGCCATTTGTGGAACAAGAACTCAGTTGTTGCCCGTACAGTTTTACCTTAGCTTTAGCTTCTCGAGCAGCCTCTGCTTCTGCTGCCATTGCACGCTGTAATTGTACTGGCAACCTAACATCTTTTCTGTAACAGTCATTGTCGTAAAATGTTTTAAAATTTGAAAATAAATTTATACATATTTCATAAAGTATGTAAATTGCAAACACAGTATTTCACATCTGTATAAAGTAGATATTTCTTTATGGGCCCTATAGAAAGTCAGTGAGTAATGGTTTTTTTAGCATGTTCCAGTAGCATGGAAGGTTATTTTCCTATCTTAGTACTAGATAATTTATCATGTTTCCATCAAAGCTTAATATTTTTTTTACTTTGAAACTCACAAAAAATCAAATCTTTAAAATATTCTTGTTTTTAAAAATTAAAGTTAAAATTAGAGATTCAAAGTCATAACATTCTCCTCTGTAAGTTGAGGTATTGAAACTCAGAATATCATCTTCATTTTTTATAATAATATATTCTTACATTAATAGATAATATAAAATGATGATCAATACATATTTTACGAGTCCATTTCAAGTCCAGTTCAATTAAATCTCAACAAAACTATCACATTTAGTTTCTACTTAGTTTCTCATAAGGCACAAATGTCTCAATTTTTGATCAATTGTAGAGCAATATTCATAACCTTAAAAAACTACAAATTCAAGATATTTCTGAGTTTTTACAAAGGTTTCAAAAAATATTTTGTCTTTCATGAATAAAATAAGTGGTGTTTTTTAAAAACACTTTACTTACACAACTTTAGCTGGAGATAATTTTAGTGTTCTACATTACAAAAAGATCCTTATTTACTTTAAAATAATACCAAATAAACTTTTGTGTTTGTTATAAATAATGGAGTGGGGAAAATTTGATAATAAATTCCCTATAAAATAAAAATTGAACCCAGTAGTTGATGAAAATACGGTATCATTATAGTAGAAAATATGTTATGAATGTCTGTTTAACTTAAACAAAAAAATGATTTTCATATTCATGTGAGATATGAATATTTTTATAAGAAATCTATGCAGAATGTTAGAAATTATTGACTACCCATCAATAAAATAATAAAAACAATTCCAATTATAAAGTTTTGTTAGATCTATAAAAATACCTTGAGTAATTATAAAAACACAGGAAAAGCCATTCTTAGCTATGCCATCTTCTCTGGAATTGTCATTTTTCTTATGTCCTCCTCACAGTGTAAACAAATTATTCAATGCAACATTGATTTTTATAGGTTAATTTTTATAATTTTAACTAAAATTTGATGATTATAGCTGTATATTAGCTTTATTTCCAAGAAAGTTTTACTACAATCTATTTTGCAGTTCGCTAAAGGTTTCTTCAGATATACAAACATTATTTTACTATTGAGTCACTATTCAAATATTCATGTAACTGTCAATAAACTTGAAGACTTATTAAAAGTGTGTTGATTTGGACAAATTTTCAAACTTGTTAAAAATATCTGTTTTAAATTAGAGTTGATGACAAAACTAAATATGATATTAATATATCATCAGACCTGTTGTTTTAAATTGAATACATATTTTTTATATATTGAGAGATTTTCTTTTCCAAGAATTCTGAAGAAAGGTCTGGTTTTTGGTAATGTTAAAATAATATTCCTATATTTGGTAATGTAAATTTGTAGTAATAACGGGAGTGACCTAATAAACTTATACAATCATAAAAGTTCTGTTCTCTTTAATAGTATTAATGGGTTCTTAATGAACTAATGGGCAGGATCATATTTCATCCACAAATTTATAGTCCTAAACTGAAATAAACGTCAAACAAATTAACATTTGCTCATCAAATTTTATGTGTAAATTCTTTAATTATTGTCAACACCAAAAACTTGCTTCATAAGTAAAAAAATCTTTAACATATAAAAATATAAATCTTGAATTTTGTAGTCCATTACATTGGGTAAATCTTAATTAATCATTTTTACATTAGTTTATGACCATCTGAACTTTAAATTTTGTAAATTTGTAAAAACTAACAGAGACATAACATTTTCGATAGCTCTGTGGTGATCTTCATCAGTGTAAATTTGGATAGTCATAAAATAATGTAAAAGTGATTTAAGAAAATATAACATTTTAACAACTAAATGAAGATTTAACTAAACTAAAATTCAGCAGATGTACCTCAATTGTACACCAATAGTTGTACTACATTGGCAGTGTCATACAATGAGTCTTATAATGTTAGTGTAAATAATTAATTAGCTCTGAATATCTGAGAATATCAGTATAAAAAACTGCTTATTGTTAATATATTTTAACAATCTACATCGTTGGCAGAGGATATACAGAACTATAAAATTGGTAATTCTACATAACAGAAATGATTTTTCTGGAACAAACTTATAAATTAAAACACAAATAGATTAAACCTCCTTGTATTATAAATCTATGTTGAAATAAATGACACTACCCATATCATAATATAAGGTATCTAATGATTTTTTAAAAATCGAATGGTTAATTAGTTGACAACAGTTTTAATATAGCAAGTCTGCTTGATTTTCTTATTTCCATCAAGGAAATACTGTAATTTTATCCAACAATAACCTTTTATTATAAACAGTAGAAAGAGGTTTAAATCACTTACATTTCCACCCGTTCCACTTTTATCCCCCAAGATTCAGTTGCATCATCTAGAGCCATCTGCAATTATCCATTTTATAATATTACAATTGTTATATTTGTCAGACATTTAATAAATCAATAATACTATTGCTGTATGTCACTATATTGCTTATTATTTTACAAATTCTTATCAAGTTATAATTTTGTTTCCAAACAGAAAGAATTTGTTTGATTTCAAAAATATAAAAGAGATAATACAAAAAGAATTATAAAGTAACAAGAAGAAAGAAAACACAATAGTAAATTAATTGTACTCTGATGTTTATTTAATCTTTTCACCACTAATCATTAAATTAACACTTTGAGATACCTGAAGTAGTTTTAACAGATTATAGTTATCTAACCAGATTTAGGTATATATTTTATTGGACACAACCTGAAATCCTGATCTGTAGTTTTTTACAGATGATTCTCTTTATTTGCCCAAAAATGTATACCTCAAACAGTTGTAGATAATTTATACTTCATAATTCTCTCTCTTCATGTTAGCTTGTAGCTGCAGTTACAATTATCACATAATTTGGTTTCAAAAGTTAGTTACTACATATTTAGATTCTACAACTCTTCTGTACTATCAGGGATTTTGTTGTTGTTCATTCAAACATAAAAAGTAATTATAAAAATCTTATATTCAATTTCAGCACTGTTATCTTTGTGGTTATCTTATGAAATAGAAATCTGCAAAAATACCAAAAAAATTTAAATTCAAGGGTATTTAATTATACTTTCTAAACCTCTACAATGCTCATTAGTAGTTTGAGTTGTTTAAAAAAAGTTAACTTATACTTCAGATTTATACTTTGCATAATCAAGTAATCTTATGTATGAATTGTTTTAAAAAAGTTACCTTATACTTCAAATTTATACTTTGCATAATCAAGTAGTTTTATGTATGAATAGTTTTAAAAAAAGTTACCATATACTTCACAGTTATACTTTGCACAACCCAAGTAATCTTTTGTATGAATTGTTTAAAAAAAATTACCTTATACTTCAGAGTTGTACTTTGTATAATTCAAGAAATCTTATTTAGAATTGTTTTAAAAAGTTACCTCATACTTCAAAGTTATACTTTGCACAATCCAAGTAATCTATGTATGAATTGTTTTAAAAAAGTTACCTTATACTTCAGAGTTACACTTTGCACAATCCAAGTAATTTTATGCTCCCTCATTCTTTTATGTACAAAATACCACTTAAATTTTAAGTGTACCTCCACAGTCATGCAGATGGATTTGACATCCATCGTAGTACCACAGTATGAGATACAAACTTATAAGAAAACAACATGAAATATACACATCATCATGTTCATCACATTATCTCACTCAGATATATTCTTATGGAAGTTAGTGGAAGACACCCTTCTTTAACTTCAATAGAGAACATGACCATATCAGATAAACGACTTTCCTTGGATCATTTCCACCACAATAAATTGAGAATTATATGTTTAAACCTAAGTCCTTACACTCTTACACCTTGGTGTAAAATATAGGCCTCTCTATGTCACTGACAAAAAACTGATCTACTTTTTGTTGTTTCATTTATGTTTATGTACACTTGAAAATAGAAGTAACATTCACAAACAAAATGTTAAGATTATTTTGAAGAATAATGAACTATAAAGCAAATAAAAGAAAGTCAACATAACCAGCTTGTTCAAAGTGGCATGATGTGACATACATTAATAACTACTCAATGAAATAATTTTTCCGAGTACCGGGGGATTGTTATGTCTTTTCCTTTGTCCTACATAATGATATCTAATCTTTCTTTTCCTTACAATGAGTAGACACTTTATGAGCTTTATAGAGAGCAGATAAAAACAACATGAGAAGTAAAACATAAATGTTAGGGGCCCAAACACAAACACACAAGATGACAATCCCATAGAATACTTATCAATACCTTACAGATCATCCAAAACCCACAATCTAACCAACACATTACGAAAATACAACTACAAAATAGCTTACTCCACACACAACACTCTCAACAAACAATTTAAACCCAACAGCAAAATCAACGACATTTACAACATCACTGGAGTTTACAAACTAACTTGCAGTTCATGCCCCAGTTTTTACATAGGCCAGACAGGGAGGTCATTCTACACACGTTACCAAGAACATATAAAAGCACTAAAAAACAATAGCTACCAATCAAACTTTGCCAATCATCTCAATTCCACAAAACACGACTACACAGACATAACATCTAACCTACAAATTCTTCATAAACAACACAGAAACAACCAACGCTACACAACCGAACAATACGAAATATATAGGCACTTCAAACTACACCCTACACACATACTCAATACACAATTACATTACAACTCACACGCACTTTTTGACATCATAACTCCTAATACACACAAAATACACCCACACCACTAAAATATCCCACCCCCACCCTAACCTACGTAAACCTTGAGATCAGTTACCGTCTGAGTTGACAAAGGGACACATCTCCCGAAATGGCCGTCCTCAACAAGCAAAGTAAGTGCTACTATAGGCAAGTTAAAACATTTTTTTAAAATTGTAAGGGATTAAAAAGATTTATAAATGAGTAAACAGGGTTATAAAAATGAAACAAACAGAAACTATTAAAAATTCAATAATTACAAGTAATTGACTACATAACAAGTTTTGAGGGAAACAAAATACATTAAAAAGGTAAAAATACATTAAAAATAAGTGTATAAAAAGGTAAGGATCAAATATTCTTATCCACTAGTAGTAGGATAAAATATTAGACTGCAGAGTAAAAGGAATATTGAATATAAAAGGGTTGCTATGAATAATTAATGTATTTAAAATTGAATAGTTAACTAAGATGAAAGAGGAACAGCATAAAATAAAGCTAAAGTTAAAAGCTAAGCTAGTGGAACGTAATATGAAACTTGGGATATAGAATAAACACAAAAAGGGATGAAAGATGGTGTGCATACTAAACAGTTATATGGCGTTACTTTAAAACGTATAGCCTGAGTAATAGGTTTAACAAGTAAACTTAGCTATTATGCTTATACATTTTCAACCCAAGTGAATAAAATTTTTTTAAACTAATGAAAATTTTTAATCCTTTGTAATAAAACTATTTTAAAAAGGCAAGACAAAATTTTTGTTAAAAAAAAGGTTTAAAGTGAGAAAAAGTAGAAAGGTCAACATTGAACACCAATGGTGATACCAGATTATGTAAAATAAAGCTTCATAATTTGTAATTTGGAGTTTGTAAGGATTCAATTGCAGACTGACTGCAGAGTTTATGATAAAAAAATGACATATAGGGTTACCTACTTCGGACTTTTCAACAGAGGACAAGTGGCAATAGTGATATTAGAGCAATGTAGGCTGGTCAACTCTAAATGATGCACAAATAATGGTTTGCCAAAACTTCAGGAGAAATCAAAGAAGAGAAGCATAATTCTTCATTATTACAATGCAAGGTCTCATAAGTCAGCTTAAATATGAAATTTTTTTACAGGTAAACACATTGAAATGATAGGTCATCTGCCATACTGTCCTGATTTGTCACCTAATAACATTTTTTGTTTTCGAATATCACAAATAAACTATATAGTCAACAGTTTTCGACACCTGAATAAGCAGTTGATGCATTCAAAACTCATGTTTTAGAGCTACCTCAGTTGTAAAACAAAATTTTCAAATATTAAAAAAAGTTTTTTAGAAGAAATTAAATATAGAAAAAGTAGAGTTAAGATTAAAATAAAATGTAATTACAGTATAATAACATTCGATAGGTTAGGAACACCTAGAAACAAATGAACTCAATAGTTAAATAAAGAAGTAGTATTGGAGATTCATTGGTGAAAGGGTTTTAGAAAATAATTTAAATTTATTTATATTTTAAATAAAATAATTCAAATAAATTTTAAAAAATTTCTATGACTTGTTTTTTATTGTACTATTTATAACAATGAAAACCAGGAACAACCCAAAAAGTTGTGTTCCTGGTAGAACACTATTGAGTAAGAAACAACTAAATTTCTATGTCAACAGTAGCATTCTATGATCAGGATGAAGCAGAGAAACAGTTAGCTAAGGTAGCAGCAAATGTGACTAGAGGTCACATAATAGCCAGGAAGTTATTGAGTCTCGTCCTTAGTATTACATTTATTCCTTTATTTTTATTTGAATGTCATAATGTTAGCAAGTTATTTAAAAAGTTTAAACATATTATTATTTGTTGAAAAATACTGATGTTTTTCTAATCCTTATTACACTTTTGCTATTACTTGCGACCAGACTTTTTGTTAACTAAAAGTTATTAAATTGTTAAGCGGAAGTTAACAATTTAACAACTTTTAGTTAACAAAAAGTCTGGTCGCAAGTAATAGTAAAAGTGTAATAAGAATTAACAACCAGCTCGTCATGAACAGCAACAAGATTTTGATGTTTTACTAATTGTACAATAATTTCTTTATCTTTTTAAGAGAAAAACTTCAAAACTTTCTCTATTGGTTTATTTCCTATTCTATATGTCACATATTTTCTTTAATGTTCAACCTTCTTTACTACTTGTCATTTCTTGTATTATTCACCTGTATTATACAACTCAATTCTAGCAGTAAACCTATTATGGACACAAAATGTGTATTGTAAATATTCTTGGCCTCTTTGCTACAGGAAGCAGTCAGTAGAAAATAATACCCTGGTAGACAGTACTTCTATATCAAGAAGTGGTGATGTCTGCACACTTTTACTATTGGAATAACTTCATGATATTTCCTATTGTTTCTTTCTAGATTCAGTCAGCACATTTGATGATAAAGTACTCAAAACCACCTTAATACTTTTTCTTCTGGAACTTTTTGATAAGTACACTGTACAATAAATCCAAACATGTTCAGGTTGGCTCTCTGCACACAGTGCAAATTATTTTTTTCTGTTTCGGTTAGCTGTAAGACAATTATGACATGTCTAATTTAAAGTGAACAACTGCCTCTCTGATTTCTTAGGCTTTTCTTTCAAGAGCTGTCATGGTGGGAATCAAGGAAAGTTTCATAACTCACTTTATATCTCCTACATTTTAATTAATCAGGTACAAGGCATTTAGCTTAATTAGTCATACATATGCAATTCCATCTTATTTATTCAACTGTAATCAGCTATATTGTATGAATACTTTATAAATAAAATTTATTCCATATATAGTAAAACCTTTTTCCTTCTACTATTCCATGTACCAACTGCATTAATGATTAGTGACAGACAGGCCGTAAGTATAATAAATAAAATAAATACTCTTAACTTGTCTACAAAAAAGTTTTCCACCTTAAATATATATGTTGTGGTTATTAAAAAAAAAATGTCCAATGCAAAATGGTGTTACAAATATCTGGAATAAAGTTTTATCAGTCAATCAAAAAGAGTAATAAATTGATTTCCCTCTGCCTGTTGTCTGAACTGAAGTGCCTGTGTCAATATAGTGTGAAAGGAAGCATCACAATGGTTTAGCCAGATACGAAATGTTTTGAACAGTAATCCATCAACGATGCATACGACAGGAATATACAATACATAGTGTGATAAAAGAATGAATTTCAATTATTGGTTAAATCAGTTCAAGCCAATATTTGTTTTAGGATTAAAAGTAACATATGCATTGTTATAAAAAAACCAATTTTCAAGAAAAACATTTTAAAGCCAACTAACAAAAACAAATGTTTAAAATTGAAACATGCTGCAAAGTCAACACTTGTAAAACCAAATACATTTGTAATCGACATGCAACCACTTATTGTGTGTGTTTGCCATGATTTAAAACTTTGATATATATATATATATATATATATATATATATATATATATATATATATATATATATATATTGAAATAAAAAACAGTTACATGTAAATTTCTACATGATATATATAAAAAAAACATAAGTTGTAGAAAAAAAGAGTGTTACAAGAATCATAAGAGGAAGAAGAAAAATGTGTAAGAGTTTGCTGTTTATATATCATTTTAGAAAAAAGAACAAGTCTTTTTTAAAACATACAACTTAAGCTAAATTATGTGCATATGTTGTAAATAAAAAATAAAAATGCAAATCAGGCTAGATAGAGATGTAATTTGTTTAAGATTATTGAATTATATGGAAACCTGGAATTGTAATGAAATGACAAAAATCACCATAAGCAACACACATTTGAGATGTACAACAACAAAGGATGGATACAACAAAAGGATGGGTACATCATTTTATGATGTACATTATGCATTAAGAACAAAAATTGTCAAAACTAAATTAGAAAAAAATAAATTAAGGAAGTGACTTTGTAGGAAGAAACTGTTTGGGGAAGGCTACTCTGAAATGAATGATGAATTTAAAAAATGTTTTTGGCAGAAGAAATGTTAGTCAAATGGAATGATAAGAAGTGTTTAAAGGAAATAAGGAATTTAAAAAGGTTGAAACATTCCTCTGTCAAAAACATCTGATTTTGCTACATCTTTTGAACCACATCTAACTGCTGGTGCAATTATTTTAATTATACTTATAATTATCTCACATAAAACTTACTTTAAAATTAATTTGTATTATTTAATTCCATCTTTAACTTACATCTTTAACACTATTACATTTAAACATGTATTATTATGTCATATTAATACAAGTTCAAGTGCTTTAGAGTGGGATTTGTAAATAGATTAAAACTTAATTTTTAAACTTGTAAATAATGTCAATCTTAATGTATCTTTCAATATTGTATATTTATATACATAATTAAGTTATTTAAACTCAAGTACCCACTAACTGACTGATATTGGAACTTTGCAAGCTAGTTAATGGACATCCATTACTCCTTTTGCAAGTCTACAACTGACGCTAATGGAAGTTTGTTAACTTTTGATTTGAGACTCTAAATCTCTGAAATATTATGAGCAGTCTATTCAATTAAAAAAATAAACTTAAAGTAATCATTGTTCTATGTTATAATAAGCGATTAAATATATCATTATTTAAAAAAAAATAATGCAAAGTATATTAAGATAATCGTTCCTAAAGTAGAAACAAATAATTTGAACAAACATTTTTGAAAGTTAATTCCTATGTAGGTTAACAAAGAAAATTTTTATTTTAGTTACCTTTTATTAAATAATTACATTTAATATAAATAAAGTAACATAACTTATGTGTTAAAACCACATGTCCTACAACATCATCTATAACATAAAATCAGTTGTTTTATGAAATCACATGTTTTCACTTATTTTTAGCCAAATGTAACAAAATAACTATATTACATACCTTGCCCCTTTTGTGATAAGTTTATCCCCCATATAAAAGTACAATTAATTCATTACTCTAATTCATTACATTTAATTAATGAATTAATATTTGAAAAACTGTATTAAGATCAAGTGTCATCCACTACAAGTTTGAAAATATATTTGAACTTGAGTAAAATAAAAAGTGGAATAGATAAAAAGAATTTTATTAACAACTGAAAATTTGAGCAAGATATATATAAGGAGAGTTTGACTAATAGAAGGAATTGAAAAATGAAATAATAAATAGTTGATTTGCTTACCAATATATTTGAAAGTAGTATAGCCATTAATTGAAATTTCTTTTAAACTCACAGTAGTTGTGTTATTGCTGGAATGCAGCATTTTTTTCTTACGAAATACAAACCTGCATTGTGTTGGAAATGGCCTCTCGGTCACTAAGGATCTCATGTAGAGGCCTGGTGCCCAACACATTCCTGAGAGTTGTCTGAGCTAACAGTCTTGTGGAATGATGAGCATTGGCCACATTGGCAACTGATATAGTAGCATTTGACACACGGTAGTAGACTACAGCATCTACAGAAACCGTTACACTGTCTTTTGTGAGGACCTAAAATGTTTAAGATTCTGTGTTATTTCAGTTAATTATACAAACAAAATGCACGAAATAAAGGAGACCAATTCAATATTAATTAGACATATCTTTCAAAATGTATAAATATTAAAATTAATTTCATTCAATCAAGAAAAACTTTAATATTATTTAGCAATAATGTTCAATTTGTGCTTTCAAAGATCGTGTACATATAAATTGGAGGTAACTTTGAACTTGAATAATGAAGATATATCTCAATATTATTTGACTATTGATTCTGATCTATCAAATAAAATTAATACCAAAATAGGTTAAAATGTTAATATTCAAAGAACTAATAAAATGAGACGAAACAGAAAGTGTGGTTTAACAAGAAAATCTTTTATCCCTCATTCTACGAGGTCAACACAGGTCCTCATTCAATCTCTGGTAGAAAGAAAGACACGGTAAAAAATATTTAAGAATATGGAAGATGTAAGGTCAGGAAGATGAAGATTTACTAGTTGCAATGATTACTTGCAAAAAAGGGTAAGACCTCAGAGACCCGATGAAACACATTTTGAATTGTTAAAACTCCTTTCTGAAGAGCAATCACTTGACGTTGTTTTAGGCTATTTAATTTAATCTATAGAAGCGGCAAAATTCTCAAAAACTGGTTAATTTCTACCTTAGTGACACTACCAGAAAAGCAAAACGTCAGGCCCTGTAACGAATGTCTCACGAGTAATGTTCTGAAAATACTCCTGAAAATTATACATACCCGTATTTACAGCAAGTGGGAAGAGAACGTGAGTATCACACAGTTCGGTTTCAGGAATGGGATGGGTTCACTCGAGGCTTAGTTCAGTATGAAGGTATTGGTTCAGAGATGTCGAGATGTGTTCGTGAATGTGTTCGCGTCTTTTATGGATTATGAGAAGACTTTCGGTACTGCCCAACACAAAAATACTAAGAAATCAAAATTTGAATGAACAAGAGATAAGAATAGTAGCAAGTATTTACAGGTGACACAAAGCAAGAATAACAGTGGACGGAGAGACGTCAGATGAGGTACAAATATGTCCTACAAGGCTGCGTGCTTCTCTCTTGTTCAACTTATACTCTGTAGAAATCTTTCAAGAGACTTTATATGAGAAACACCAAAGCATTATTATTATTGGGACAATATAAATAATCTTAGATACGCGGAGGATACTGTACTTGTCACGAACACATTGAAGGTCTTGCAAGAACTTCTGAGCTGCGCGACAGATAAGAGTGGAGAGATGTGACTCAAGTTAAACATTAGGAAGACAAAGTGGCTGGTGGTAAGTAGGCCAAAGGAGGTGCTTGGTCATTTAGAATATGATGGAAAACCCATAGTATGCGTTCAACAGTACAAGTATGTGGGATGCACACTCAATGAAAATCGGGACACCTCACAAGAAATAAAGTCCCTAATGGAACAAGCTCGAGGTGCCTTTAACAAAATGAAGGCCGTACTATGTCATGATATCGATCTACCCTTAAGGATTTGTAGTCTTAGATGTTATGTGTTCAATATATTCATGTATGGAGCTGAAGCATGAATACTCACAGATGCCATGTATAAGAGACTGGGAGCTTTTGAAATCTGGACCTACTAGCGTATGCTAGGTATTAGTGGGTCGACAAAGCCCAAAATACAGCCTTACTGAATCAGTTGAACAAACAAACAGAAATAAAACACTCTGTCAAAAAGAGAATATTAAAATATTTCGGACATGTCCTACGTAATAGATGTAATATCAACTTCTTCAGGTTATTATACAAGGTAAAATTGATAGTACAAGAGGTCCGGGTTGTCGCAGGACATCTTGGCTGAAGCACTTACGACAATGGTATAGAGTCAGCACAAGGACACTTTTTAGAAGAGCAGTGGACAAGTTTCAAATAGTCCTGATGATTGTTCAAATAGTGCGCAGTTGCAAACGTTCGATGAAGGTGAATAATATCATTAGCGAAGTGAAGATACTTAAAATAATTTTTAGTTAAATTTATAAATAATTTAGTTAAAATTCACATGTAAATTGACTTTTTTGGGAGGTTATTTCAGAATTCAGGAAATTTACAGAATGAAGGTAAATTTATAAATATAGGTAAAGATATTGGTAATTGAAAGAAAAACGCAGGCGTGTTCTGAAAACCTAAAAGTTTGCTGTAAGTAATTACATGGGATATTGTAATAGAGTGAATGAAATAATTGATCGTAAAGCAAGAATATAGGAGAAAAGCGTAGAAGAGATTTGAAAAGTTCAAAGCTTGCTGTAAGTAATTGTAATTATAAAATTAATTACAAAATTGATCAGAAAAGGAAAATAAAAAAAATAGAATATGGGTCAGTTATAGAACACCTACAAGGATGAAGTTCAAGATTTAAAAAACCTTAGAAGTGACTGAAAAAGGCAGGTAGTATTAAATATCTGATTTATGTTGTAATTAAATTTTTACACGACTGGTAAAGACGTGAGGTTTTCAGATGATATCCACAGAAATTCTTTATTACAAGAAAAGAAGGTATATTTCCTGTGGCTTAAAAAAAGAATTAAGACGCTTGTTAAGCTAAGTTAAGCTTGTTGAATTAGCATAGGTAATGAAATTACTTTCAGTGTTACCAAGCAGAGTGAATTAAAAACCTAAATATGATGGAAAGATTAATCCAAAGTAAAGGTGCACAAAAGAAAGGCTTAGAGCAGGAAGAAGAATGTATGAGATTTTAGCTGGAGGGCATTGAATATGGTGATGTCTGTATCTTGTATTTTTGCCAATGTTGTGTTGTTTAACTGAAGTAATATTAAAGGATAGGCGGCCAAGAGGAGAGAAGAGGAGAAAAGAGGAGAGAAGAGGAGAAAAGAGGAGAGAATAGTGCATTTTGAAGAGAAGTATCTGCCTTTAGTCAAAATAACTTTGAAGTAATATATTGAGTAGCAACACAGGATTAGAAGCATTAAACTACAAACCTTACATTAATAAATTCAATACTTAGGGAACTATTTTGATAATAAAAAAA
Organism: Prosapia bicincta; assembly: GCA_036971475.1. NCBI lineage: Eukaryota > Metazoa > Arthropoda > Insecta > Hemiptera > Cercopidae > Prosapia > Prosapia bicincta. The sequence continues at coordinate 232,578,982 of JBAIZL010000005.1, read as the reverse complement.
ATCTAGTTTTACAAATAACTTGTAAAATTTCAAGAACAGGCATAAAAACAAAATACACTCTATGTGTCCTGTAGATGAAAGGCCCCTGAAGGGTAACTGTTTATTAAGGAAATGGAGTGGTAAATATTCCTACTCACCTAATTGTAAAGTACTATACTACCAGCCCTAATAAAAACCACACCCTGAATTCCACAGGGAAAAGTCATAGGACTATGATCAATGTTGTAGGGGCCAGAAAAATTTCCTCGCAAAGGTTGTTATGTTTTTAGTTTTAAATATAGGGACACCCGCATGCTAAGGTATTTTTTTGACTGGTTTCATTGTTGGCGTTCTAGTAATTTTATCCAAACAGAGAAAATGCATATTTTCATGAAGAATAACTGAGTATTTAAAAGATAAGAACAATAAATGTAATACTGAGTAGTGGATAGACAGCTCCTTTATTTAGCAAGGATTCAAACTACTTCAGGTAAGCAACTGAGCCCGTGCTATCTTTTTCTAACAATAATACCAGGATTATTTTATATCCTTTTGTAATTTTACTTCACCTATTTTTTCTTACGGTTTTTCATTGTAGTGTAATAGATAGATATCGCCATATCTTTTCATCAGACAGTAGATCTGGTTCAAGCCTACCCTGTAATTTAGAATGTAGTAGATCATAAAGTGGTATCACTCAAACACTGTCTTCTCTCTGTGACAGTCATAGAAGGGTTCCTCCTACTTTACCAAAGTTTCCAAAGAGGAAGAAATAAAGTTGCTTGTTGTTAATCTCGAATTCACTGATTAAACTATAATTAAATTATACTTAACTAAGTGAATACGTTGGGCTTACTTGCTGACAGGTTTCGAAACAATCGTTCCTTTTACGAAGCAAAGCCTCTACGAGTAGAGCCTTTACGTCAGCAAGTAAGCCCTTACGTATTCATTTAGTTTAGTTTTATTTAATTATGGAAGAAATAAAATTAAGAATAAGAGGGGAATGCTTTCGTAACAAGCATAATTGTTAGAATATAGTGATCCATTGGTACTAGAAGTTTTGAAAAATGATAGTTTAAGTTAAAAGGACCACTTGAGCAGAAGTAGAAATATTTTTAATCGAAGTAAAACTAAGATTCAGTGATATTCTGTAAATATATCCTTAAATTTTGTGAGTGTGTTTTGTTGTTCATATGGGAGTATTGAGAGGAATGTCAAAGTCTCTGAATGACAGAAAAATAATTAAACAGAGCAGCATAAGGAGAATTCGTCGAACATAAGGCTTAAACTGTATAGGGAAAAATGGAGGCAAAATAGCAATAGCATCTTTCTTTTCCTTTCAGAGGAAAAGCATAGTCACGGAAAGTAATGTAAGAAGGAGGATGCAGGAAAACAGGTGAAGCTTGAGTAGGGGTAGGGTTGGAGATTTAGAGGGAAAAATAACCCGTGTAGAGTGATACACAGCAAGAAATGTATTCCATAAAATAAACATTTATAACAATAGTGAGGCCTATACCTAACTGAGGACTGAGGGATTGTTGATCTAGATTGTGAATGTGTTGATTGATGTTGAATCTAGATTCTGTATTGATTGTTGTCTGAATAGTTATTGTAGGTTATTTTCAGAATGGTTAT